>CM046869.1:22971721-23571721 GCA_025617745.1 Heliocidaris erythrogramma
AAGGAAAACATTACAAATTAGCAAAACAATTAACAAAATTAAGGCATTGCAACCACAATAATGCCAGGAACAGAAAATGTTAACTAAATAACTACAGCATAAACCCTGCTGTTCCAGTTCCAGTGGTTGCAAACATAAAAACATTATAAACTGAATTTACTTACTACTCAAACAACAACAATATGCAATATCACGCATAATTTGGGAGAGAAAATAGATAGGAAAACGGAGAGGAATGTTGCAAGAAAATCTGCAGACCAGTTCTTACCTTTGCTGGCAATCAAAATTTATTTGCTTGTTGGAAGTTTTCGGCTAACTTGTCTGTTAAAAGTTTGTCCGACTTCCCCATCCGCCCCCCCCCACACACACACACATAAGAAATTGACTGGCAATGCCATGTCGAAAAGCGGCGTTCATTGCGGACAGTTAGGTTTAATGGTAACAACGTAAAATCGGTGAGAAATACTTACCGTGACAAGTTTTCAAATAAGTAATGAACGATAACGCAATGATGACAATGAAAAAGGGAAGTTCCATCTGTAGATAAGCCAAATACAAAGAAATTGAAGGGAAAATATCAATGTTGTTCAAGATACCTTCAACTTCAAAGCATCGTCTTTTAATTCAAATTTGTACAGAAGATGTGAATTTTGAAATTCAGATGTATTTCCCTCGGAAAAAAATATGAGTGTATTTGACATTATAGATCAATTACAGTAAATATTACAAAGGGGGCGAATAGCTGTAAAGCGGAGCTTGTGTTGGGAACGCATAAACAATACAAAAATAAGACAAAAACAAACAAACAAACAACAACACAACAACACGCATGTTACTGCAAGAACATCATAAACAATTTTCTGAATAGTTAGATAAAGAAAATTAGACTGGAAAAGAGGGGACAGTGGTAACAAAATAACAGAATACAGAAATGGTTACGAAGTGATGTTTGGCAATCCAGTAAATAAACGATAGTAAATTTAAACTCAAAATGATCGGATCGGATCGAGATTTCTTTTTGGCTCTCTCTAAGATTTTAATTTTTTGATTGTGATAATTCTTGATTGTGATAATTCAGAGAACTTTGTTTTAGTTGATGATATGAATCAAATGGCCACATTCAACGGATATTCTATGAATATAAAATTAAATTTCACTTCTTTATATAGATATAAAAGTTTCGCATGCATAATAATAATGATATAAACTCAACATTAATATAGAAAAGGCTGAAATACGATGATAAGGACATCTTGTTTACAGCAATTTAAGCAACAATACGTACTATTACTCAAAAGAAAATTCGAAATCGAAAGACCAAAGATCACCTATGTTTTAAAAATATTCATGCAGAGAATATGCACCTCTCAAAAGTATAATTTCACAACATAGAATAGATTAACACTGATTAAAAACCGAGTTTTCCTTGCACATTCAACTGCATACATCACGATTAAACATTGAAAATGAGAAATCATAAGATGAATGACAAATGACCATAAGCTGAAAACATACCTCGACAGAGATGTACTGTTGTACTTTTTATCACTCCAAACCTATACTGCCGATGATAA
Organism: Heliocidaris erythrogramma; assembly: GCA_025617745.1. NCBI lineage: Eukaryota > Metazoa > Echinodermata > Echinoidea > Camarodonta > Echinometridae > Heliocidaris > Heliocidaris erythrogramma. The sequence goes on from CM046869.1 coordinate 22,973,296, forward strand.
AGTTGAATATACAGTTACTTGCATATGGGCATGCTCCTTTTAAAATGAATTATCAGCTAAATTCAGGATTACATCATAATATTTATATGACGTATATGACATATAACGATGATAATAATTGATGTGCATGTGATGCATCGAATAATGGCCACTGATACATGGATTTGCTCAGCATTGCCGAGCGGCGGGCGGTAGGGCGGCAGCTGCGGGGCTGTGGGGGGGGGGGGCAAAGTGCTCTGACCTTATCCGTTATGCGGCTGGCAAAAGGGCGTAAGCTCGTTACGCCGTTCTCCTAAACGCGGCCAGACACGCACTATTTATAAGCAGAAGGTCGTTAGCATTAAATTATCCATAACTTCAAAAATATGTGTTGACTAGATACGAAACTACTGAAATTGGGTATAGTTACCCTCCATTTTCACTTTATTGGTGAAGAGAGAAATCCCTGTTATGTTTTTTAGAGCAATCAAAATCTTAGAAGCGTGTTGCCAGAAATTAATTATGGCATGCGAGCGTGCTAACGGTCTTCTGCCAGCCCCACTATCTACATGCTCAAAATATGCCCCTTGTCACATTTGCATTGATAAGTCCCATCCTCCCACCCCAAAAGCGGGACTGATCTGCTAGCCAACTATACAAACTATTTTTAAAGAACCCTTACAGTTCAACAGCGTACTTTAACGGTTTTACGAAATGTGCCAAAACTTAAAATGACCACTTTATCAACGAAGAAATTTGTATTAAAAATTAAACTTCGCTCGTTGAGCTCACCAGGATTTTCTTTTCTGTAATAAAACCTCACAGTGTGTTTAGCAGAGCGTACCTTATATAATAAAGATTAGTTCAATTTTTTTACTGGCAATAAAATCGTGATGGTACCTAAAGAAAAGCTTTATGAACATGATGAATAAACGCCTGTGTATATGTAAAACAGGGTGCAACTTTTCTCTGGAAAAGTGAAATTTCTTTGGTGCTCCCTAGCTCAATTTTAACACTGCTCCGCCCCAAACATTTTCATTACTTTTTAATCAAGCCAAGCGTACTGTTATGACTCGTTTTGAAATACATGTAGTCGATTTTCAATTACAACATATTTTATCAATTTGTCGAATCCCATACTTGAAACATTGTTAGTATATAAAATTTATCTACAAAGGCATCTACGGTCCATCCAGCCTCATGAATGGAAGGGGGGGGGGGGGGGTAAACGTTAATTTAAACCATATAATGCATGTGAGCATTACATCTCATACGCTAATCACATTTGGAGGTGTCCCCACCAAGCCCCCCCCCCCCCCCCCTCCCCCCTCTCACTACCTCCTCCCATCCGAATAGACTTCTCCCCTGTCATGATCAGCTAATCAGTTTACTCGATATCCAATTATGAGGTGCGAGCTGATGCATTAAAATTGCGGTTTTATTCCAGTGGAGGGGAATGGATATAAATTCGATCATGGTAATAGAATCAAAGACCAGACAATAATAGTGAGAGGCGAACGGCCTGGTAATTGTTTTGTTCGGCGAAATTTCGGGAATTATAAAGCGATATATTCCCAAATGAAAATGCGATATATAATTGATTGAATCAATCAATATAGCATTTTCATTTAAATGTGCTTATCAAATGCTTATATATCTAAAAATAAAAATAAAAAGCGGAAAGATAGAGGCTGGCGAAACGAAACGTGAAAAACAGATTAACGTTCATGTTTTGCACATGTTTGTTTCAAATCCGGGTTTCAAACATTATTGAGTTCGAATTTCCAGCCAGCTCGGTGCTCAGATCCAATTGTTATTGAGTTTGAATTTCCATATTAGCGCGTTATAAATCCCATGTTTTGTGCAAATGAAAACGGGGGGGGGGGGGGGGCACTTGTTTTTCCGAAGGTTCATAATTCTGAAACACAAATTTCTCATACCAGGGGGTTCATAATTCCGAAAATGTAAAAGGGCTCATAATGACGAACACTTTTTGCATTACTCCGAGGTAGGGGCGGATCCAAGATTTTGTAAAAGAGGGGGCTGGAGCCGGAAAAGTACACAATTAAGGAGGCAGTTTCTTTTTCTATGTACTTAAGGTATGCTAGTTGGGTTTTTAAAGGGGGGGGGGGGGGCGCCGCCGATTCGGCCTCCCCCTGGATCCGCCCCTGCAGTCCGAGGGTTCATAATTCCGAAGGTTCGTTATTCCGAAGGTCCGTCTATCCGAAGGTTCGTATTTCCGAAAATGAAAAAGGGTTCATAATTCCGAAAATGAAATAGGGTTCATTATTCAGAAGGTTCGTAATTCCGAAATATGATTTACAGTTCTATTGTATTTTCGGAATTATGAACCTGTGGGAGCATTGTGGTATATTGATGAAGGCTCTGCATAGACTCTCATACGAGAGGTCCTGGGTTCAATCCTCGCTGAGTGCTTTACCCACATTTGTCCTTTTCCACCCAGGTGCAAAAGGGTACCTGGTAATTGCTGGGGTAATAATAATTGCAGGACCCTCAGGAAGAACAACGTTGAAGCTGATGAGACCCGGGTAAGCAAAATTGTTAACATTATTATTATTATTATTATTATAACCTTCGGAGTTTCGGAATTATGAACCTTCTGAAAAACGATATGTTAACTATACTAAAACATGATCTCTTCGTATGCGTTTCTTGACACCGTTTATTAAATAGGTCCCACTAGCACTATTTACGTGTTCACGGGTCTAAAAACAGGATTCATGATTAATTCCAACTATTAAACAGCGTTAGACATGTGAATTTCCCGAACAGACATTACTTATTATTATATCAATTACAAATCCTACCCTACGAATTGTGCAACGGAATACGTGCTTGTCAAGCCTTCTAAAAAAAAAGAAAAAAAGAAAGATAATCGTTTTAAAAAACAGAAACTTTCATGCCCCCAGCTAGGGGCGTCGCTAGAACATTTTGAAGGAGGGGGGGGGGGGGGGTGAAACCCAAATTTGCCGACGCATGTTTAGGGTGTGACACCCAAATTTGCCGATAGAAATGCTGCACCCTACGCAGATGACGCCTTTGCCCGAATATAAATTTTTCAATTTATAATATTTTAAACGTTTTAAAAACTTTAAAAGAGGCTTTTTTTAGGGGGGCTGCAGCCCCTTGTGGAAAGAGGACGCCTTTGGCCTGAATATTAACTTTCCTGTGTTTTTGCATGCGAGCGAGTTTTTCCTTCTTTTTCATTTTCCCCTTTTCCTTTCCTTCTTTTCTTTTTTTTAATTCTAGTTTTTATTAATCAAAATCAAGAAAAAAACAATTACAAAATCATGACAAAACTATGTACATAATTGCAGAAAGCAGAATATATAGGTAAAGAAAAGCAAATCTATTAATCATTAAAATCAATTCTCCACTTTTTGAAATGTAAAGAAAGTTGTTTTTTTCTTAGCTATAAACTATTCTAAATCCTTGCTAGATATCAAAAGAGCCAAAACCCCTTAATGTTAGGGGATTTACCTTGGAATTTACTAACATAAAGGTAATACTTCAACATAAGAAAAATATAACTTTAAAAAATATCATCTTTTTCTCCTTTTCCTTTCCTCATTCCTCTTCCCTTTCCCTTTTACCCCCTCTTTTTTGGGGCCGACAGAGGTGGCGCATTTGCCGACAGCAATTTTGCGTGTGTGTGTGTGTGTGTGGGGGGGGGGGGGTGACACCCAGAGCGCGTTGAAAGAGAGAGTTGTGACACGCGCATAATAAGCCTACGCGTATGCGGTCTTCATGGAGCTCCTAATAGTCATGGGGGGGGGGGGGCCACCGGTCTTATTCGGATAATTCAATGTAAATTTTATATTAAGGCCACTGATTAGGAGGAGGTTCCGGGAAGGGGTACTATTGTTTTATTTTCTCGTTCTCTTTTCCTTCTCCCTCTCCTTTTCGCCCCTTTTCTCTCAGTTTCTTTCTCTCCCCCGCCATATATATATATACACATGTATATATATATATATATATAAGTGTAAGGAAATAACATATACAACAGCTTTGGCAAATCTCGTGGAAATAAATACAAATGTGAAAGAAATTGCGAGAATAACGTTGCGTAGCTCAATCAAAGTTCCCCAGAGCTGTCCTCCCTTTTTGAAATTTTTGCAAAGGCTGAAAAAATGTCTCCGCCGGGAATCGAACCCGGGTCGTTGGCTTAGAACGCCAATGCCTTAACCACTAGAATTTTCAAAAAGGGAGGACAGCTCTGGGGAACTTTGATTGAGCTACGCAACGTTATTCTCGCAATTTCTTTCATATTTGTATTTATTTCCACGAGATTTGCCAAAGCTGTTGTATATGTTATTTCCTTACACTTGTTAATAATTATTCTAATGTATACATGTATTCAAAGCATTCGCTTGGATCCAGCTGAGGCACGTGGCTTGTCTTTGTTCAAAACTCACCTGCCCCCGACAAAGGAATTAATAAGGTTGAGGATTTGTCAATCTGTCGGTCAATTGAATCTGGTGTCGCCGAAACCACTAACACGTCTCCGTGGTCTAGTGGTTAAGGCATTGGCGTTCTAAGCCAACGACCCGGGTTCAATTCCCGGCGGAGACATTTTTTCAGCCTTTGCAAAAATTTCAAAAAGGGAGGACAGCTCTGGGGAACTTTGATTGAGCTACGCAACGTTATTCTCGCAATTTCTTTCACATTTATATATATATATATATATATATATATATATATATATATATATAATGATGATATTGGAATTCAATGCATTACCAATGTCTTCTCTGGAATTCATTAATTATATTATATATATATATATATATGGAGGCCGCGATGTAATACTTGCAGAGTGATTTCCAACGCAACACAGGTTCAGTGACCCAAGGGTACTTGGACGATCAACGGTAGTTTCTCATGTGTTACAAAGGACTGTATATGCCATCAACTGCACCAAGTGCCAGCATTTATACGTCGGCGAAACTAAGAGGAGGCTTAATGCCGACAGAGTGACTGAGCATTTTCCAAGTTAGCATCCTCGTGAATGACTTCAAGTCAGATGCGGCCAGGAAAGAGAGAGAGAGATCTCTCGGCTCTCTCCAACCTGGGGGATGAATGTATATATTTACTCTTTTCCTATACCGTGTGATTTTCTACGTTTTCTTCATTTCTTTCTTGTCCTTTTCTTCGCCTTTTTTTTTTTTTACTCTTTTCTTCATTTTATTTTCCTTTTCTGTTTCTTATTCTCCATTTCCTGTCTCTTTTCCTCTCTCCCTTTCTCTCTTCTCTCTCCTTTGCACTTTTGGCTTTGTTGCGCTTTGTTGCACTTATCCTTTAGCGCATTGCGCTTTTCTGATGTATAAAGTCATCATTCATGATTAAGCCCTATGGGCGAAAATTTGAATTCTTTCATCTCTTAACGGTTGTTTCGTTCATCATTTACTTTTTGTTACTTTTTGTTTATATATATATATATATAGTTGTAAGGAAATGTAGATGGGAGAACGTATAGAAAAAGTAATTTAAAGTAAGATAAAGTTCACTCCGAGAATAAAGACATAGTAGATATCCGTAGGTTTGCTTCCACAAGCGCTTTCGTTCCACAAACACATTCCACCTGAAGAATTAAACGAAAGCGCTTGTGGAAGCAGGCGTACGGATATCTACTATGTCTTTATTCTCGGAGTGAACTTTATATATATATATATATATATATATATATATATATATATATAAACAAAAAGTTCTGCTCGGAGATAAGTAAGAATATCAAAAAGAGAAGTAAATAAAACTCCGTGAGATCGAGATTTGAGATAACGAATTTTCGCCCATAGGGCTTTGTCAAGTTTGTTGATCTCAAATCTCGATCTCACGGAGTTTTATTTACTTCTCTTTTTGATATAAGCTGTTAAGCAGCACGCTTTTTGTTGTATTTATAAAAGCTGACGAGTGATTGAAACGAGCTATTTTTCTTTTAGAGAGAGAGAATGGCAACTACCGATTTTTAACAATAAAATAAAATGCAGCTATTAATTTGAATGGTTTGCATGACAAGACCAAAGTTTAATTATCCGTAGCAGACATGATCAGTAAAAGACTATGATTTATCAATATACATGTAATCTATATAATCAGCGGCTGCTGACCTTTTGATGATTAAGTTTTAGATCGGACGACTGGTAGGACTTTCGAAAATAATCATTTTGAGGAAAAAAATTAGTCAGTGAATAAACAAAAAATTACGCTTTTGCCCTTTTTTATAATGATCGCGGATCCGCACTTGTAAGTTAAAGTTAGCTTTTTTATTATTATCCTTTGGTGGATTTGATGCGTAATACAGCGCACAGTGTCATAGTGAGGGGATTATTAGCACTTCTAGGGGCAGTACCCCACTCCTTTAAAAAAAAATATATATAAATATATATATATAATATATATATATATATTGTTTTTGAAAGCGGGGGGGGGGGGAGGGGTGATCTTATTTCACTCTTTAAAGGGACACATTCATGAGAAAAAAAAGTTTGCTTTAAATAAAAGCACAAAAATTAGAGAAATAGATCTGTTTCAGTGAAAGTTTGAGAAAAATCCGACAAAGATTAAGAGACTGCATGAGAGGTATGAATTTTTGAAATTCTATGGAAATCTCTAATTGGCAACTCCGGGTCATGTGACTGTGGTATCCTGTGATTTCATGGATTCAATGCTATCCAAGTTGTTTTTGTACATCAAATATTTTACATTATTCTTCAAAAAACATCATTTTTATTCCTGTGCTCGAAGTATAGTGAGGGTAACATGTTTTTGTATACCATCTTGTAAAAAATAGGCACTTCTTTCATTAAATTGACCAAAAGAAAAATGATATTTGTATATTTTAAAAATTATTATAGTGATTAATTTTCATATTTTGTGTGTATAACATGAGTCCTTATTCCTATGTAGAGTGTGAATCTACGACATCACAGGATATCACAGCCATATGACCCAGAGTTGCCAATTTGAGCTTTCCATAGAATTTAAAAATTCATAACTCTCTTATTCTTTGTCGGATATTTTTCAAACTTTCACTGATCTATTTCTCTAATTTTTGTGCTTTTGTTTAAATGAATGTCCCTTTAATCAATTTTCGAACCTTTTTCCGAGATTTTATAAACGTGTCTATAGTAAAAAAAAAAAAAAAAAAAAAAAAGTGGGGGTGCAGCCCCCAGCCACCTTCCAATGGAGAGAGTCAGGAGGCTTGCAGATAAGGGGGGGGGGGGGGGGGCTATTTGACTGAGACCGTTCATGCTGTTTGACTCATGGTTTAATTGCAGGTAAATCAAATCAAATCAAATTAATTTATTAACTAAAAATCTAAAGTCCGAGATTTCGGGTTATCATCAACAAATACCAACAAAATAGGACATGCACAATGTTATAATCAGGTACGAGTCGACCCAATTTAAGGCGAATTTATCAATGGGTGACTCTAGATATCGTGGATTCGGGCCGACTCTTCCCTCACGTGGCTTTGCAATTTAATTCTGTTTGAAATGGCGGATTGTCATGGACTCTAAGCTGAGAGACTGAACGCAATTGAGACGATTCAAGTGTGATTCGGTGAGTCTGTGATCAAAGATCTCTTCTTTTTTTTAATGAAATGAACATGAAATTCCCCTTTTGGTCACTGCATGTGTATATGTCTGTCTAGACCGAAAAATCAGTCTATTTCGTTCGGGGATATGCTCGGAATCCCGCTCCAACGTGACATAGGCCCTAGACCGAAGTCTGCCCCAGCCACTCATGTATGATGGGGGGACCTAGGCCTAAAGCTACGCACTTTGTTTTCAGCAGCTAAAACTAAAGGTCACACTCACAGAAATCACTGGTTTGTCCATATCCTGATTCTGGATATTCTAAAGTTGATTTGTGGAGAAAATTACGATGGGTGAATGTCAATAATGCACGTTTTCAGCACACCACGAATAGTGGTCATATTCACATCAGTAGCACTCATAGGTACACGCCATTGCCGACTGTGTAGTAACGCAGCCAACACACATCCCATACCTAAACTGCATCACTGTGCATTTTTGGCTATATTTAATTGAATATAATATATTACAGTTTACTTATATCCAAAGAATTATATTGAATAATAGATGATTAAAACTTACCAGGTTGTTTTGTGACCTTTGAAGAGGGTTTCCTGAAATTTTGGGTCCTTTTTGTCGATAACTGCTATCGAGACTGTCCCGTCAGCATCCAGTTTGTATTTTTCACGATTATGATGAAGGGAGCCCTCAGCGCTCGTAGTAGTACCGGCGCGATGGGTTCGTCGATCTCCTACGAAGACCTGAAAGGGCCAAACTGACGACGTAAAAAAAGAAAAAATATTACGTACGTACGTAATAATTACTACGTACGTACGTAATATTTTTTATTTTTTTTACGTCGTCAGTTTGGCCCTTCCAGGTCTTCGTAGAATAGCTTGTGTGCGTAACATTCTGCGTACGTATCAACGGTGCGTAACCATGTAGAGCGGCCTCACTAGTGCGCAACATATTGAGAGCAATCGTGATCCGTATGCAGGTGTGGGTAACAAGTTCCAAAAAGAGAGCTGTAAATGTAAGTTTTTATAACTTTCTACATTTTGTATCTTAACGAACTGATAACTTAAACTCTAAAGAATGATACTTAAGTATTAGTTTGCCCACAAAAACATCCATTTGAAACAAAATTACATCTGTATCCCCAATACCCAGTATACACACATGTATATGATTCTAATGGTCAATATGACCATTGCTTGCTGATGTGATCAGTAGGGACACCAACACGTCGAGGGTGCGTTGGCTACGCTTTGCTTCCGATACGCGCTCGTCGTCGCCCTAGGCCTTGGAAAATAATCAGTGATAATTGATGACTACAAAATTATTTTTTAAAACCCGTCTTTGATTTCATCACTGAAACAAAGACGATGACACACACCAAAACATCCCTGTAATTACGATCTTTAACAGAACTTACTCGTTTGAGTTACGATGTTGCAGAATTTGGCGGTTTTGAATCCAATAATTTCCATAGCAGCTCACGAAAAACGTACACACATCGCAATGCGTAACGAAATGAGGGCGCCTGCAAGTTTGATCACTAAAAATCTTCTAACTGGCAACAAGTAGGCACAAAAAATAAGGGTGATAGCTTCAGTCAAAGAACTTTTGATAGGGAATAATTCACGAGATGTCAATGTATGGTACCCCTATAGACTTGAAAATATAAAGAAAATAGAGGATTTGCTCCTTATTTTACACTTTTACTTTATTGACATAAATGTATAGATAGAAGATGATTTTTAAGTCAAACATACTTTGGTTTGAGCTCCATAGCTATAGCCATCTCAAAAATAGAGGGAAAACTGTGAAATATGACGTCATATTTTCGCGCTGACCAGGTCTCTAACTCATGAATAAAGATAATTATTGCAACGTTATTGCGAAATATCTAGTTTATATCGGTGTGGAAACATGAATATTGATGAGCTTCTTACGTGACACGCGAGGGAAATCATGTAGCCTAGTCTCACACGAAGACCCTATTTCTCATATCAGTGCACACAGGCATCAAGATCGTCCATAGAGTGCAATACTAACCCTATGAGTATTAGAAGTGTTCAAAAGGATAATTTAGTAAATATGACTGAATAATAAGTCTACTCTTACCCAGTCCTGACCTTTGATAGCCGATTCTTGAACCCGTTGTATAGTGGAAGATTGTGTGTGGCTGGCTGTATACTGTATTCACAACAGTCAGACTGCGCACGTGGATGGAAGCGTAGGCCAGAGAGAGAGAGAGAGAGAGATGCATAATGCATGCGCTGCCTGTCCATTCTTCGCCGTCGATCTCTGAAGAAAATTATTGTGCAGCACGTACGGATATAATCTGGATGAGCGTAGGGTATTTTGGGAGAGAGAGGAAAAGAGAGACATGTGTTTTGCATTCGCTCTACAAACACGCAGAGGTCAACAAATTTAGGACAGATAAGGTCCATAGAGCTTTCATTGTTTCGAACTCAAGGATGCAACATTCCTTTGCATCAGTTTACACTTTGAAAATGAGCTGCAGAATGCAAGGGACTTTCACATGATTATACCTGTATAATAACTATAACTTTGTGCAAGTCATGCTCTTCCTTTCTTTATATGTTTTTCCTTTCTTTATATATATTTTTTCTTTGATTTATGTTTGATCTTGTTCTGTTCATGCCAATCTTTTTAAACGTTTGTAAATATTGTGATTATATTTTTATTGAATATACACATAAATTAAAAGAAAAACATTTTGTGGCAGCCTTTTGAAATCTTTTTTTTTTTTTTTTGTCCAACTAATAAATGTTTCATCCTGTTAGCATGTAAAAGCCTATAACTAAAAATGTGAAATATATATATAACGATATAATATAAGAAAATATTAATCATATCTGAGAAAAATAAACCACATTAATTATGTACTTTTCAATTCAATAAATAGTAACTGTTTCAAGTATGTTTAAGAAATTCGGTCTATATAAAATATTAAAAAGACGCAACAGACTACTAAATTATTTCAATCATATGATAAGCTTGAATAAATATATCAGTTAATAACAATGAGAAATTGTCTCTTTCCTAAAACATAAATTTACTCAATATATCAAACATGAAACTCCATCAACAAATAATTCTTTACATCAATGATCATTGCAACAATACTTGCCGAATTAAAACACTAAAAATTTATAGTAATGTAATTCTTTCATGAAGGACAAAGAACTCAACTATCCTGCACTATCATTGCAGCATGCACGATCATGACGATCATGACGATGGCACAACTCTATCTTTGTCTACACCTATTAAGTATTATCATATTCTACCAAACTATATAGAGCTAGAGATAGATATTATATATTCTTACCGAAATGGGCCTTTGTAGCTGTTCCACCACGTCCAAAAATATATATGCTACAGTATGTATAAACTCAGACCTTTCAGCAAGCATCATTTCAACAGTCATGCATTCCAGAATGACCAAAACATGTAATTTGGGAGAACAAAGAACTCTCTGTTTCATGACTCGGTTTCCGGCTCGGTTTACATCGTATAATCTTATAATCTGTATAATCTTAGAGTAAAGATGCTGGTAGTCTTGAGTTTAAACAGACTCTTGAAAACTGGTGTTAATTGTTTCTGATTTTATTGCTTTCATTATGATGTGATCAATTTTGTACAAACTTTGTGAAAACAAACATCAGCTTTTTAGTTGCAAGTCGTCTTTTTTTTTGATGAATATTAAACTTTTGACTTTCATCTTATATTTTTAAACATTAAACAATGAATCATGAAAAAGGGTCCAAAACGGGAACAAGACAATCAATCATGAAATAGACCTCTAGGTCCAAAACGGGGTAGAAAGACCCATTGCCAAAATGTCTTATCCTTGTTACGGGTACATGCTTTTCGTTTTCGGCGTTGCCGGTTTTGCTGACTGCATTCTTTTACCTAGTAATATTATTTTTTTTAATTTAAAAATAAGTTAATAATAAAACAATTTAAGCAATAATATATATCTATACTTGTGAATATTATTATTTTATACTTCTCTTTTGTCATAAAATATTTTTAAGAATGCTTACAATCATAATTTACCGACCTACATAAAATCGGCAAGACAAGCTGACTCTATCGAGCGAATGCGAAACGCTAAGTTCAGTGCCTATTGAACTCTGTACTGTGCATGTGCTAGGCAGCTAGATATGCACGACGGCCCAGTGTCAGACTGAGCGTGAGCGAATGACGACAAGACAAGAAAATGGTGAGAAACCACAGATAAGGCCAGTAAGATTTCAGATATTTACTAAAAATTTAGGTCTAGGGCCTGATTATTGGAATGGATCGTCTAATTTTTTTCTTTTTAATCGTTTGAGCTCGAAATCTTCCATTTTGTGCTCGGTCTCACAATACAGAATTTTAAAATACTGTTTACGCATTTTTCCAAGACTAGCTACCGAAATTGAGCTCGCTGGGGCGGGGAATTTGAATTTCATATCGCGCAGGTTCGCTATTGTTATTGTAATTAGGTAACTTTTTGCCCATTTCGGCCTTTCTAATTGCCAACGTAACGATATCAGCATGACGTTGCAGTTTTTGTCAAGGCGAAAGGCTCAATTTGGCGTAGCCGGAGTTACCAACTTTACAGCAAAATATCTCTCTTTGAAGACCATTTCTGAGACAGCAAATTGGTGAGTTTGTTTTGTGTTGACATTGCCTTTCATCAGGGATAGGTTTTAACTCTTAATTTAGCTTAATTTAAAAGTTAGATTTTCGTATTGGTGTCCCTAACATCAGCAAGCAATGGTCATATTGACCATTAGGATCATATACATGTGTGTATACTGGGTATTGGGGATACAGATGTAATTTTGTTTGAAATGGAGGTTTTTGTGCGCAAACTGATACTTAGTATCACTCTTTAGAGTTTACGTTATAAGTTCGTTAAGATACAAAATGTAGAAAGTTATAAAAACTTACCGTACATTTACAGCCTTGTTTTTCGTACTTGTTACCCACACCTCCATACGGATGACGACTGCTCTCAATATGTTGCGCACTAGTGAGGCCGCTCTACATGGTTACGCACCATAGATACATACGCTTAAATGTTACGCACACAAGCTATTCTACAAAGACCTGCAAGGGCCAAACTGACGACGTAAAAAAATAAAAAATATTACGTACGTACGTAGTAATTATTACGTACGTACGTAATATCTTTTATTTTTTTACGTCGTCAGTTTGGCCCTTCCAGGTCTTCGTAGGAGATCGACGAACCGATCGCGCCGGTACCACTACGAGCGCTGAGGGCTCCCTTCATCATAATCGTGAAAAATACAAAATGGATGCTGACGGGACAGTCTCGATAGGAGTTATCGACAAAAAGTACCCAAAATTTCAGGAAACCCTCTTCAAAGGTCACAAAACAAACTGGTAAGTTTTAATCATCTATTATTCAACATAATTCTTTATATTTAAGTAGATTTCAACCGCAGGTATTAACTTAAATATAGCCAAAAATGCACAGTGATGCATTATTAGTACCGCCTGCATTCTGCCTGCGTTCCTACACAGTCGGCAATGGCGTGTACCTATGAGTGGTCATATTGACCACTACGAATACAATATGCAAAAATAGTTCGTATTTTCTGTCGCGTGTAGTAAAGGTATGGGGGGAAAAATAAGATAAATATTTTAAATACCGGTACTTGTTTTCAAATTCAGGCCTTAAAAATCTCACTCCTACCTCAAATGGCCGTTAGGAAGAACTTTTGATATTTTCAGCAAAATCCAAAGTCAAAATCTTGTCCAAAACCGGAGAAATCCCCGCCGATTTATTTCGCGATCGCGTGTTGTTTACATACTGCCGATGTCTTAGACTAAAATCGGCCAATAAAATTTTTGTCCACGAAGAAACTCGGGATCGCAAGCGCACATCGATCTTTACGATCGCGCACACAGAAAATCGGGACTTTTCTGTGTATGCCACAGGGACCGAATTTTTAAGGACAAAACGCTTTTGGGGAGATGTCAGCGCCCGCGGCGACCAGGAAATGTACACATTGACTCCGAAAGCTCGTTTCGCGAGGATCAACAGTAAATTACGGATTTGATTTTTGGAAATATCTTTTCCAACATCGGTGAGTTGAATTTATTGTATTTCTTGGATATTTTGTTGTCGGTTTTTGTAAATTAAATGGCGATTTTGAGTGAATGTTTGTGACATTTGTGCAGTGGTGTTTTAAAAAGTTGAGGTGTATGACTGCCTACATTATACACACGAAGTATAGGAATGTAGCTATGAGTGGTCTAGACCATATGTTTACCTTAGATCTAAGTTTAAAAAATAAAGTAGATAAGCATAAGGTAATAATTAGAAATAGAAATTAGAATAGACTTACCGAGCAGCCAGCTACGAGTACGACTTCGAAGTTCGAGTTCGCTACCATGTTTGCTGTACACGTACGTTCCGGTTATCATTCGCGTTACGTATACTGCACTGGTACGCCACTGAATACATGCTACACACACAAACACACAGAGAGTTCCGAGAACCACTTCCGGGTTCCGGATATGACCGTCCACACACTACGCGATATGTGATCATTCAGTCTCTATGTACGGAGGTCTAGTGGAGCCAGACGAAGTCTCAGCGGACCAACCGACGATACAGAGAGACTGAAGCTTTTGGTCTTACAGGAGAGGAAAATAATTATTTAAAATTTCACTTTCAAGTCTGAATCCCTACATTTGTGGCAAAGTAAGAGTTGAAGAGTCCCTGAATCAGGTAATCTAGCAAATTTAAGAAAATTAAATCTTGTTTAGAGCAATTTTGTTGTCTGCTTTTGACTGCTGCAACAGTGAATGTTGGACACAGTCCCACATAGGCAAGCACCTATGAGTGGCCCCAGCCACTCCCGTTGGGGTCCATCGCTATGTGCTTTCCTATGCCTTGGTGCTCCAAGTATTCGGCTTATCGCGGACGAGCTATACACCCTTGTGCATTACTTTGCTTTGACCAAAGTTCAATTAAAACATCACAAATACCACATCACATAAAATCACCAGCTCTACTCATATCATACTTACATGAAAAGAGTGCCAAATATCGGACACTTAAGCAAAAATGTTTTTTGCCGATTTTAGTGTAAGACAGCGGCGGTATGTAATTGTAAACAACATGCGGCAATCCTGGGTTTTAGCGGTCTAAATTATTTTAGGTTGCTAACTTCAGCAAGGACTTCCTAAACCTAAAGGTACGTAAAGGGAGCCAATATATGCAATATCCCCTCCCTCCCCCTATTTTGGGGTCTCACACCATCTTCCCCAGGCATGCCAGATGGGACCCTTGTCAATAAATGCCTAGATCGCACCCACCATGCCACTTTAACGGCCTATATAATTTATTCCCCTAAATCCACGATAGCCAATGCTGACCCGCTTCGCTTGCCATAGACAATACTGAAGTCCTTGCTGAAGTTAGCAACCTAAAATAATTTAGACTGCTAAAAAAACCCAGGATTGCCCAACATGCGATCGAAAAAAAATTGCCGGCGATTTCTGTGGTTTTGGACATGATTTCAACTTTGGATGTTGCTGGAAATAATTAAAAGTTCTTCCCAACAGCCATTTAAGGTACAGTGAGATTTTTAAGAGCTGAATTTGAAAGGAAGTATTTAAAATATTTATCTTAATTATCCCCCATACATGTACCTTAGTACATGCGACGGAAAATACCATTTATTTTTGCATGCATATCACGTAGTGGTCAATATGACCACTACGTGATATGTGACGTGTGTAGATTGCTATGTTTTCTTGGAAAAAGCGTTCCTACATGTAGATTGTACTGTGTAAAATTAGGACTATATCCTAAGATATTGCTCAACCTTGTCATACCTTGTTTTCTTCTTCAGAATTTGCAACTACCTGCAGGAGACTTGGATTCCCCCTGCAGTGTTGGCAATCTACCATGCCACCAAAAAGCAATACACTGCCCCTATGGGGCAACCAGGTGTCCATGAACCTTAACCCTCTGATCCTCACCAACATCCAGTCATCGCCTTACTTCAAGAATGACCTCTTCAAGCTGAAGACCTACCATGAGGTCATTGATGAGATTTACTACAAGGTAAGGGGTGGAGGTAGGTGCCATCACTTTCTATTTTCTTCTTGACCTGGTATAATGATGATAATGAAAGATGATGTAGGGTTAATCCCATTGGAATGAAACTGTCTCCTAACCTGGGCAATAGTCATAAGTAAAAATGCTTGAACACTGACTCATGAGTTCCCTCTATCAAAGAACTGATAAACTGTAAAAGTTGTGTTCAAACTGTCCCAATCCATTAAAGGGAAAAAAAAGGGGGGGGGCTCTGGAAACTAAAGAACAATCCTTGGGAAAATACATGTATACCTGCATAAAGAAAAAAAAATCCTGTCAGAAATTTCTGTTTTTCTTTAGAAAATCCAAGAGACTTTCCTTATCAGTGAGGCAAAAGTATTCCAATTCCTCTACATTTCAAATTTGTCCGGACCAGGAGTCTTCTTTATATCACTACTAATTCACAAAATATTTCTACCGATAAAACATTATCGGTAGATAATTCATATATTCATGATTTCTTGTTTCTAGTAAGACTTGGTGTAATCTGTGCAGGTATTAATTGCAAAATTGCGCTTCGCTTTTCCTATTCAAATTGCTGTTGCCAGGTGGCCCATCTCGAACCCTGGGAACGAGGTAGCAGGCAAACATCGGGACAGATAGGCATGTGTGGAGGGGTAAGTCATCTGTTTTAAACACCCAGAACGTCATTGATTCTATGTCAAAGGATATGAGCTAATGCCCATCTGGCTCTAAGCAGACAAAGTATTATCTTTCATATTGGTCATCTTTGTCTTTTGTTATTTATTCCTTGTTATCCATCTCCTCTATGATCCATCTATAGAAATGTACCTTCATTTGTTCAAAGTGAATTGTAGAGTAGGTATTTGCCACTTATACATGTACAAGCTTATCTGAAGATAAGCTTGTACTCCATAGTAGTTTTCATGGGTGAATAGGCCTCAATAGCTTTTGTGTGTATCAGCAGGCATTTTTCCAGTCTAGATCATTCACACATGGTAGGAAAATAATTATTTAAAATTTCCTTTTCAACTCTGAAACCCCAAATTTGTGGCACAGTAGGCCTAAGAGTTGAAGAGTCTCTGAATCAGGTAATCTAGCAATATTAAATCTTGCTTGGAGCAATTTTGTGGTCTGTTTTTGACTGCTGCAACAGTAAATGTTGGACACGGTCCCACATAGGCAAGGGCCTATGAGTGGGTATTTGCAAACAATTTTGCCTGTTGTGCAGCCATATAAAGTGTTAAATACGAAGGTGTAATGTACTTAAAGGCTCGTTCACATATGCAGCTATAAACCACGCCGGTTGAATGAATTTCAAGTGGGGACGCATGACTCACTTACCTGTGTATAATAAGTTACAGAAAACCCTGCGGTTATTTTGAGGCTTGTACTGCAGCATATTTGAACGAGCTTTAAGAATGTTGCAAGTTAACTTACATTGGCAAGGGTTAATCTTTAAAGGGATACTCAACCGCAGATTGTGGACGTTTTTATGCCCCGAGAGGGCACCGTGATCGTTACCTAATCATGCCGTTGCCCAGTGGGGCGCAAAGTTTGGACAGACTGGTCGCCATGCAACATACACACTCCATCTGAGCTCAAGCTCTCGTGCGAGATTTGGTCGGCTTCGTGCAGTCCGAAATGTAATCGCAATAGTCAGGTGGACTTTGTGTATGAGTGAACGGGGCTTACGCAATCCTGACTTTCCCCATGGCCGCCTGGTGGCATATCCCTTTAATGTTAATAAAATCTTTCTTTTTGTGAAATGGCTTGAAGGGATGACTTTATGACTTTTCAAAAATGTTAGATAACAACTTATATTGATTTGACCAAAAATAAATACGTTAGAGCGATTAAGCATGAGATGAAAAACAAAACTTAGAAGAGAATTAAATTTTGAACTGAAGAAAACACTTCAAAAACTATCTTTTCAAATCTTCAAATTGGCACCTGCAGGTCCGTGGTGTAGGAGCAGGAGGGATTGTTTCCTCTGCGTACTGTCTGCTGTACAAGCTCTATACATTGAAACTGACCAGGAAGCAGCTAAACGGTCTATTGACACACTCCGATTCACCCTACATCAGAGCACTGGGCTTCCTATACATCAGGTAAGCAGGGTAACACATTATTCAGCAGATTTTGGAATTCAGATATTGATTCAAACTCTTTAAAGCTACCATACAATTGTCACGAGACAATGTATGTGGTTGAAGGGGAATTAGACATTCCTGTAAGGATTGTTCGGGTGTGAGCAGTAAAATGAGAAAAAAATTGTTCAATTTAAATTGAATTTAAATTGGCCGAAAAATTGGACGAAGAGTAATAATGTAACGCCAGTGTAACGGCAGTGCAGTTGTTATCATGTGTGATACTACACTAAAGGAAAAAAGAAACTTATAAAAGTTCAAGAGATCACCAAATTAAATTCTCTGAATGGAAATGTACCAAATTTGGATATAATGTTGATTCAATGCATGGCTTTAAATGACAGTCAATAACAAAAAGTTTTCTTCAATGCCACAAAAGAAATGTGCACTGAAGCAAAGGACTCTCTAATCCCCAAGTCACAAAGACAAACTGCAGCCTTGTACACCATATGCATGTCAATGAATGAAACAAAAGAATTTCAAAAGGGATTTGCACCCCTCGAGCAAGAGGATATTGATGTTCTGCCATGGTTCGCCCGTTCACCAGACCTTTCCCCAATTGAACATCTCTGGGAAGAGCTTGGTCGACGTGTGTCAAGGCGTGACAATCAACCCATCAATAGGGAGACGCTCATTGCAGCACTGCAAGAGGAATGGAACAATGTTCCCCAGGCTACCATCGCGAATCTGATCGGAAGCATGCGAAGACGGTGTACAGCTTGCCAGCAAGCTAGAGGTGGACATACTGGCTATTAATCTGTTTGGATATGAACTTGCAAATCCCTTTTGAAATTCTTTTGTTTCATTCATTGACATGCATATGGTGTACAAGGCTGCAGTTTGTCTTTGTGACTTGGGGATTAGAGAGTCCTTTGCTTCAGTGCACATTTCTTTTGTGGCATTGAAGAAAACTTTTTGTTATTGACTGTCATTTAAAGCCATGCATTGAATCAACATTATATCCAAATTTGGTACATTTCCATGCAGAGAATTTAATTTGGTGATCTCTTGAACTTTTATAAGTTTCTTTTTTCCTTTAGTGTATAATTGGAGAACCCTCCATACTTGTTTTGTACCCTAATTTTTCGAAGTATCAATTTTCCCACTTCTGATGGGACGAACAGGCCTCTTTTTCTTTTCTATTTTTCTTCTTTTTTTCTTGTCTTTATATTTATTAATATTTTTCTCCTTTTTAGCAAAAAGATGCAAACAAATTGTTAACCATAATGCATCTGGAAAATAAAAACTAATCAAAGTTGCGAAGGGATATATTTTGAACAACTTTTGATATTCTTAAATGGAAGAATTCTCTTTGTATGACAATCCATTCATGGTCGTTCTTACTTTTAAATCTTTAATTTTCCTTCATTCCCATAACAGGTACAGTCAGCCACCTCAAGATCTCTGGGATTGGTATGAGGAGTATTTAAATGACGAGGAGGTCTGTATAAATTATCATTTCATTTCATCTTTGTTTATATCTTATGTGCAAGAGCAAGTGTGAACAGGAGGAGGTGGTTTAATTTTATTGTTTTGCTTGTGGGCCATGCTTATTTACCCTACGAATGCTATGTATTGGTTCTGATTTTGATTTTGTCTATGGATCCATATGATTTGAAACTCACCTATCAAATTTGAACTTAGAAACATTGTGTCAGAGATAACTCAACGCTAAACATGGGATACCCTAAAAATCCAGGCGTTCCGGACCAAACTTTTAAGAGTTATGTTCTAACCTCACAGGTTATTGATAAATAGAAAAAGGAAATTGTTTCTTCTGTTTATCCAAATATTTAAAAAAAAAATTCTCAAAATTCTCAAAAATGTGTTTTATAATTTTCATCCAATATATTTGAAATTACAACATGGCTGTATGTAGATATTTTCAGAAAATCTGCCAAAATAGTATGGCATACACATACACCCAGGCTCAATTTTTGCTACTTTTTATAGATGATTGTGATGTGATTAATCCACTAAGAGTGATAAATACACAAGATTTAGTTTTGTACGTTTTTCAAAGCAACAGTACTATACTTTTTAATTACATTATACACCAAACAAAGGTGATAATGAATCCTAGTATGATTATTATATTACAACAAATATGGAAAAAATTGTCAAAAGTATATTGAATTTGAATCTTGAAAACTGAAAGATAAGGCAAATATTCCCAGAGAGATCCTCGATTTGAAGGGTTAATTTTTCCTGAGGGGGAGGATCGGAGAGTCTTGATGTCCTCATCTGCCTTGTAAGAAAAATTGTTTTAGAATAAAAATGGATGAGCGCCAAATAGCGGGATTTGACAAGATTAAGGTAAGATAATAAATTGTCTTTTGTTTAATCTCTGTTCAGAGAGTATCAGGGCAATATGTGTAAGGGATTCCTTGTGTTTTATGATTCTAAACTGACTTTCGTCTGTGAAATATGGATTAAATTGTAAAATACACACAGGGAATTTTGATTCTTCACCATTCAGTAGTTTTTTCATTTAAAAAATGTGTAAAATCAGAGCATGGTCGAAGAAAGCATGCATTAATGCGTGTCATAATGTAAACGGAAATAGAAATGCCAGAATGCTTATTGGTTGGGGAAGGAGAAAAAATGAAATGTTAAATACATGTATAATGACAGTGTGTGTCCTGAAAAAAAAATGTTTATCTTTCTTTAACGAATGTAATAACAGATTTCTTGATTTCGGAAAAATATGATGACGTTAGGTCATAGTGTAACATGTTGAAAAAATGTGCATGTTTCTTTGGAATCTGGCTTTTATCGTTAATCCTTGCCATTGACACATTTCATATGTTCTAACCCAAATGTAGGAGATGGTGGACATCACAGACACGAGTCCTCCCTTCTCTCTCTCTTTCTCCCTCACTCATGGCTGCGTGCTTCATTGGTGGGCCGTCTGAGGAGCGTTCGTAAGCACACAGTCAAATCGAACGAGTTCAAAGCAAATCTGTCCCTGATAGGTTTATGAAATTCTTACGTTATTGCTTATTAAAGTGGCGGTTCATTTGAAAGTAGTGATTATTCATGCATTCAGAAAATTGCAAAATGATTTAACGTACAACAATTCTTGCTCTTGTGCTGCACAGTCAATTCTAGAAATATTCATATCTTAGCCAAATTTGTTAGTACGATGTACTCACATTGATTTATGTCTTTTTTGTCTATTCAAGTAATGTCATTTCAGAGGTGCCAAATTTTGTTACTTTATGATTATAATAACTGATGTACATTTACAGGGTTTTGTAGAAGATTCCTACAAACATGATTAAAAGGAAAAACAAAAGCAGTGTTATAAACAATTGTTTTCTGCTTCACAACAATCTTTCATTTTGCGGTATAAAACATGAATGTCCCTATTATCTATCATGGAAGCCTAATTTGTGAAAGAAAAATTTAATACACAGCTGAAATGAGCCAGTATATCTTATGCCTATCTTTCTATTTTTCCCCGCCCCTTCCCCTTTGATTTTTTTTTCTCTGATTAGGAGGTGGACTCAAAAGCTGGCGGGGGTAACTGTGTCACCATCGGACAAATGCTGATGCACTTCTTGGTCAAGCTGGAATGGCACTCCACTCTCTTCCCTCGCATTCCTGTTCCTGTTATGAAAGTGAGTACATGAGGTTTTTGCTGTTGGACTTGAAAAGAGTGTAAGCTGGTATTATTAGTGGGTAATGCAACATTTGTTTTTTTAATTGTCATAACAAAATGTACGCTTATGGCGCATCATTGGTTAATGACTGCGCAAAAGTGGCTGTGTGCGCGGAATTCCTCTGCGCAAACACCAATGAAATGTTGCAATTTAAAGGTTGACTAAATTAGAGAAAAAATGGGTGCTCTTTCCATGTAGTTTTGCCTTCTAATCACGAATCTGCCAATCGATTGTCCAAATTATGTCTCGTTTTGGCGAAAAAGGGGGAAAAGTAGAGGTTTTGGGAGCGTTCCTTAAAACTTGTGAGCTGATTGGCTAACCCCAAGTGACGTATGAAAAGTAAGAGGCACCAGATCTGCAGGCTGCAGCATATAATATTGTACACAGAATGCGGTATTTGACCCCTCTGTTCGAAGGACAATTTATGAAAATAGGAAATTAATCAATATAATCTTAGGAGTGAATAATCATTAGCAATATATTTTCTACAAGATCAGAAAACGCTTTTGCCCAAATATACAGCTCTTGTTTTGTTTTTTAGCTTTTCTTTTGAACAATGTTCTCATCCATCTGAGCTTGCCGAACGAAAGTTTTGCATTGGTCATAAACGCGTGCACAGCCGTTTTATGCGTCTGTACGATTCTACAATGTCTTTAGTACGGCAGTGAATATGTTCCCCTCGTACATAGCGACTGGTGAACGCTTTTGTTTTGTTTATTTCACTTACGGTTTTTTTTTTACTTCGCTTTACATAGTACATTAGTACTGACTTAGATTTTGGCTGAATTCGAGTAACTTATATATAGAGAAAGGAAAAGTGCCCGCGATTCCGAGTTGGAGGACTTTTCTGAGCCATGCAGATACGAACTCTGATTTACTGGCAAATGATTTATCAGACCCCAAAGGCAAAGAAGCTCGAGTGGCAAGGGGAAACTCGATCATATTATATGTTTGAACCCCTCGCAGAATACGGTGAAGGGCCGTGGGTGAAGTAACTCCAGGGAGCTCCAACGCGTTGGAGCTCCCTGTAGTTACGGGTGAAGTAGATCAAAAATGCCGTCTCTCGTTCGTTAGGTCGTCTTAGCTAACGAGCCAGAGACAGAATTTTCGGTCTACGGGTGAAGCTGCTGCAGCTGTTGTCGTTGAAAAACAGATTAGAAGACTTGACTCCAAGTCTGATGGTTGGAATAGCTGAATCTTTTAGCTAGCTTATCCTTCTCTTCATGCCAAATTCGGAATACAGGCCAGGATGCTCAAAATCAAAGTGATCGCTGGAGATTGTACTCCACTCACTTGGCCGGCCCTTGCCACTCTGCCCGCGTGAGCTTTACATTTGCGACCCACAATTTCCGTAGATTTTCATCTTTAGGAAAATGATGTAGGCTTACACCATCTTTAGGGGTCTTGCTACAGCCCGCAACTATACACCGATTAGGCATTATTGATGAAACTGTGTCCCAAAATCAAAGTTATTGTGAGGAATTAAACCGCGAAAATACGCAATGCAAATGGTCGATGCGGTGAATATCATGCTCGGCACCGGGCTGGGCCTGCCGGGGGCCTCCGGGCGCGCACGGTATAGGTTAGTGGAATATTTTCCCTTACTTTTCATGCGTCACAGATCATGTGATCACGATGTCGCTTCGATAGGTTTTTTTTAGGGGCGGGGCTTATGACTGTGTAAATCAGCAAAAATATACTTTTCAAATGATTATAAAATATGACGGAATGCATAAAAAATTGTGTGATGGATATTTTTGGGCTCCTGATGACACCTTCCTACGAAAAATGGGCAATTATTTTTTTATTTTAGTGACCCTTTAAAAGTTATGACAATTAAAATCTTCTCACTGAAATCAAGATAAAATAAATCTCAGAATACCACCCCTGGACTTTATTATACCCCCGCCAAACAAAGTTTGAAGGGGATATACTGGAATCAGTCGATGGTTGGGCGGTCGGTCGGTCCGTTGCAAATCTTGCGGATCGAACTACTTCCTCAGTTTTTGACCGAAAGTCATGAAATTTGGTACACACATTGGTCTTGGTGGGAAGATGTGCAAGACATATTTTTCGGATCAGTCGGAATCTGCGTTGCCATGGTAACGGCATATTTATGGCAGAAAATCAAGGAAAACAGCTTGCGGATCGAACTACTTCCTCAGATTTTGACCGAAAGTCATGAAATTTGGTACACACATTGGTCTTGGTGGGAAGATGTGCAAGACATATTTTTCGGATGAGTCGGAATCTGCGTTGCCATGGTAACGGCATATGGCAGAAAATCAAGGAAACACCTTGCGGATCGAACTACTTCCTCAGTTTTTGACCGAAAGTCATGAAATTTGGTACACACATTGGTCTTGGTGGGAAGATGTGCAAGACATATTTTTCGGATGAGTCGGAATCTGCGTTGCCATGGTAACGGCATATTTATGGCAGAAAATCAAGGAAACGCCTTGCGGATCGAACTACTTCCTCAGTTTTTGACCGAAAGTCATGAAATTTGGTACACACATTGGTCTTACTGGGAAGATGTGTACAACATATTTTTTTGATGTGTCGGAAGCTGCGTTGCCATGGAAACGGCATATCTATGGCAGTAAATCAGGGAACAATCTTGCGGATCGAACTACTTCCTCAGTTTTCGACCAAAAGTCAAGAAAGGCTGTTCTCACGGGGCGGGGGTATTAATCATCATTTTCAGTGATATTTCTAGTTTCTTTAAAAATAAGGGTTAGCTTTAAGGTTGCATTTTTGATTTTATGCACTTCACTGGAAATAAAACTAAAAATTTTGTGTGAATTTTTATCTCTCTGCTCATGTATAATGTGTAAATATCTAGCATTCTAGGTCAGAAGATGCGAAAATTTCGCTGAAAGGAGACAGTGTACTGCGAAGAGTGAGCATTATGGTTAGGTGTAGCGTTTGGTAGAGTTTTGAAGTTAGGAATGTGGTTAGTGTAGGAAATTGGCTTTCGTGTGATTATCACCGAACCATGTTTACTCGATTTCGACCAAGGATAGACAAATCCCTGCAGAGCCCTGTTTCATTAAACTTGTTATCAATATTAACAACTGCCCCATTTCTATGACAAATTCGATCTCAGCCAATCAGATTCAAGGATTTCAGTAGCTTATAACAAATTATGGTGACTTTTTATTGATAACAAGTTTATGAAACGGAGCCCAGATGGAGAAGCCTGCCTGTCCGAGACATCACGCTTCTCTCTATTCCCTACATTTATATGGCCTTTGTACACAATTTTAATATGTATTCCCACCTCATTTATTTGATTCTTTCTTTCTTGTTTTTCTCAGGAAATAGAGAGGAAGGTGTCAGAATGGCAGTATGCACAGCCTCAGGACAACCCCGAAGGAGGAGCCGCGGACGATAATGCCCAAATTGCCAACGATGACTGGAATGCAAATGACACGTAAATAATAAAATAATAATAATAATAATATAGGACATTTATATTGCGCAGCCACTATATCAATATACACTCTGCTCCCTTGAAGAAGTCAAGAAGTCAAGAAGTAAAGCTTGTCATTCATTTGATGAGACATTGTGGGGCAAATCAAAAAGAGAAAAAGAAATTTATCATTTTTGTAAATCCAAAGACATAACACTTTCTGATACTAGGGAAAATGGGTTTTCTTGTTTTACTCAAGGGAGAATCAGCTGTGAGTATGACATGTGCAAATACCTCATGTAGATGGTGAAGATTTACAGATGTGAAGGTCTCCATTAATTTGACTTGTGTGAATACCTCATATAGATAGCAAAGATTTAAAGATGCGTAGGTCTCCATTAATTTGACTTGTGTGAATACCTCATATAGATATCAAACATGTAGATGCTGTCCTTTGATTTAGAATGTCTGAACTCTGAACTCTTCATTGAGTCGGCAAATTTACACAAATGATGTTTCTGACTCCTATAAGTTTGACATGTGTGAAAATGATATTTAGACAGTAACCTGTTCAGATATGACAATGCCTTGTTCTTCGTCCATCTTCTACAGGAAACCAGATAGATGCAGTGAGGAGAGATACCCCAGCAAAGACAGGGATGATGAGACAAGCCGCAGACGAGATAAAGACAGGCATCGAGATAGGGATCGAGATCGTGATCGTGGTAGCAGTCGTGATCGGGGTAACAGTCGCGATCGGGGTAACAGTCGCGACGGCCATCGGGACAGGTCTCGTCATAGCAGCCGGGATCGTTCCCGCGATCAGGACAGACACCGTGACAGGGGCCGGGACCTGGACTTTGATGCAGCCCTACGAAAGGAGCGGGAACGCCAGTCAAGAGATCGCGGGCATGGCAGCAGCCGCGATGACAGGCATCGAAGGTCTCGCAGTCGGAGTCATGAGAGGAGGAGAAGGAGTCGCTCCAGGGAGAGAAAGAGGAGGTCTCGATCGCGCTCGCGTGACCGTCATCGTCGTCGAAGTCGAAGCCGGGATAGAAGGTAGCATGGTCTTGTTCTATCAAGATAATGTTCTATCAAGAATATGATACATATATTATATGTATCATATTCTCCTTCTATATAGGCCAAAAGCCTAAGGAATTCCCTTTTTTTATCAGGTTTCATACGTGTATATACTTGTGTTATTACAAAGTGCACATGTACTGCGTCACAGATAAGGCCCATTTGCATTGGTCAAAATTTCTGAAAATATTTGAATGTTAATTACAACAAATTGTGACAAGAAATAAAACAAATAATAGAAAGATATTTGGTATTATACATATGTACAGCCCACGTACTCTTATCTGATTCTAATTTTTGTGCATCAGGTACAGCAATCTTTTAAGTACATAATTTAGCTGCAGTGCAGGTCATTTTGAACATCTCACATATATCTTACTAATGTTACTGAGATACTCAGAGAGGTTGTAAAGAAGGAAATACAGAGTGCATCATTCAGTTATTTGTCTTTATCACATTCCCAAGGGAAAACCAATGTCTCTGATCTAGTGAAAAAAGGAGATATTTTATATGAGTCTTTGTTAAAAAGGTGTTACTGATATGTTTCTAAAGACAACATTGTAACATTACAGTTGTTTCTCAACGATTTTCTGCATATTTCTAGCAGTTGAAGACCCTGAGATAAATAAAACTTCAATTGAAGTAAAAAATACAGAGTATTTAACTATTTGCAAAATATACCAATTTAGGTCATGTTTGTATGATGCATCTTGTCTTTGTAACCATTTGATTTGTATACTGCTGATATTGTTTTGGTAAAAAAGATTTGGGTGGTACATTTTATACCCAAGCTGTGATTTAGTAACTCTGAATACATGATGTACAATGTCCATGGAATTGCTGTTTTAAAACGTCACTGCGATTTTCTGGTATTATTCTAAGTTTGTTATTGTTTTAAAATGGAATATTAGCAAAACCTGCAATATGTTTAGTTTGCTGATACCATTTGTCCATTTTGTATTTTCAAACAAAATTTTGAATGATCAGTGTAGATTTGATTGAAATCCTCTTTTCCAGGGCAGCTTATTAACGAGCTACACAGTATGAAATCACCTATCAGGAGCCAGGATATACATGTAGGCCAGTGAGATGACAATATAATTTCATGTTCGACAAATCTCCTGCAGCGCATATTGTAGTCATTCACTCACTAAACTCATCTCAGTAAAACCATCTTGTGGCTTAGACTCTCTGCTGTACGTGAAATCTTTCCACAGTAACGCATCACTGCAGTGCGGATTCTAAATGGCTTTGGTATAAAGATACCACACACAAAATTTCAGCGCCCAATATCCCCTATAATACATATGCTGTAGTGTTACACAGGTTAAAATCCATGGGCCGTCCCGGGCGGTTTAGTGACTAAAAGGTTAAACAACAAAACGTAATGAATTTTGTTCATAAGTATCCTGTTAAAAGTTCTTAGTGTTACCATAGTGATATTTCATTTGTTTTCCTGAAACTTAATTTCAGAAATATGTCTTAAGATATATTGATATTGAAGCCAGTCAATCCGTAAAATGTAAAAGAAAGAGAAACTCATAGATGTCGAGGTTTGTCTGTTTATATTTTTAATATTTCATTCACCAACGGTTAATTGTTTTTCACCAAAATAAATCTTTTGTTCCATTGTAAAAATTTATTTGTTTAGTATGTGTGTGTGTGTGTGTGTTGGGGGGGGGGGGGGGGGGGGTAGGTGTACATGTATACGCATTCAAACCGATGACATCGAACAAAGAGAACAATAGGTCATCGGTTGTCAACAATTGGTGAGGTTTATTCCGTCCATGAATTTTGTGACGCAATTCAATAGTGGAGTCATCGGTTGAAATTCGATCAATAGAAAACATAGATGTGTGTGTGTGTGTACATTGTCATGTTTGTTGTCAACTACTGATCCCCCTAGTCTACTAAAGACAGCAGAATAGTTTGTTGTAAGCATGCAGGACAATTTTGAATAATCCAGGGCTCAACATTAGCAGATGGACTATTTGGCAGCAACAGTGAATCAAAACGACAGATTATACCTTAGAGAAAGTGAGCATGAATAAGTGAAAAAGAACGAGAAAGAAGTGACAGAATGCGACGACTTTGTGTGGCTGCCTGTCCCATTCTTTTTGTTGAATTAAATTTTTATAATTTCCCTAATGGTACAATCACTAAAGAAAGTGAATCTATTGAAATGACATAATTTGGAAGAATGTAAGACAAAGGTGGTACGAGAGTGAAAGGGAGCAAGAGAGAGACAGAAAGAGGGAGAAAGAGAAGGTGATCAAGAGAGGGAGAGAGGGAGGGAGGGAGAGGGAGGGAGGGAGAGGGAGGGAGGGAGAAAGAGGTGATCGGGAGAGGGAGGGATAGGGAGAGGGAGAGGGAGGGAGGGAGGGATAGGGATAGGGATAGGGAGAGGGATAGGGAGAGGGAGAGGGAGAGGGAGAGGGAGGGAGGGAGAGAGAGAGGGAGGGAGAGAGGGAGGGAGGGAGAGAGGGAGGGAGGGAGAGAGGGAGGGAGGGAGAGAGGGAGGGAGGGAGAGAGGGAGGGAGGGAGAGAGGGAGGGAGGGAGGAGGGAGGTTCAGAGTCAAATGCAAGCATACAAAAATTGATTAGCACATGTATATAACTTTGCATTATGTAGATCACACAGTCAAAAAAAACAAGTACTGCGAAAGGCCACATTTCTCACTCATCCTGACACTTCTTTTAATTCTTCAAGAATAGAAGTCAAATAAATACATAATATACATATAGTTGATCTGTATGAGACGGTTAAATATGGAATAGTAAGAATGATGCTAGGACGGAAACGAGTATTATATACACATGTACATTAATATTCACATTTACATTTAAAACTAAAGGGAAAAGTCTCTGAAATATTACAATAAGTACCAGACATAGTTATAATGAAATAGCAAGGGGCTAACTTTGCTCTGTTTGAATTGTCAAATGCTCTTCTCCGGTGTACAAAATAACTCAACTGATCAGTTACCCATTGTGACCAGCGTACAGTTTAAAGGTAAAAATCTTTTTATATTCTCTTTTTTTTTATCCTTTCAAATATCTATTCTTAAAGAGTAGGTTGAGTTCTGTTAAAGGTGAAATATAACTTGTAAGCTTTCTCATTCTTTTCATGTCGGTTTGGAAGAAATGTCCCCTGCAAAGGACTGCTCTTCAAATGCCCTCACGTTCAAAATATCTGAAGTGTTCGGGCCAAACATTCATGCCACGTGTGTCTACAGTTCTATATACCAATTTTTGTGTGCACCGCATGTGCTTTTTCTGCAAGATTAGGTCTCATCATTTTGATGATTCCCAATACCTCATAGTATACACCAATTCTTATGTAGACATGATAAACCTTTCCCTGATCGCTTTGAGACAGTTTCTTTCACAATGTAATCGCATGACCAGAACTCAACTGAATCTTTAAAGGCCACCACACACCTTACGATCGGTCTGCCATCCGATTTCAGAAAAAATGTAATATCATTTGACAAATCATTTGATCGAGGATCTGAATAGTCATACAGATAGTAAAATCGATAACACGGCCTTTGCCAAGTTTTCTAGTGGGTGGAATGGCCAAATCGGCTGCAAGTCATAGTGACGTCACAAAAATTGTATGACTGCCTACGTTTTGAAACTAATTTTGCCCTTATTTCCTGTAGAAAGCCGACAACTCACCAAAACCCTTTGTTTAGTATTCATATTATTTTCCAGAACCTGAATAGGGTAGATTTCATTTGTTAAAATGCCAATATTTAATGCCACAGCGATTTATTTCACTAATCGGATCGCAGACCGATCGTAAGGTGTGCGGTGGCCTTAAGTGGTGTACGGATGTATCACTTTCTGACTGCAATTGTTTGCCGTAGGAATTCTCAAAGACGCCTTTTTATCCTTTCTTTTCCATGAATCCAAGCTTGCTAAAATTGAGAGAAATTCATATGAAATTTACATGAATGAAAACATCTTACTCTGATAAACATATATATATATATTTATATATATATATATATTAAACATATATAGATATATATATACATATTTTTCTATTTTCATTTCTTTCCCTTTGTAATTGGCTTTCTAGAAAACACTGAGGAACTCCAGAGAAAGCACAATTCAAGTGATCAGGTTCTAAGATGAAAAAAAAAGGACAAAAAGAGAGAGTATAGATATATTTAGTATCTGATAGGCACAAGGCTTTCTTGAAAAGGATCATCTTTGTACATCAGCAATAAAGGCATACATGGATCTTGATCTTCTATTGCAATATGAAAGAGAGGAAAAATATTTTGTTCACAGCTATCACAAGAAACAATATAAATTTATGATATACAAGACGTCCTATTCAATGATACAAGGCTCAAGTTTTCAATGAAAGGAAAATGCATGTAGTTTTCAGGAGTCCATGAATGTATTCACAATATCATGGATTACCAGATGATTACTTCTCTTATATATGTATTCAACTACAGACTCACAAGACACTTTGAATTTTTGCATAGAGAATACCATTGCATAGCTACATATTATACTGTCTCTATTATCATAATCCTTTCCTTTTATTGTGTCATACCTGGACCAGGTAACTTCTATATTTTATCCCATCAAATAATAAGAACTCTGGTTCCATTGTAATTATGTCTCTAATGGGGTGTTGCAAGAAAGTTGCGATTGATTGCAAGTTGCAACTGATCAGTACTGACCAATCAAAATCATTGTTGCAAGCGCATCTTCTTGAATGGGCAGACCCTGAACCATTCAGA
Organism: Heliocidaris erythrogramma; assembly: GCA_025617745.1. Taxonomy (NCBI): domain Eukaryota; kingdom Metazoa; phylum Echinodermata; class Echinoidea; order Camarodonta; family Echinometridae; genus Heliocidaris; species Heliocidaris erythrogramma. Next base: position 23,004,038 of record CM046869.1, read on the forward strand.
ATGGTTGTTCTAATTTGCTTTACAATTTGCAATTGATTGCAACTTTCTTGTAACACCCCATTAGATATACAACTCGAATGTCTACTACATGTTGATATCTCTCTCAAAGCTGAAAAGATACTGCAGATTTAATAAGTGCATCGCCTTCATAATATTCATACAATTCATTTAAAAAGAGCATTGGTTTGTCCATAGAAGCACAACGTATTACTGTAAATCAGACATCTTCATACACAGAGGCAACAGAAAAGAACTAGATGTACTTTTATGAGATTGCATATAAACATGGAATAGGCACTAGCATATCATCTGGTAAAAGTTATTTCAGTCATATTTTCAATTAAAATTCTATGAAATTCAAACTCTAAAAGAAAGTGATGACCCTTCACATGTATACTACACTCATAGTATCTTTCTTTGTCATGTTCAACTTTTAATTTACATATTTAATTACATATATTTAGGGTGTACACTGTACACAGATATTTTCATATGACCACGTCTTGTCACCAAGCTGTACTAGCAAATTATCACATTGAGAGGGTGTTGCAGTGTTGGGATGATGTAACAGAATAGTGGTCACCTAGCAAATGCTACATATTTTTGTTGAATTGTTAAACTTTTCTACTAGGTACAACAAATCTTGGTCTGTAACTTTTGATTAATGGATCAGAAGATACATCTACAACATATTGAAAATCAATTTTATAAACAAAATTTACAACAGGCCCATGAGGAAAAGGGGTTTAACAAATAATCCTGGTTCACGGATCAGTAGATATATCTCTCACATGCGGAAAATGTAATCATAAATTAATTCTACAACAGGTCCATGACTGATAAAAGATCAACAAATAATCCTTTTATCAATGCCGAATAGGCTCTGCCATCGGGAAATGCATTTGATTCATTTCTTTCTGGATTTGGCCGAGCCTCGTGAAGTGAGTGATGATCTGGATGTGGGGCGTGACAGTGAGGCGGTGGTGTTCGAGGTCTTCCTCCCCGGCGTGGGAGGGGGCGAAGGAGTGATGGTGGGTGTAGGGAGTGGACCAACACCCGCTACTCCAGGACGCATTAGGGGTGTTGACTGCGCCCCTGCTGTGTCCTTGGTGAAGCTGGTCAGAGAGGTCTCCTCCGCAGGGGACATCATAGTTGAGCCGGGGGCGGTTGTGGTGGCTTCCTCTGTGATAGGAGCCTCGGGGGCTGTCTTCGGGGGCTCAGAAGATGTGCCAGTTGTCGGGCCAGGGGTTGCACTGAGGATGGCTGGGGTGGCGCTCTTTCGCTCCATCCCACGCACACGCTCCTGGAGTGCCTTAAGTTCCTCTTCAAGTTCTTGGACCTTCTCTTCTGCTGTTTGTGCTCTTTCCTCAGTTGAACTATTAAAACAAGTGCATAAACAAGACCACTAAGAAACAACATCCAAATTAAATCACATTCAAATTTGCCAAGTCCAAGTTAATTTTTTACTTCTCTCATCACATAAATATTATAAAAGAACAAGAAATCAACTGTACAATATCAACTTTAATTAAAAGAAAATTGAAGCTACATGTACAAGTAAAGCAATAAATGAAGCTTAGCGTAATGTGGTGGCACATGATGCCCATAAAACGCATTCAGCATAACTGTTGGTGATGTCGGTACACCTGAAAGCATTATCCAACTTTATATCTGAATGACAGTTTAGGTATTACCAGTATTTAATCATCTGTATTAAATGTTATGCACCAGCTCTAGATCCTAATACAGTGGACCTCATTATAAAGAACATTGTTTAAAACATCTCCCATTATTTTGTTGGTCCAGCTTCTTTCTATTTTATGCTGGTTTAGCCCTGATATAACAAGGTTTCAACATAACTAAGCAAGCTAATTTCCTCAGTCCCAAAGAGTTTGTAAAAACAAGGTCCAATTGCATTATTGTTCTGCCTCTCTGCAATACAGCAATCAGGGGAGCGTTTCATCAAGCGTATTGTCAGTGATTTTTACCGACAACTGTTATAAGCTACTGAAAACCATCTGATTGGCTGAGAGCAAATTTGTCAGTGAAAATCACTGACAAATCGCTTGATGAAATGCTCCCGTTTATTTTAAAGCTACATGTACCTAAACTTCTAATCATAATCCCCATCAACAACATTCCTCACAAATAAGTAATTTTGACAACTTTCAAAGAAAACAGAGAGTTCATGCCCCTCAAGATCTCTACTAAGGTAGCTTAGCATAACGCCGTGGCCCGTAAGAACGCGAGAATGACGCATATGACAAAATTATTCAAGATCAAAATTTTATTATATAGAGGCAAAACCAAAATATTAGGATTTAGAATTAGTATTTAACCCTTTGAACACCTTTAAGCAAGATAATAAGAAAAAATTTATTCAGATTTGTCTGCTTCTAATTTTAGAAGCACGGACAAAACTAGTAATTTTCCTCCTTGCGTCTTTCAAGCGTCTTTATGCGCCATTGCGTTTCGCTATAAAGCTACCTATAAAGAGAAATGAAACTTTGGAATGACGACTTACAGGAGCTGTTGTTGAAGGCTTTTGACAGCTGTAAGAGCCTCGTAAGCCTTGGATGTGTCTGGGGTCTTGGAGGCAGCATCCATGATCTTGGCAGGGGTGGGATCCCGAGGTGCCGACTGAAATTACAAAAGACATTTGACACCATTGCATGATTATTCAGACAATAAACAGGCATTCATGTCATTCATTCAAGTCAAACATACGTAAAAAGATTTGGTGTACTTATAAGTCCATGCTACAATTGTCATTGATTCACAATCCTCAGAGATTAAATTAAATTTAATATCTTCATATTTCTGTTCGGTATAAACATCACTGATTTCTCTTTTCTCTTGTTTTTCCTTTCAAAACATGTCAACATTTTTATCATATCCAGTCTGTATGACTAAACTTTAATCTCTATAAGCATTCATTAGTATCCCCTTTCTCTTAAATCCTTTCACTTTTCATTTCTTTTTTAAATTTTCTGGTCAGTTGCCAAACATTTCTTTTTGCCCTTGCTTTAAGTTTTCCTCTCTTTTCTTAATACTTCCTACACTCCTTCGCTCCGTCTTTCCACCTCTTTTGATCTTCTGGCCAATGACACTGCAGATCTTGTCTTCTTCTTATTACATATTTTATTCTTTTTTGTATTCTACCCCTTGAATTCACTCATGCTCCAACATGTGCTCCAGTGACAATTGCTTTAAGATTTATTTCATCAAATTTTTTATAGATGTGATAATAAAGAATCCCTTCCTTGTATGAAAATAAGTTACAATAATGATGATTTTACATGTTCCATATGGAGTCAAACCATGTTTTACATTATTGAAGCAAAAAAATGAAATATATGATATTTCATATAATAAAATACATAAGGAAAGGTGAGTGCATGACATCATCGGTTCACTCATTTGCATACCGCCCATGTTATGCATATCACTGTTTCATGAAATAATGCAAGACTTCAAAATGCCATAACTTTCTTATTTTACATCCGATTTCAGTGAAATTTTTACTGTTATGCTTGTTTAATTTTACTCTGTTTATTCAAATCAACTTGGTGGACTTTGCCTTTAAGATTTATTTCATCAAAGATATAGGGTTCAGGTCAGGCTTGCAATTGGGTTTTAGGCCAGGTTTAACCCTTGCAATGCCGTGGGTGCCGAATCCCGCCCAGAAATTTGAGTATTAAACATTTCGTTTAGGCTGAGAATGGCTTGAATGTTTTTCCTTATACAGAAGCCTGCGCCTTCAGTATTATGTTTATTCCTATGCAATATATCTTTGCCACGCTTGCTCAAGAAAATCACTCAAAGTTGATATTTAACTCTTGAAAGTTCATTTTTGACAATTGCTCAAAAATCTGGGGGCATGGAAGGAGTTAAGGTTAGGGTTATGGCTGTGTATAGTCTTTCAATCAATGATGGGATCATTACCTGAGAGGGCTGATCTATGTTTTCCTCTAGGCTTTGAGTCCAGACATTCTGATCAAATCCCAAGACTTGCATCTCACTCATATTCAACAAGTCCTCTGCACTACCGGGAGTGGAGCCTGGCAAGACAGAACGCTGGCTGTTGGCTGTGGATGGAGTCTAAGCATGAAAGATAAACGAAAAGTCGAAAGCACTTTTAGCATGGAGGAATTAAAATTTGGTCAAATGCAAGGAAGAATGTGGCTTATTCTCAATAAAGCATGGATTGTTACTAATAGCCCTCTATCTTAAACATTTTCACTTCTTTTTTTTATGCTAGAGCAGTATAAAACGGATCATTACTATATTTGACCACACATTACATATTAACAGGGAAGTAGTCCTCTGAAAATAATTTACTCAAAGTAAGTATTTTCATAAGTGAAATAAAAAACTTTTAACCTTACCTACACATGTAGGTCTGCATAAGACTTAGAAGCGTAAACCCTGATAACATAATGATGCCCCGAAAAAAATGTGTTTGACACCATAATGTTGGAAATTCATGTACAATACACTTGTAATTCTCCAAAATGATAGCGGGAGTGTAAAAATACCACACACCTGAATCTGATTCCCAGTTGATGGTCGGGGTGCTGTTACGGGGGCTGCGACAGGGGCTGCCAATGGGGCAGCTATGGGGGCCGTGGATGGGGCTCCTGATTTGGGGGTATCAAGACGTTGGGTGGCCTGGGTGTCGGCGGTGCCAGGGGGTCGGTCTGCCGTTGTCGTGGAGGTCTCGGTTCCTACAAGCTGTTGGGGGAGGGGATGAGACGGTAAGGTACATTATGTAAAGGAGTGGTAAAGGCAGGAGTGGTACAATGTATTCTGTAAACTATGTTAGCGTGAAAAGTATGTTAGCTAACATAATCGATATTCTGAAAACTATGTTCACAGTAGTTACCATACCTTTGCTTTTCTGAAACCTCTTTTAACCTAACCTAAGATAACATAGAAGTTAACAAAGAACAGGACATTGCTCCAGGTTTCTTAAAAGTACGATACATTGGTCTATTTATATGTGAAATGCAAAAGATATTTCCTTTTCTGCACTTTTCACATTTAATTTCTGTGATAATTTTATTATTATGTGAATCTATAACTTTTTGGACATGAAACAGACATTGAAAACATAACAAAAGAGAAAGGAATAAAGTATCTTTTTATGGACACCTTCAAAAGAAAGTTATTGTGTATGAAATGATAACTCAATAAATGCATGCCATATTTGACATACATGTACTTGTATGCAAGAAGCATGATTGGCTAAGAGTACATTTTAACAGTGATTATAATTGGAGTGTCAATGATAAATGGGTGTGTCGGGGGAGTAACCTAAAAAAAGATTACATACACTTAACATACACATAGTTTTCAGAATACCGAGTAATAGTTAAGATATAAAGGGTATGCTAACTTTGGGACTTAACATAGAAGTTAACATCGAAGTCAAACATAGTTTTCAGAATACTGCCCCTGGGCTCTGAAAATCCACCCTTGTGTCTCCATTCCGTCTCTACATCTCTGTCTGTCTGTCTTTCTCACTCTCTTCTCTATCTCCCTAAACTATGAAACTATCTTTAAAACTATCATTCCCCTCTCCTTTCTCTCTCTCCTTTTTAGGGCTCCTCTCTACTTCCTTTCAAGTTCTTTGATCTCTCCACTTCTCCTCCTCCTCCTCTGTCTTGCAAATAATGTTTCCCTATCTTTCCCCAATCTTAATGTCATCTCTCCATCTGTCTCTCTGTCTCTGTCTCTCTCTCTCTCTTTCTCTTTCTCCCATCCCTTTTCTTCAAACGTAACTTTTACTTGAAAAAAAAAACACTTCCGGACAAAATGGTTAAAGCACATCCCCCTCTCTCTGTCTAACTCTCACACCAAAATGGAGAAAGATCCAGATAGAGAAAAAAAATTCTCGCTTATCTCCCCATCCTCTCTTCTCACCTCTCCTCTTTCTGGCATCCCTGGGGTAAAGGCTGGTGTCTGGCTGTCCGTCCTGGGGTCCGCCACCTGCACCCCATCTGGGACATTAAGGGGCGTGGGGAGCATCTCCTCGCCTCCGAGCCGCGCCATCTCTACGCTGCGCAGCTCGTCCATGAGGATGGTCGCCATGTGGATCCATTCCCCGCATTCGGACTTGATCTTCTTCAGGTCTCGGGACTCCTGGTCCGCGTTCGGTTCCCCGTCGTCTATCTTCTGCTGCATCTCGGCTGACACTATGCTTGAACAGCAGCTACGGACAAAATATTTGCAGATAATTCTTGAGAACTAGGATGTTTCTCATTATTGCAGTATGGAGTTTAGAAATGTGTATCATGACTTAGAATTCCTTGCACATGATTTAGATCATGGTTTGTTTTTTAGATCTTTTCTTCTTTTTTTTCAGTTTATTTTGATGAAAACAGAGTTCCTTCACATCAAACTTCGCTGTGACATTTCATGACCACGATTAAATGAATTCTTATTTCCAAGAATGCCAAAAATGCCATGTTGGGGCTCAAACCCCAAACCTTTGCACCTCTCTAGTTGAGCGTTTCAAACCACTCAACCACATCCACTTACCTCGTAATGTAGTTTGAGAAAGCAGTGATGCGATCAAAGAGGGCTACAGCTTTCTCCTGTATCTTGGTGAGGCTCCATGCGCTGGCCATGCAGGCATCGACCACCTCCTGGGGGCTCTCTGGGGGGTTCGGGGCCAGACGAAGCAGGACCTGGATCATCCAGTGGACCATGTCTGCGTGCAAGACCGAAACCTGACATACAAAGAACAAATCAGTTAACCCATTCATGATAGGAATTATTTAAGGGCTAAATTGATCACATTTTGTTCTTCAAATTGGCAACAAAAATATTTTTCTTTTAGTGCTACATGGTTCTAATAGGATGTAATGTCTTTGAAAACAATATACATGGTTAGGAACTTTGTTGAAAAGTTGACAAAATTGCCAATTTTGATCAAAAAACAATGATTTTAAACCTCTCAATATGTTGCCAGTTTAAGGATTTTAAAGCTTATTTTCCTTTTTAAAATTCCTGGCATCAAACGCAATATGGTCATGCAACAAAAATGGACATAGTGTGTGCAGAAACTTTTGCTCTTTCTACTCATGCATCACATATAATTTTTAGAGCTCTGAATCAAAAGATATTAGCCAAACCACAAAATGTGGTCAATTGTCTCGAAGGGTTAAAGCAACTGAACAAGTTTTTATTCCGAAATGCTCAGAAGTATTCTAGGGTAATTTCATGAGAGACTATTTATGCAAAATAAAGATATTTACAATGACGTAAAAATAGCCATATATAAACAAATTGTATCCTTCAAATTAATTCTGGAAGGCTTGGAAATAGGGTGTGTAATAAAAAGCATGAGGCAGTAATGCACCTCACAAAACACACCTTCTGAAGAGTTGGAAACCAATGCAGTGGTACTTGAATCAAACTGTTTTAAATACATACATGTAGGAAGAGGCAATGCTGAAATTCAGGAATATTTCATGCATGTGAAATTTTTCTGGTAATACAGAAGGGGAAAATTTGTGGTGGTTTATTGCTGCAAGTATGAACAAATCCGAAGGGTTTCTTGTTTCTGACCTGTTCCTGGAGTTTAGAATCCTGGCTGTCAATACCATTGATGGTGGTAGCAACCCATTTTTGAGCAAGTCTGAACACATCCACCTGGATAATACTGTAAAGGAAAAAAAAAAATAAGAATGAAAATGGATAACTTTCTTGCTTACAAAAGAAAGTGTGAATGGCACAGCACCCCACACACAACTGTCATTACCACTAACTGATTACTAGATTGATACAGTCAAACCTGCTTTACCACCTGTCTATAAAGACCACAATTTTCGTTTCCCTTGAAAAGTGTTTCTCATTCAAACGTGTATTAAAGGAACCTAGGTACATAAAGACCACCTGCTCATAAAGACGCTTTTCTTGTCTCCCTTGAGCGGTCTTTATAGACAGGTTTCACTGTAATTTAACTTGATTGCTCAGAAAGCAAGATATGCCTTTAGTAGATAAGCAACCACTGGAAATGTATCCTATTTGAGAGACTTGGTAATGGTTGAAAGGGCACTAGCTTATCGACTTGGTTACAATCCTCCAGGAACTCCTGGTTACAAGATCATCGCTCTACCACTGACCCATCGCCCCTCATTAAGGACATCAATCAAGTTCCATCATTCCCTTTTCTTTCTTCTGAAAAATTGGCACTTACGGATTGAAAGGTTTCCCTTCCGCCTTATCGTCCTCCGACTGCTCCGAGCCGATGTTGTGTTCGACCTCGTTGACGGTGGTCACCCAGTCGGAGAAGAGTTCGTAGAGTCGGAGCCACTCGGCTTCCATGGGCATAGCGCCCCCATTCAGGATGCTATTCAATTTGGTGTCCCAGCTCTCCAGGGCATTGGTGATCTGGATGAACCCTTTAGCAGTGCCTTCAGAATTAAAGAATTTCAAGGATGTGATTATTACAATTGTTAGATTTCTTGCTTGATCATGGATAACAAGTAGGGGCATTAATTCGTACATATTATTGTAAATACCCTGATTCAATTTATCAGGTCTTTTTCCTTTCTTTCCTTTTTATTAACTTAAATTTTTGGTGAATTCAAAGTCAAAGGGTTCGCTAAAAGTCAAAGTCAAATGTTTTAATGCAAACGTTATTTCCTTATTAAAACAGATCTAAAGGAAAAAAATAGAAATAAAAACATATTTTCTCCTATTCCATGAAAACAACTAAGACTATACGTTATTATTTAAATGATGTTGATACTAGTGCACATGGGTATTTTTTTTGAAAAAAATATCACTCACCATTTTCTCCATTCACTCTGATATGTAACTGCTTGCATATAGCTTCACAAACCTAATTTTCAAGCAAAATATAAACAAGTTGATTATTAATATTTATACAATGTAATAATGACTTTTAACGATATACAATTCAATTTCCCTGAAAATGAAAAAGAATTTTTCACTTCAAAATGGGACTGTATAACTAGACCTCTATTGTACCTCTGTTGGGCTAGGCAATGCATTTAAACTCACTGTCTACCCTGTCAAGCTCATGAAAGCTTATTCGAAGAATTTCATCTTCAAAGCTAATGAACCAGAGTGTTTTCATCTACCCAACTTACCAGTTTAAGTTTAATAGCCTAATTCATACCATTGCATCACTTTTTTCCCCTATTCTTTTTTTTTTAGCATTAAGAGTCACAAATACCCAAGTCATTCTTTTTGTTCTGCATCTGTTATATGCATACACTATAAAATCAATTCAATTACCTCAACATATTACAAACTATCATTTCACTTAGCTTTTAAAACTCAGGACTAATTCCAAACCCATGCTGGTGAGAAAAAAGGAATCAACTCGTCTGTCCAGTTAAGTCACACAAATAAAAGTAAATTTTCAAATATGCAAATAAATCAGTGTGATATTTGATGGACATGTAAATACTATCGTTTCCTTTACAAGTACATGTGTTGCCACCTACTTAAATTTAAATTTCACAAATACCTCATTTTAGCATTTAATTGTAAATATTTTGTAAATGCTGCATGGGGAAACATTTGTATTGATGACAGAATATTCCCAAATTAATCATCAATTGAAATATAACACAACAAAATTTAGACCAATTGATCATTTAAAAGTTACCACTGCAATATACACAAATCTACAAATAACATGCAAGAAAAATATCTGAAAATTGTGCAACAAATGTGACGGAGTTAGTACAAAAATATGAGTATGAAGAAAAAAAATGTGAAAATTCATTTTCAAAACTGGGACACTAGAATTACGGAAATAATAGAACATATAAAAAGAGAATTTTTGGAGTATGGTAAATAAGTCTTCTTTTCCATCCCATGTCTTTTTCTCACACTCTCTCTCTCTCTCCCTTTTCCACACCTTCTCTTATGCCAAAGTCAAACAAGATAAACTGAGATTGTTAATTGAGAATAAAAATAAGAAATCATCTATTAAACTGTACTTTTCAATGACATATAAACTTTACACTATTACAGTCAAGAAAATGTGTTAAAAGAATATCTTGGAAGAAATGTTATCATACTCTTTCATTCTACACAAACTACGTGTATACACATCACTGCAAATCATCAATTTACTGTTACACTCGTGGGGAAACCGACACTCCTGTGTCATTGTGAAGTAAAGTGACAACATACATGAAAAAAGAAATTCTCATTACCTCTTTCAAGCGCTAACATTGTACATTGGAAATGCAAACAGAAGGACATATGTTTAATTTGAGAAAATAGAGACACACACTTGTACAAAACACTAAAAAGCATAGCATAGGGGCATGAGCTAATATTTGGTTAGCTTTTTAAAAAGGGGTGCATTATTTACATTTAATGGATATCAAAATGGAAAAAAGAAAAATATCTTTACAAAAAATTAAAACTCTTCTAAGCAATAAATTAAACAAAACTATTTAGGCTCTCTCTTTTTTGTAGGAATGAAAGCTTCTTATTTAAATACGCAATTCATGCCCTTATTCCACTACAGTTATTTCAATATGATCTCTATCCTACAGTAAACTACACCTGCAATGATCATGTTGTTGACAGGAAATGCCTCAAAGAAATTAACATTCTATGTTGATTACATGTTGACAGGAAATAACTCAGTAAAATTAACATTAGATGTTGATTACATTCCTTTGTTAGGTAGAATACATTCCTGGGAAGTGTATTACACCTTGAAACTAACAAGAGATATGTTGACAGGAAATAGCTCAGTAAAATTAACATTAGATGTTGATTACATTCCTTTGTTAGGTAGAATACATTCCTGGGAAGTGTATTACACCTTGAAACTAACAAGAGATATATCTTCCTCTGATTGTTACCAGATATGAAATCTACTATGTACACCTGTCAATATATGTTTGGTTACATTCTCAGTAAACAAAATTCTTTGTCAAGTTAATATCAATACTTGCTTGCTTAACTAAAACCTTGAAATCATTCACCAGGGATACAAATACTGTTAAAGCTAATTCCTGAAGAAGAAAAAACACTTGAAGAGTAAATATATCTGATTACTTTTTAGCTCTATGCAATGAAAACCTATGAATTCAGTTTCTCAGCTACATGTAATCAGTAGGGTCAAAATGAACATGAAAGTAAGCTATTTATTTGCTGTTTCTTAAAAATTACACTTTCAGGGTTGGGTATAATTTAGTTGAAATCAAAACAGATTAGCAGGCAGGCTCACTAGACTTGGAAAGCCAAAACAAATGGATATTTACCAAGCTTCATTTAAGAAAAAAAACCCAAACATTATCTGGATCATTAGATTATCATCAATGATCATCCATTTCCCTTTCCAATAAAGAAAGAAATAAAGGAGCACTATTTCTCTATTTTTTTAGCAAAGATTCACACATTGAAACTTTACCTCAGTTGTCTGCATGATGAAGCCATGATGATGTAAATAAAACAACACAAATAAACAAACAATAACAATGATGTCAATGCAAATATGAATGATATAATGATGAATGACAAAATTAATGCACTAAGCAGAGTTATTGCATAGGCAGTATTTTTAAAAACCAGTTAATATTAAACAAAAAATGTGGTTCCTATTATACTTATTTTGTAACGCTGTTTAAAACAATCTTTTGTAAACAAATACATATGGTGTAGATGGTGTCGATGCAAATGTGAATGTTATAACAATAAATGAAATATGACAAAGTAATATCAGCACTGATCCTACCGACTTTTTTTTTTTTGGGGGGGGGGGAGTTAATGTTTGAATACATAGATGAGTAATTAGCAGATGGCTATTTTGTTTGAATATGATATAATAAATATTACTGTGCAAAGTGACAAAAAAAAGCATTTCATCTCAGTAAGAATGAATTATTTTAATATAGATGTACATATGTTCATAAATGAATGATTAGCCAATAAGGTGATTAATTTACCAATGTATGAAATTTAAGTGAAGGAGCATACATGGTGCACAATATAACAAGTCAAATGAACAGTAAAAATGTATTTTCTTGTCTCGTCATGACATGCATGCACAAACACAGCTGTTTCGTGATAATGAGTTAGTAGTATCAAAAACGCGGGAAGGAATATTGGTTTCTTGTAAAGCTTTCTTTTCCATCACTCTTGGCATCCTAAACGATAAGTTTTAGCTACAGTGCAGGCTACCACATGGTGCCTCACAAGTGTTCAAGAAATTCCTCTCCCAAGCACCATTACTACACAGGGGTTGCAGACAACATATTTGGATTGATGTCTTGCCAAATACATTAGTGCTGGTGAGGGAATTGAACCATTAACCTCTTGATTGAAAGTAAATTGAATAAATCACTACACCGTGTAAAATGGCCTGTTTCAAGAAACTGGTCAACAAGTTATGATCATTGAAATTCCAGCATCTGAGTGGTTGTGGGCAACATTGGTATAGAATTACAGCAGGTACTTATCTGTAATGAGTTTTGTGAAACAGGGACCTGACTCACCATGTTCATTTCCACAAGTTTCTCACGGTCAGGGTACTCGGACCCATCCGTAGGCATGTGCCGGCTGAAGATCTGGATGGCTGTCTCTGTCCACTGGTCAGTCTGTTTCTTGATGTCGTACAGGCTTTCCTCATGGCCCAGGAGAATGTCACCTCCAAACTTCTCAACTTCCTTGTTCAAATTCTATTTTTGAGAATGAGAGATAGTAAGACAGTGAGAGAGAGAGAGAAAAATTGAGGAGGTGACAGAAAGAAGAGTGAATAGTAAAACTCTTAGAAGTATTGACTTTTTAAACCCACTTCTAAAAATTACTATGGTTCATTATTCTAAAGATTCATAATTCTAAAACTGAAATAGGGTCCATTATCCTAAAAATGAAATAAGGTTTATATCTGAAAATGAAAACCCTACATCATTTTCAAGTTACAAACCTTCAGAATAATGAACTCTACTTCATTTTCAAATAACAATCCTTTGGAATAATGAACCTTTGGAGTAATTCAACAAGCTTTGGGAATCATGAAGGTTTCCTATTTTATTTTTGGAATTAAGAACGCCTTGGTATGGCTTATTTGTATTTCAGAAGTATGAACCATCATCAAAATTAGGAACCTTTGGAAAACAAGTGCTTTCTGCTTGATCTGTGCATAAGGATGTGAGTAATAACATCATACCTTGTTTGGTATCACTAAAGTTTTACTAAAGTGAAGCATTGCTAAATATGCAAGTTTATTGACAATATTATTGCCACTATGTATTGTATTGAGATTGCTTTATCTTCATTGATGCATTATGCATTCTGACTGGGGATTTTGTCTTATGACCCATAAGATACTATGAATAATACTGTTTTTCACTTGATTGAAATAACTTTTTTCTAAGGATGGTATAATTTAATATTGGTAATTCCGATCGATCATCACTTTTCTTTTCTACTTATCTATTAAATTACTTCAGAAATTGTAATATGCTTGCTGTATGCCTGATAGTCATGATCATGTTAATAACTATATATATAAATTGACTAAGCTTATCATGTTTCTGAAGGATTTGCATTGTTTAATAGGAATTTTTCTTCAATATTATCTTCCTTTTACTTACCCTGTTTAGCACTGTGTGCAAGGTTATGTTTACCTCCATTTTAGTTACTTAGTTAATGAATCAATATACTGCTAATAATCTCTTTCGGTAGTGCTAATGTTTGACTTCATAATTCAGCTTATCTCTTGCCCTTCCTCTTGATGTTTTTTTTTCTCGGTTTGATCCTTATCCAAAAAGAAGATTGATTTGCTCTTCCATAATTTGTTTCCATTTAAAAAAAAATATTTGATACAATTTTCGTTGATGATTTGGTATAAAACAACATTTTATTCTGTTGATATTTTATACCATGCTATTGTGTTACTCCTTCTTTTTTACATGTTATTATATTTGACACTGTTCTATTTGTATTTATTGATCCCCCAGGAGTTTTGCAAGTCGGAATGGGGGACCCTCAGGGTTTCAGTGATTCAGTTTGCCTGCCCCATTCCTGGCAACTTGTCAGTACACTTGGGGGATCGATTATATTTTTTCAACCTTCCTGTATTATGTTTTGTTCTTCTTTGTAATTCTACATGTATGTACTTTGATTTGGCGAATAAAATAATAATAAAAATAATACCTCTTCCCATGTGCGGATGTCCTCATAGAGGGCTTGAATCATCTCTTTGCTAGGAGCTTGAAGAATGGTGTTATTCTTATCACTGTCTCTGCTCAAAGCAAAGAAAAAAAACAGGGAAATTAGTTCATTCAATAATTTCAAATGAATTTGATTTCAAGTTACTGCAATACATGACTTAAAAGCAGAAAGATTAATAACAAGAACAACTCTGATTACAAGATATGTCTTTATAAAACTTTGTGACATATGAAAATATATCTTAAATAACTTATGCCTTATTAATCAATCAATTATATTGGATATGACCCAGGGTGCACACCATTATATGTATCATTTTCCATCATTTTCACAACAATGACAATTTCACAAAAGTGACTTTTGAAACAGAAGTATACACTTTTTATTCTATAATTGACATTTCAGAAGAGCTAGTATCCGTTTTCATTTGGTATTTTATCACCTCCTTTTAGAAAAGCCTCAGTATTTCTTTTCCATGTTTTCATATAAATTGAAAAGCTATCTGTTTCACCACTTGTTTTATGAGGACATAAATACATTACAAATGCCTGAACTTGATGAATGAAGAACCGGTATGGTTTTGAACTATGATGTCATGAGCAATGTTTGAAATTGCTGTTAATATGTTTTTGGGGTATACAGAACTGTACACTGGTAACAAATAACTTGCAAATATGACGCATTGACACATTGTTTAAAGGGGGTAACCTCGATAGTCATTAGGACCACTATTCATAAGGAACACTTCTTCATAAGGAGCGCTATCCATAACGCGTGACTAAATGAATGGCGGTTTTGTATGAATAGCGGTACTTATGAATAGCGAGCAATAAACCATAGACAAATTACCTCGCTATTCATAAGGACCTCCATTCATAAGGACTGCTATTCATAACTATTCATAACGTGTGTCATATGAATAGCGGTTTTCTATGAATAGCGGTCCTTTTGAATAGCGAGTGGACCCTTTTAAAGAGTCTGCCAATCTCGTATTGTACATGCACAATTGGAGTGTAGAGGGATACAGTACAATATGACATCATGAAACCCTTAATAACTAAAGAAAAAGAAAGGATTACAACTTAATGGAATGTCTCCCGATGTAGTGGTGTCCACAAATAAATCAGCAAACAGAATATGATATATCATAAAACATGAATTATCTGATACTAAAACATATAACTGTGGATGATACAAATAAAAAGAGTATCACTTCAGGATTCATAGTCAAGACTCTGATAATCTCCAGGTGCATGTCTAATACTGTGAATAAAGCAAGAAGTTCATATCAACAATAACAGTTTTGCAGTTAATCTATTCTGTAGTGTAGAAGGATAACAACTATATGTATATACTCCTAAAGAGCTCAGATATAACTAATTGTTAAGAGGAATATATTCACATGGTTATATGTATCAGAGATAGCAAAGACCTCTACAAGGAAAAATTAAATGAGTATAGTGTATGCATGTAGACAATGGCAATCCAAGGAGGGCCATAAGTCAGAGGAAAATGTGTGTGTAGCTAAAAAAACCAAATAAACAAAAAACAACTGCATATGTGCTTTGTACAAAAGTGTAAGATTTGAAATGACTTTACTGTAAAAAAAAATAAAATAAAAAATACACAGGTCAATTAGTTAGCACTGCAACTTGGTACATTTATCCCCCACCATTTCAAGCTCTGGCAAATCTCTGTAAAAAATTTAGAATTTAAATGACTGATATCCTTACAAGTACAAGTATGTAGGAACAATCACTTCACCCAATAAAAACCATGAAAAGGTAATTGAATAATATCACACATAATTATGTCAGAATAAACTTATTCAATCAAATGAAATACCTTTTCACATGCATGTATTCAGTTGTTGTTGTTTTTTTTAAATTGAGAATCAGTGATGCAGGTTTGGCTTGCACAATCCCATAATATGATGTAGTTGTGAAGCTACCAAGCAGTTATCAAGATATAACCAGCCCACCCCCCCCCCCCCCCCCCACACACAAATTTAAAAAACTCCTTAACATTCAAACACTCACAAATGACTATATAGTTACTCATGACAGACTTTTTACCAGAAATCCATCTACTACACAGAGATAAAGAATGGCAAATGTAGAAGAATGTCTTTAACAGCGGCAAAGAGATATCAAATAGAGAATGAATTGACCTCTGTGTCCACATGTATATTTATGATAAATTGCAAAATGAAGCAAAATAATAAAAGAAGTGCTGAAGTGCACACTCAAGAAAGGTACATGGTGCTCGAGGAAGGTGCAGAGTGCTGAATAACGGTGCATGGTGCTAAACAGAGATGCATGGTGATCTATACAAGATGACAAACGTGCAACAGCATGCGTGAGAAAAAGGTCTGATTTGAATTCACCTGGAGGACTGGCGCTCGGACATAAAGTCCGACTCCACAATGCTTGCTTCAAGCTGTCCACTAAGTCCATCCGAATGACATGACAAGAGTTAGAGATGATTGTATAATGAGAATCAGTAGTGAATGAAGCATGCAAAAATGACATATTTCAGGAATCTTTTATACCAAACATTATAAAGTGGAAAACAGAAAGAACTGCGAATTTCACTTAGAAACTCTGATATTTAGTAGTAGACAGAAATTATGCCGAATGGAATAGTGTCTCTTTCTTTGTTAGTTGATGAAACATGCAAAATTTTGAACAAAACACAATCATGCAGACTTGATAAACATACAGATAGGAAGGCTTTAGTGTTCACGTGATGTATGAATCATGAGTAATACAGTGAGATTAAGAATACTGATGCAAAATAAAACAGTGCTCATTTTTATTACTAGTGAATGAAGCATGCAAAATTGAAATGTTCTTTAATGTAATTATTATCTATTTAAAAAAAAAATCATCTTTACGACAATCAACAACAAGCACAATTCATTACCCTAAAGCTGCCAAATGAGAAGAGTAACCATGGAAATCGATTTCAATTTCCATCTTGTCTATAGCTATCTCCTTGAAAGATATCCCCTTTCCACCAAGACACAGTTGACATTTGAAAATCAAACTTCAAAGATGAAATATAATAACCAACCACCATCTCAGGAATAACGGCACTTGGCATTTATCTAAACTTGTTTTTGTCTATATCAATGCTAAACACATCATGATGAACAAGATAGAGAAAACCAATCGCCCAAGGTTCTACACTAGCAATAAACTGCTAAAACAGTATTTCTTCTCTTTTTTTCAGATCAAGAGAAAACCCAGTGTCACAACTTTAATTGCTACCAAAGTAGAAAAGGAAAAATAATGACAGAAAAATTCCCCTTTTCTGCCCAAGACAGAATCCAAACACTAAATGTTGAAAAAAATAGGAAATTTCAAAAGTGAACAATGTTCATTGGTTACCCATAGGCAGAAAAGCAAGAGAAGAGTGAGTATTTTAAAATTGATTTTTTTTTTGTTTTTTTTTTTTTGTTAGAAGCATCTAACACAAAATCCTGCTATACCATTATAGTCATTTATATTTGGAAAATATTCCACAACTAATAAACATAGTAGGCCATCAACTTATAATCATCAGGTATGCTAAAATCTGGGATACAGTCTGTAAAGTTTGGTGGGTCATTCCTTGCCAAATCAGCCACCTTTTTTGGAAGTTTGTTCATGTTTAAACCCTAACCCCTTCACACTGGCCCAAATTTGGTATATGGGGTAATCAAACTTTCCAAAGCTGAAATTTCAAGTTTTAGCCCCATCAGCCAAATATTTACTTGTGCCATTGCACATGTTCCACAGTCAAGTCAGCCTAAAATGGACACTTCTTTCAATTTTGAAATGACCATATCTCTATATTAAACTACTGCATCAATTTTGTTGATATTGACATATTTAGAAAGATAATAAAACTATCTAAATCGGCCATCATTAGGTGATCTGACATGGAATGACCCCGGTACAAATTACCTTGGACTTGCCATGCTACATGTACAATCACAGGATTTAAGACTTAAAAAGAAAATTTACTGTCAGTTTTTTTTTCATCACGCCTAAAATCCTTGCGAAAAAGTTAAATCCCTTTCATACCAAATACCAAGTTCTCATTTCTTACAGAAGACCAAGTTCTCATTTTCTTACAGAAGACCAAGATCCCCTTTAACCTACCCAAAATTAAATATTTCAGTTTAAAATGTAATCACTCATCCCTTAAAAAAATTGTAGAAAGGGTGGTTCCCAACACAAGTTAAAAAAAAAATTAATATAAAAGACCAAGGTCCCCTTAAACCCACTTAAGATAAAACATAAGTTGTTAATTCAATACATCATCCTTGGAAACCTTGTAGAAAATGTGGTTCCCAACACCAGTGAAAATCACGTTCTTACCATACAAAGACTAGGCTTCCATTTCTTGCAAATATCAATATTCCATTTCTTATTACAGACCAAGACACCATAAACCTACCTAAGACAAAACCTAACAGTTTGAAATTCAGTTCATCATCCTTGGAATCCTTGTAGAAAATATGATTCCCAACACCAGTGAAAATCAATTTCTTACTACAGACCAATCCCCAATTCTTATCACAGACCAAGTTCCAATTTCTTCTAACAGACCAAGAAACCTTAAATCTACCTAAGACAAAACTATCAGTTTAAACTTTGATCCACTATCCCTAAAAACTTTGTAGAAAAGGCGATTCCCAACACCAGTGTAAAATTAATTTCTTATCAAAGACCAAGAATACCTTACACCTACCTAAGACAAAACCTGGTCTTTTTATTAAACATATCCACTGTATACCTTTAGGTATGCCAAGGAAACAATGGTAGGAATATAGATTAGCTGAACTTGAGTAATTACATATGATAATAAATCTCCAAGATGGGATACAGAAAAGCTGATTATATTTGAAGTACATGTAAATTCAAAACTTTGATGTTGAAAATATAATCTACATTATATTGTAGTCAACAATATGAACTATTCAAAGACTACTGTAAATGAATGCTATTTTAAAATATCATAAATACTGAGATGCAGAAATCCCAAATAAAAAAAAAAGAAAGAGGTTTTTTTCTTGAAAATGATGTCTGAATTTGGAAGAAAAAAAACATCACCACTTCTTTGTAATACACTACCATATTAGTTATGGTTGAAACAAAGTTTCTGCTTTTCCAAGTGAATCTAGACCATAATCAAATAAAAACTGATCTCTATCCTCCTTTTGTTCAACTGTATTAAAAAACTATGATCCTTATACACACTTTTTAATCAGCAGAATGGAAAAATAAAAGAACCACAAAAATGTTGCCAACTTGGACGGAAACAGCAGATACATTAAAAAAAAAACAGAAGTTCTCTTTGATGACATAATAAGCCCAAACATATATCTATAAACAGACATGTATCTTTAACAAAACTTTAGTCTATGCAAAAACATATAATAACCATTTCCAACAAGCCACTGTATGTTCATGACTCTCCACTTCTTTCTAATTTGTGAACACAAGTATGAACATGTATACATTTTTAAGGAGAGTAAAATACTTACACAACTGTACCATAGAAGAGATCCATCCATTTCTTGATGCTAGATCGTATCAATGCAAGCCTCTCCTTGGAGACGACATCTTCCTTCTTGAGTTCCTTGCTGAAGTCTATCATCAACAAGCGATGGTGCTCTACCAGGACCTAGAGTCAAACGCAAGCAATTAATAACAAGAGCCCCAGGGGGCACGACGCTCACCTGAGGTGGATCAAATCACATCTGGTGCATGTTCTCTCTAGCACATGAACAACTTTCATTCATCTATAGAGGTATCTCTATACACAATACCAAGTCTGAGCTTCCTACCAAGTTCGGTTAAATTCCAATCATGGGTTTTGGAGAAGAAGCTGAAAATGTAAAAAGTTTCTGGATGGCGGACAACTTGCCCCACCCCCCCCCCCCCCAGTATGTTACCCCCACAGACCCCCTATAGGGCCACCCAGAAAAAAATCATGAACAACTTTAATTTTTCGTCTATAGAGGTATCTCCATACCCAATACCAAGTCTGAGCAATTCCTGGTTCTGGAGAAGATGATGTTTGAAATTTACAAAGCTTTTACACTTGGGGGCCCTCCCCTGGGCCCCTCCCCCTGGGCCCCCCTGGGGGCCACATGTCCCATTTTAGCAACTTTGGATCCCCTACCCCTAAGGATGATTCCTACCAAGTTTGGTTGAATTCCGATCATGTGTTTTGGAGAAGATCAGAATGTACATTTTGCCTGGCAGCGCCCCCCCCCCCTCCAGTATGTTAAACCAAAAGGGCCCCTATTGGGCCACTCAGAGAGATTTCATGAACAACATTCATTCTTCATCTATAGAGGTATCTCCATACACAATACCAAGTCTGAGCTATGCCTGGTTCTGGAGAAGAAGATGTTTGAAATTTACATTGCTTTTACAATTGGGGGCCCTCCCCCTGGGCCCCCCTGGGGGCCACATGTACCATTTTAACAACTTTGGGTCCCCTACCCCTAAGGATGATTCCTACCAAGTTTGGTTGAATTCCGATCATGTGTTTTGGAGAAGAAGATCAGAATGTACATTTTGCCTGGCAGCGCCCCCCTCCAGTATGTTACCCCCACAGGGCCCCTATAGGGCCACTCAGAGAAATTTCATGAACAACATTCATTCTTCATCTATAGAGGTATCTCCATACACAATACCAAGTCTGAGCTATGCCTGGTTCTGGAGAAGAAGATGTTTGAAATTTACATAGCTTTTACAATTGGGGGCCTTCCTCCTGGGCCCCCCTGGGCCCCCCTGGGGGCCACATGTACCATTTTAGCAACTTTGGGTCCCCTACCCCTAAGGATGATTCCTACCAAGTTTGGTTGAATTCCGATCATGTGTTTCGAGAAGAAGATCAGAATGTACATTTTACTCTTAGAGAAATTTCATGAACAACATTCATTCTTCATCTATAGAGGTATCTCCATACACAATACCAAGTCTGAGCTATGCCTGGTTCTGGAGAAGAAGATGTTTGAAATTTACATAGCTTTTACAATTGGGGGCCCTCCCCCTGGGCCCCCCTGGGGGCCACATGTACCATTTTAACAACTTTGGGTCCCCCACCCCTAAGGATGATTCCTACCAAGTTTGGTTGAATTCCGATCATGGGTTTTGGAGAAGAAGATGAAAATGTAAAAAGTTAACGGACGACGCACGACGCACGACGCACGACGCACGACGGACGACGGACAAATTTCCATCGCAATAGCTCACTCGAGCCTTAGGCTCAGGTGAGCTAACAAAGCAATGTCAAACTGAAGTAAGAACCAGAAAGAAAAGCTTACGACCTCCAAGTTGTGCTAAAACAATTATCACAAATTTCAATACCCACTGATGCATGTGAGCAAAATCACAATAAAGAGAACATTTTATGATTTGAAGCCGATGATATTCTTAGAGAACTACCCCACTGCCTTTCCTTGTTTTGTTTCTGAAAATATCTATCAGCTATTGCGAGAACTTGATTTTTACATATTTATGTTACAAGTGTTGTACGATAATTGTAGCTTAAAATACTGTTTCATCATTTCATTCTATGTGTACTGACCTGTGTGTTATAAGATGCAGAAAAGTGAAGTGGACTTTAATATACTTATCACGTTTCATTTTACCAATGTTTTTCTTTATTTTACTGTCTCATGTGTGAATGGGCCTTTAGAACTGGGCCCTGTTTCATAAAACTCGTCATCAATGACAAGTTGCAATAACTGTTCTAAGCTACTGAAATCCTTGCATCTGATTGGCTGAGAGTAAATTTGTCAGTAAAAATCACCGACAAGACACTTGATGAAACGCCCCCCAGGTCTATCGATAAGCATCTTACCTGAAGTTGAGAGAGCTGGACAGTGTCACGGTCACTCAGTACGATGGTGAAATGATGGGTCAGTTTAGACCACGCCTTCTCACAAATGTGCAGGCGTCGTGCAGTGGTCAGGGAGTTTGCCTCGGTAACCTAGAAATAATGCCAGTGATGCGGGGGTTATTACGATAAAATCTAGCTGCTTTGTACTTTACCATAATCAGTAGAATAAGGTGATATGTCCATGGATTCTTACGTATCGTGTGTTGAGAGCCAGAAGGGCGTTAACTCATATGTTTTAACACAGAGTTAACGCCCTTCTGGCTCTCAACACACGATATTATAGAGTGAGATATCACAACTGATTCAAAGCAACATAGTATCAATACATCGCTACATGTATTCTGATAATGTGCAGGAATCCCTTCTACAGTTGAGATGCAAATGATTGCTGAATTAAGCATTGATAAATCTATCGCATATCAATGTGTATTGTGCAAAAAAGTAAAATATAATCATTTGGATTGTATATCGATTTGGAGAGTAATTAAATGTAATATATGATATACAGATACAGATACGGCCACAGCAGCACACTATAGTCACATTGAGCTTGCACGCAGACACAGCATCAGCCAATTTCTTGTTTTCTAATATGAATAAAGCAGGACTTACAAAATAACAATTACCAGCCTGTGCTCATACTTTCAATATAGCCAAGCTCATAGAAATAATTTGAAGTTGTTATATATTCCTCCATGTATGTACACATCTTCACACAGATGGAATGATAAGACAACGAAACCTCATTTTGGAGTAAAATAATTAACTTTAATGCCAGGGAGTATGCAGCATTACTCCACAGATCTCTCTCCGACGTTAGATGAAAGACCTGCTTCTCGAGTCTTCGTCTCTGCAGCTCATAAAGCTCATGGTACTCTCCAAGCAGACTGAAACAAAAACACAAAAGACAACATCTAGTATTGACTTGTACGTTCATGGAATTATACAGTAATATAATAATTAGTGTTGTATATTTCATAGAATTGTATTGAATATATCAAGAATAGAAAACCAAGAGTGCCTTCTTCTTCTTAGTTTGGTTTTATTTGGCAATTAGTCACAGTTGACTATTTTCGCCACCAAGTTTACTTGTATTTATCATAAAATTACATATTCCTGATTGAATATTTTTTTCACAAATTCATTCTTTTATATATTTCTTTTCTTTTCATTTTTGGGTACCGGAAACACAAAATTGTTCGGAGGTATTGCATGTATTACACGCGCCCAAAGTATGTCGCCTTTGCCCACACATATGTACTTCACACTTTCCACCACCTTCAATATATTGTATAGTCTTCTTCAGGACTTTGATATTTTTTACTCTGTTTACCATATGTACAAATTTTTGAGACTGACGCTGACATGTATATTTATGTGATATTAGACTATCTATTTAAGCTGCAAGTGATCATGCTAACCTTATAATTCTTATTCTGCTAACACAGAGACGATTCTTTTCACTAAACTGTATACTATGCTACAGGGGAGAGGGAGTGGATGGAAGATTGAAGGGGAGGAGAGGGAGGGGACTGGAAGGAGGGAATTAATTTGATGCAAATATTTCTCTTACCTGGCGCTTTTCTCTGACTCAGCAAGAGCTTGAGCAAGCTGGAAGGAGAAATTCAAATCAGTGCTAGTTATTTGATCTAGACTATACATGCTAATGGATATAATCACAAATGTACATATGAATTAATGAATGTATCCAACCTATATGCATACATGTAGGTCTCCTTCTGCTCGCATGATAGAACAGATTACTGAAAATGTTGAACATAAATATAAAAGAAAATGATTTTGAATGAAAGGTATTCAGCACTAAATATTAAATCAATGCTAATCGATCTAATACTTGAACAAGTAATGTTCATTTCTTACAATAGTTGAAACAGAAAGGCGACTTCACATCTCAATTATTTTCATAACCCTTGCCGGAATTCCACATCCTTTTCAACAAAGGCACATATAGTACAAAAATATCTAGCTGAGCTTATTAGCATGACAAAGGATTGCGTCCATAGCGCATATCCTACTCCTTCAATACTCTGCTTCATGCATTCATTTCTGAGAGTAGTGGTGACTGGAACATATTTCCCATGATGCACTACTGCTTGTAAGCCCTAATAGTCACTACTGGGCCCTGTTTACAAAAACAACAACAAACAAAGACACAAAACAAAACAAAACAAAAAACAACTACATGTATTATCCATAAAATGTTACAATACATGAGCTATTGATATCATCTCATATAAGTAGTTTTTATTTAATTTTATAATTATTTTGTCATATTGTGGAGGTCATTACAGGGCCCTAGTTCTACAAATTATCCCAATAATCCTACTTGTTCTTGAGCTTGCTGGGCTTGTCCGGTCACCACCTTGTCATGTTCCCTCACGTCAGATAGTTCACTGATTAAAAGTTGGAAAGAGAGTACATATGTTAGTTAAATGGGGACAAAACACCTGAAAAAAGTTTTCGCTCTCCGTGCTTGGATTTCCTCGCTTGTATCCTACAATATGCAGCTTTAAGATATGACTTCTGTACAAAGATGTTGCAAGTTTTTCACCATCCTGATAAAATGCGATTGAACCAGCTACCTATCCTTCAATTTCCTCTTCTTTTTTTTTCCTTTACGGAGATGGTGAGCACTAACTTTACTTGAAATTCCCATGAAAACATATCATTAACACAGAGACACGGTTTTCGAGCAATACAATTATGACACTAAGGCACATGAAAAATATTAATTCCTTTCAGAGGCTAGATTCTTTTAGAATAAGAATGAGTCAGATACATCACTTGTTACTGTATATTGAAAGTGATGAGTTTTTAACATATTTCCTACAGTGATTAATAAATCTCTGATTAATCTTACTTGGTGAGATCAGAGATGGTGGACTTGAATCTGAAGAGTTCTTCGGTCAGCCTTCTGTCAAGAGCTCGCTGGGCCATCACTTCCTGGTGTAAGCTATGAGAAGATAGTTCAAAATTTCAAAGACTCACTTCAAAATGATATTTATTTACTATATTCAGAAAACATACAACAAATGAAGTTTGCATCACTCGTATGAAAGGCTTGCTCGGTGCCTCATGACTCGCCATCTACTTCTTTGGTTATTTCTTATATGAAGGGCTAGCTACAACTCAAAATGCATGGAGCTTGTGGCAAGTAAGCCAGCCATGTCTCAATGGACCTTTAAGGGTTGAAGCAGTATCTATTGTTGGAGCCTGCATTCAACTATAATAAACATGAAGAACTTGTTACCTTTTGATTTGCCTAGGCACCTTGTCCAATAGTTTGTTGTAGAGCTCTCTAACCGAAGACAAGAGGTCTCCTCTCTCAATACACTCCACGCTCACCTGCAAGAGAGAAAGCATAGCAACATCATGTATATTGTTTAAATGATGTAATCATGACGCAAAATAGAATTTCAACATAGTCGGGCGAGACATTGAAAGTAACGCAAATTATTTGCAGTCTATAAAATGGACGATGAAACAAAATAGGTCCACACGGTTGTGCAATTAGCTCAGAAATTATCTCTGAGCAAGATACTTCTTGAAGAAATGATCTTTTGAGATAATAGTAGGTAATGTTTATTTTTGCGTGTCTCAAAAACACTTCACCCTATCAGGACAGGAATTATTTCAGGGCTAAATTGATCACATTTTGTTTTTCAAATTGGCAACAATAATATTTTTCTTTCAGTTGAACATGGTTATAATAAGGTGTATTGTCCTTGAAGACAATACACATGGTTAGAAATTTTGTCAAAAATTTGATAAAAACAATGATTTTGAACCTCTCAATGTGTTGCCAGTTTAAGGATTTTAAAGCTTATTCTCGTTTTTAAAATTCCTGGCATCAAACGCAATATGGTCATGTCATAAAAATGGACATAGTGTGAGCAGAATTTTTTGCTCTTTCTACTCATGCATCTGATATATTTTGTAGAGCTCTGAATCAAAAGTTATTGAGCCAAACCACAAAACGTGGTCAATTGTCTCGAAAGGGTTACAGCCTTATGTATTTTAATAACTGTAGAATAAAGTTACGTCATGTAATCCACATTCTACGTACAGGTATATGTTGTGATGGAGAACACATGTATGAAATTACAAATTAATCAATGACCAACATCAAATATTTGACACTCCCTTTGAACTCACATGACTATACTATCTATAACCATACCTTCCCTTCTGAACCTACATATATTCCACAAGCAAAATTACAATTTCACAAACATTTATTTCTCTTTATGTTTAATACAAACTCATGCACAAATCTTCTATGTAAAGAATGGCGAGTACGAAAGTTGCGAGGAATTACCTGTCTGATGAGCTCATGGAAAATGATGTTGTAAATGTTCTGCTCCTTTTTCACCAGTTCTAGGAGGTTATGCATCTGCCACAAGAAAATGAAAAATTAGTATAGATAAAGATGAATCACCCATTTTGTGCCACTTGGTTAATCAACATTTACTGTAAATAAACTTTCAAGAGTCAAATTCTGAATTTTATCCTTTGCCCAATTGTGGGATTGAACAAAAATATTTCAGACGGGAAGTATATCCTGGATCACTGGCTCCCTGCAGACAAAAATAAATAACAATAATGGCAATATTTAGTAAGCACACATCCCTCCAAAGCGCCGGTGAAGGCACCTAACAACTTACATATAATAGTTAGTGCTGGGACTAAAAACCGGGTACCCGGGTCCCGCCCGAGAGCATCGGGTCCCGGGTCAAAATATTACATGCCCGTTTCCCGAAAATAAGTATTTAATGATTACTCATGTATGTAACATGACAAGGCGGTAGATAACGTCGACCAGCCATTCAATATCTACATGTAAATATTCATGTAGCGCCCCACTGCAGTGATGCGCTTTCGAGTTTTTCCCAGTGTTAATAGCTTCTTAAGGGTAAATATAAGCTTGTAATTTGTGTTATATGATTTTCGGGTAACCGGGAACCCGCCCGAAAAATTGTCGGGTTCCCGAATTGAAAAAATACCCGAAACTCCCACCCCTAATGATAGTTTATAAAAGTAAATGAAGAAGAAATAAATTTGAATGCATAAACTTGTGAATGAAATGAAAAGTTTTCAAGTTGTTTTTGTTTACAACAATATCAAATATTGGCAGAACATTTAGTTCTGAAATATCTTCTGTGATATCTGACCTGTGTGGGACCTCTGACCTCTGCCCCCTCGTCATTGATTCCGGCTTTATCCAGCATGGCCTGGAGGGATTCCTTGAGCTGCATGACTTCATATCGACTTGTGGGTTTACTGCAATGTATTAAGGGAAAGAGAGGAGATACAGAGAGAGAGATAAAGAGGATAAATAATAAAGGGAAAATACAGTGAAGCCTGCTTAAAGGCCAAGTCCACCTCAATATCAAGTTGATTTGAATAAACAGAGTAAAATTAAACAAGCATAACAGTAAAAATTGCACTGAAATCGGATGTAAAATAAGAAAGTTATGGCATTTTAAAGTTTTGCATTATTTCATGAAACAGTGATATGCATAGCATGGGCGGTATGCAAATGAGTGAACCGATGATGTCACACACTCACTTTTCCTTATGTATTTTATTATATGAAATTTCAAATATTTCAATTTTTATAGATGTGATAATAAAGAATCCCTTCCTTGTATGAAAATAAGTTACAATAATGATGATTTTACATGTTCCATATGGAGTCAAACCATGTTTTACATTATTGAAGCAAAAAAATGAAATATATGATATTTCATATTATAATAAAATACAATAATATAATAAAAATGAGGCTGTATGAATTGTGCCAATGCCCTGCACCGTGACAATATCCCCTGGAAGGAAAAGTAAGCAAACATAAATCTCTACAAATCGATTTTCACCAAAAATACATCCTAAAGAAAATCAAGTGCCATAAAACTGCATTGCACTACTTAAAATCAGACTAAAAGAAGAACTCCCAAGGGCTATATATGTGACCCTCCACCACAAAACGACCAATAAGTCGCAATGGGAGTTTTAGAGTAAACAGCTGAAAAAGGTGGTTTGGGGTGGACATTTTGATTTTAAGTTTTTAATATTTTCTTGTTTTCCTGGAAATGCAAACTTTGTGTGTCAACTTGCTGGGATTGTACTTCACATCGCTTTTCTAGTATAGCTTAAAAATTATGCACTGTCTGATATTCAAAATAAAAAGAAAGAAAGAAATATATCTATTCTAAAGGTATGAAAAGTTTCAACTCAATCTAATCAGGACTTCACTGTGTATGCTAGGGAGTTTTGACTCAACCTTTTGTGCGACAAACAATAGGATACAGATTAGGCGCTCTTAATGGTCACTCTTCTTTAGAGCCCCTTTCCTCCATTGTTTTGGTCATTACGTTGACATTGTCATTGTAATTTACAAGTGTTTGCTTAGTCCATACAAGACAAGTTATATATCGTTTTAAAGCTTGGACTCTAAGCTTTCGAACTGTGTTGAAATTTTAAAAAGCTAAATTTCCGACTTATTGGTCGTTTTGTGGTGGAGGGTCACATATCGAATTGTGAAATGGGTAGCATTGGTGGAGTTTATAGGGACAATTTTTTATTTTTTTTATATTGGGTACTCACAGTGATGGAAAGGCGACCGGTGCCTCATCCTCATTCTTCAGTTGTGTGCTAAATTTCCTGTTGAAAGAAAAAGGAATATATGCAGAAAATTTTAGTATAAGTGGTCTTGCTACACTCATTAAAAGAGACTATTAGTCCGAAAAGTATTGCAACTAGAAATGTGCATTGCTGGGGCCGCGCAATGCTAAATGTATCCCCCGGCACTGGCAGCGATTTGAAGGAGGGACAAAGACCCTCCCCCATCCCCTCCCTCAAACAAAAGGATGGTGTAGAAATTAGATGTGTAGGTTTCACTAAGACACATCTTCATATAAAATTTGAAAGAAATGTGTTGAGAGATATACCAAGATACATCTCCATACAAAATTTGAAAGAAATCCATCAAGAAATGTGGCCTGCAGAGTGCACTCACGCCACGCCCTGAAGTATGACCTTTGACCCTATAAAAGACGGAACACTGGTGGCAGCATCACCAAAAACTATAGGTTTTTAGATTACACCAAGAGACACCTTCATGCAAAATTTGAACGGAATCCGTCAAGAAATGCAGAAGTAAGAGTGCAAGAAATGGAAAAATGACCTTTGACCCTATAAAGGACGGAACAATGAGGGCAGCATCACCAAAAATTAAATATGTGTAGATTATACCAAGATACATCTCCATACAAAATTTGAATGAAATCCGTCAAGAAATGCAGAAGTAAGAGTGCACAAAAGGGACAAATGAGCTTTGACCCTATAAAGGACGGAACAATGAGGGCAGCATCACCAAACAGTAAAGATGTGTAGATTATACAAAGATACATCTCCATACAAAATTTGAAAGAAATCTATCAAGAAATGTGGCCTGCAGAGTGCACTCACGCCATTCCCTGAAGTATGACCTTTGACCCTATAAAAGATGGAACACTGGTGGCAGCATCACCAAAAACTATAGGTTTTTAGATTACACCAAGAGACACCTTCATGCAAAATTTGAACTAAATCCGTCAAGAAATGCAGAAGTAAGAGTGCAAGAAATGGAAAAATGACCTTTGACCCTATAAAGGACGGAACAATGAGAGCAGCATCACCAAAAATTAAATATGTGTAGATTATACCAAGATACATCTCCATACAAAATTTGAATGAAATCCGTCAAGAAATGCAGAAGTAAGAGTGCACAAAAGGGACAAATGAGCTTTGACCCTATAAAGGACGGAACAATGAGGGCAGCATCACCAAACAGTAAAGATGTGTAGATTATACCAAGATACATCTCCATACAAAATTTGAAAGAAATCCATCAAGAAATGTGGCCTGCACAGTGAACTCACGCCATCCCTTGAAGTATGACCTTTGACCCTATAAAAGACGGAACACTGGTGGCAGCATCACCAAAAAGTACAGATTTTTAGATTACACCAAGGGACACCTTCATGCAAAATTTGAACGAAATCCGTCGAGAAATGCAGAAGTAAGAGTGCAAGAAATGGAAAAATGACCTTTGACCCTATAAAGGACGGAACAATGAGGGCAGCATCACCAAAAATTAAACATGTGTAGATTATACCAAGATACATCTCCATACAAAATTTGAACAAAATCCGTTGAGAAATGTGGCCTGCAGAGTGCCCTCACGCCATGCCCTGAAGTATGACCTTTGACCCTATAAAAGACGGAACACTGGTGGCAGCATCACCAAACACTATAGGTTTTTAAATTACACCAAGAGACACCTTCATGCAAAATTTGAACGAAATCCGTTGAGAAATGTGACCGCCAGAGCGCACACAAGAGTACACACAAGACATCTATCAAAATATGACCTTTGACCCTATAAAAGACGGAACACTGGGGGCAGCATCACCAAAATCTATAGGGTTCCAGATTTTACCAAGAGACACCTTCATACAAAATTTGAACAAAATCCGTTGAGAAATGTGACCGCTAGAGCGCACACAAACTATCCCCAAAAATATGGCCTTTTACCCTATAAAAGACGGAACACTGGGGGCAGCATCACCAGAAACTATAGGGGTCCAGATTTTACCAAGATACACGTCCACAGGAAGTCTGAAAAAAATTCGTCGAGAAATGTGACCGCTAGAGCGCACACAAGAATGTGACGCGGCGGCGGCGGCGGCGGCGGCGAAACGCTGCTGAATCCAAAGTATCCTCCGGCATACTGCCGGGGGATACAATAAAAGTGCAAAGAGGTGTAAAATGTAATCATTAGAATTTTTATTTGTTTAAAAGTTTTAAGATAAAAAGAGAGCAAATAACAAGACTTTAATGAAAAGGAAATCTTGTGAATATCGAATACAAATTCAAAATTCTAAATACAGCAGCCACACTTACCAATACCCTGCCCACATGACGATTGCAAATCGGATTATATTAGGTAAAGTCAAGTAACGGTACAGAATATACAGTCATCTATGTATCTCTTCATTTAATTTTGTTAAAGCAAAATAATTATAACACAGGAAGCCATTAGAACTCTTAATCCACTAAATGTATGTTACAGAAATGAAGTATTAGAAAAGGAGCAATATTCTAGTATATTCCTTTATTATATTAAATATAATAAATCTTAGTAAACGAAGAAGCTTGACTGGGGAGGAATTTTTAATTTGTAACCAGCGGGATTCGAACCTGTCATCTACTGCTTGCCGGGCAGCGACTTAACCACCAGGCTATTCTGGTTCACGGCCAAGTCGCGACGAACTAGAATCAAATACCCAAGATCCTCTTCTTTCTGACTCATTAATATTCAAACGGTCCGCCGTAGACAATGGTTAGTAAACGAAGAAGCTTGACTGGGGAGGAATTTTTAATTTGTAAACAAATCTTTCGGCATATTAATCCCAGTGTTAAAGATCGTATGCTCGATCTGTAATGAAAAACACAAGTCAGAAAAAATTGGAACCAGCGGGATTCGAACCTGTCATCTACTGCTTGCCGGGCAGCGACTTAACCACCAGGTTATTCTGGTTCACGGCCAAGTTACGACGAACTAGAATCAAATACCCAAGATCCTCTTCTTTCTGACTCATTAATATTCAAACGGTCCGCCGTAGACAATGGTTAGTAAACGAAGAAGCTTGACTGGGGAGGAATTTTTAATTTGTAAACAAATCTTTCGGCATATTACTCCCAGTGTTAAAGATCGTATGCTCGATCTGTAATGAAAAACACAAGTCAGAAAAAATTGGAGCCAGCGGGATTCGAACCTGTCATCTACTGCTTGCCGGGCAGCGACTTAACCACCAGGCTATTCTGGTTCACGGCCAAGTCACGACGAACTAGAATCAAATACCCAAGATCCTCTTCTTTCTGACTCATTAATATTCAAACGGTCCGCCGTAGACAATGGTTAGTAAACGAAGAAGCTTGACTGGGGAGGAATTTTTAATTTGTAAACAAATCTTTCGGCATATTACTCCCAGTGTTAAAGATCGTATGCTCGATCTGTAATGTGTTTTTTTCATTACAGATCGAGCATACGATCTTTAACACTGGGAGTAATATGCCGAAAGATTTGTTTACAAATTAATAATAAATCTTCTTTCAATAACTTACTCTTCTTGGAATTCTAAATGTTGAACACCCTTTGCTTTAACCACATGGTACTCTGAAGGAACTAGTGTATTAGGAACAGTCATTGCCTGGAAGAAGAAAAGAATGATTCGATTTTTAGGAAACATGGGCCGTGTAACATACATGTAAAGCTCAGATTGATCGTACAATTGAAGTTTACGATCAATCGTAAAAATCAATCGTAAGATCAATTTCAACCTTTTTTGTTGCAGGGTCAAGATGTCAGAATGAAATATGAATCAAAATACATAAAAGATCTTTAATGTCATCCCATTTTTGCATAAGGAAATCACTAAGGTTATAGCATTTATTTTCTGTTGAAACTCGCCGATTCGTAATCTCCCTATATAAAACAAATCAACTGAAAAACGGCCACCTCAAATGAACAAAGCTGTATGCAAAGAGTTCTGACTTAAATGCATGTGAATATTCAAGATGTGATCATATATTTCTGAAAATTTTGAAAGTCCTTCAAATAAAAGAGTGCAATGTATCAATGCACATCTTCTAAACTCTTCTTTGATGTTCAAGCATTTTAAAGAAGAAACCTAAATTCTGAAATACATGTATATACCTTATTACTTTGACTCTGTAACTGCTTTTCGATACCGCGTTTAGCACTTGGGTCACTTGGTAATGGCCGTGGATCATTGGAACCATTCATTGCAACATCGTAGAGGAAAGATATGTCTCTGAAGTAGGGGGAAATACATAAAAACATCCAGTTATAGCAGTAGATTAATACTCTGTTAAAGGGAGTGGCAAGTCGTAATCCATGGGCCTGACCAGTTGGCCTGACTCGTTGAAATTCGGATACAATCAGGTCCAATCGTGCGCTACCGAAGGAATGTTATTGCCGAATTCCTCGCGTGATCGTTAACTCGAATCCCTACATACGTAACCGACCAATGAGATTCAAATACTGGAATAAAGAACGGGCGATCTTGTTTACTCAAATTTGGGTCAATGTGCGAACTTTTATTAGCTGCGCGCGATAAATTGAAGTCGCTTTGAACTTTGATCCAGAGAAAGGAGCAGCCAACTGTAAAACCGCCCATAGATTTCGACTTGTCGCTCCCTTTAAGTTTTATTTTAAAAAATAACATCCTACATTTACATTCTATAAAGTAACTATTGATAATGTAAACTAAAAGCACATGAGAGTGTTCATTATTAACAATTTAAGCATTTATTGGGTATTTTTGGCTAATATATTGCTTCTTGCAACTGATATATTTAACAGCAATTACTTGAGATAAAAGACAGACCAGTCTCTAACTGGACAATCCTATTGGGGAAAAAATCCAACAAGATTTTATCAAACCCAACCATGTATATGTGTCTTGACAGTCTTGTGCAAAAACATCTTCACGTAATATGAATAATAGAGTATAATTTTTTCATAATTGAATGGTTTACACATAAGAGATGGGGAAGAATCTTTTCTTGCAAATACTGGGACAAAATATCAGAAATTCACTGATATACATCCCACTATGGACATTCTTTGGATCTTGAACCGAAGCCTTCCATGAACAAGTGTTATCAATTTCTTCTTTTTTTTCATATGATAGCAAGTGTATAACCTGACTTTCTGAACTCTGATATCAATCTGTAAGATACAAAACACTTATGTACATACATGTACACAAACTCACACACCAAAAAGAAAACAAAAGAGCTGAGTAATTCTTTTACCCCTCTTTTTAAAATACATTAAAAAATGTTTTAAATTGCCCATTTTTAAAAAACAAAAACAAAATAGGGTTTAAAACACCTCATAGACATATGTGTTATGTATTTCATGCGCATTTGTTTTCAGTTTGTGGTCATTTTCATGCTTAAATTACTTGGTTTTGTATTTTATTTTGGCATTTACATGATTCCACAATTGCTTAATATTAGAATACTAGTAAGAGACAAGTCTTTCTCCACCCTCTCTCTCTCTTCTCCTTTCTCTCTTTATCTCTCTATCTCTCTTGCTCTCTCATCCTCCTCCTTTCTCTCTCTCTCTCTCTCTCTCTCTCTCTCTATGTCTCTCTTCCCCTACATACACATTGATCAAAAAAAAAAAGTTTAAAGGGGAGGTCCACCCTGGTATTAATTTGATTTGAATGATGAGCATTTTACCACTACTAGGAAATCGTCCATAGACACTACTCACCTTCCTGCCCCAGTAACGGAAACGGGCTGATCTGTCAAATGTTGGAATTTCCTCCTCCTGCTGGGAAAGTTCCATACATTGGCTGGTGGTCCACTCTTAATAGTCTGGGAAGGATGAAATGACAAAGACTGCTAGGATTTCTCAGAATTGTCAAACTTCCTCACTCAGTTACTAATTCATTTTACAGAAGCTTGTTGAATTGAAAAGCATAGAATTGTAGAAGGAAATGGGATGAAAGAACTCTTATTAGGCACTGAACTTTCCATTTGAACTATTACCTTTACATGTACATCTTTTTGCCAGATATCAAGGAAATTAATAATTATTATTGATAACAGGTTATACACGCAAAAATATATATATATATAATTATATAATGAAAAGGCACCATCATATAATGATTTAATCCTCAACCATGCCATCAAGTGTACAATTGCATACATCACAATGAAGAATAAGTTGTTAACCATGGCTAGTTTTTTTAATGCTAATCTTGATATAAACAGTGCTCCATTGTATCAATTCACGAGGATATTCCAAACTTCAGGAAAAAAAGAACTTTTTTATGTCCAAAAGTATTAGACACTCTATCAAAATTTGGATGTATAAAGCATTTATGGCATTGAAAGGGTTATAGTCAGGATGAGACGATCAGGAGTTAAAATAATTACTGTGCCATGGTCTGCTGGAGGGTCACATATCGAATTGTGAAATGGGTAGCATTGGTGGAGTTTATAGGGACAGTTTTTTATTTTTATCCCGACTATAACCCTGAAAAAGGTGGTTTGGGGTGGAAATTTTGATTTTAATTTTTTTGTATTTTCTGAAAGTTCATTTATTAATCTACCATCTGACAAAATTTCAGGTTAAAATACCTTGTTGAAATATGTTTTTACTCTCATTCAAAAATGTTTTCCTGGACATTAAAACTCTGTATATCAACTTGCTGGGATCGTACTTCACATCGCTTTTTTCTAGTATAGCTTAAAAACTATGCACTGTCTGATATTCAAAATCTAAAGAAACATAGAAATATATCTATTCTGAAGGTATGGAAAGTTTCAACCCAATTCAATTAGTACTTCACAGTGTACGCTAGGGATTTTTGACCCAACCTTTTGTGCGACAAACAATAGGACACAGATTAGGCGCTCTTAAATGGTCACTCTTCTTTAGAGACCGTTTTCTCTATTGTTTTGGTCATTAGCCTGTCTGACATGTTGACATTCTCCTTGTAAATTACAAGGGTTTGCTTAGTCCATACAAGATAAGTTATATATCATTTTAAAGCTTAGAATCTCAGCGTTCAAACTGTGTTGAAATTTTTAAAACCCAAATTTCCGACCTATTGGTTGTTTTGTGGTGGAGGGTCACATTTTGTAATATTCAAAAAATTGAGATTTAATACCCTTCTCTTCTGGCTTTCAGTTTTACAATAAGATTCTTAGCAGTCAGACCGCAGGTCGTATGCAAATGAGCAAAAATCACGCATTTTATTTCCAGTGCCCGAAATGGACTCTCTCCCTGCACCCAATTGGCTGTATCGCATGGTCATCTTTAAAGTTATGTTCTTCAATAAATATTAATGGTGTGCTCATTAGACTTTCTGCAAAAATAAATGAATAGTTTACCAACACATGGATATTTTGTTTCAGTCAGAATTTTAGAAATAAGTTGTTTAAAATAACTGATGAAATAGTCATACAAAACCCCTTTTTTCACAAGATTTCAAGTTGTTAAAAGACATATAAAAAGTATATGAGCCGCCATCAAGACACATATGTATGGAAGCGCTGGAATCTCATCTTTTTCATCGTTACATTCAAAACATCCATAAATTTATGACAGAGTCAGGATCCAGCAATATTCAGCCGCAGATTATCCGTTGTCAAGACCATGGTCAAGACCATAGAATCTTAGCCCTGTGATTGGCAAGCGAGCCATCTGTAACCAAGTGCGCGTTGAATGAAACAATGCACAACCTGTTGCTTCATCCTTGCGCAAACATGCGCATAGCTGTTGCCTAGCTGTGAGAAAACATCTTGCGTGGTGGTAACCAATCGGAATGCTGGAATTGACTTTTTTTTTAAATGTGTACATTGGTTACATATTGCTGGATCCTGACCCTGTCATGAAGTGCACATTAATGTTATTTCAATCTTTGGAAAGTACAGAAAATGCCCTTTACGCTCATGTCAAATTTGCCCTGGCTCACAATAAAACTATGTTAGTTTTGGCCAGATTTATATTTCATTTCATTTCCATTTTTTGTCATAAAAGGAACACCATTTTTTACCAATTTCGTCTTTTATTTTGAACACAATAAAAGCATGTCACACATCTCTGATCCCTCTTCTTTTATTTGATGTATAACTCATGACAATTGGTGAATGATAAGTAGTCTATTCAATAGTTTGCAAATGAGATGTTCCTGGCTGTTCATGCTCATTATGTATTCATAGTCAGGCAGAACTGGAAATAAAATAGCGCGCTTTTAGGGGACCTGCGGATTGGCTGTTAGGGTGAAAAGTATTAATCAAATTTATAATTTGGTTGGTATCAATAAGAAAACTATCAGTAAAAAATAATAATAATCTGCTTTTTCCTACCTTCTTGTCTGTCGGAAAAGCAGACTTGGCCTTCCCTGGAGCTTTCAGCTTGTCTTTGCTGACTGGTTTCGGGAGTTGTGTTAGAGCACTCAAGATGTCTTCTGGAATGAAGTCACTCTGCAGGGAAGTTGGCAATGGCTTGGTCCTATCAAGGTTGTTCTCACTTGACCGCAGCTCTGGAAGAGGACTACCTCCTGAAAATATGAAATAAATTTAGGTATCATTGACTCATGCAAGCCTGTCATCACCCCCTTAAAGGGAAGGTTGAGTTCTGGGAAATTTGAAAATAATTTGTGAGCTTTCTCATTCCTTTTAAGTCAGTTTGGAAGAACATCATAATAGAAATGTCCCCTTAGAAGGATTGCTCTTCAAATGCCATAATATTCGAAATACGACAAGAAATAGCTAAAGTGTTCGGGCCGAACATTCATGCCAAATATATGTGCAGTCCCATATACCGATTTATGTGTGCAGTGCATGTGATTTTCAGCGAGATTGAGAAAATATCTTATCATTTTGATGATTCCAAACCTCCGCGTAAACACTAATTCTTATTTAGACATGGCTAACCTTTCCCAATTGCTTTGAGACAGTTTCTTGCAGAGTGTAATCGCATGACCAGAACTTAACTTTATCTTTAAGTTGACCCTCTACCACCAACCTTCAGTTTAAATTCCATAAAAATGCTCAGGAGTACTTTTGTGGACCATTTACAAAGTACCAAGTATCAAGTAACACATGCCATTTTATGATTTGTGTAACAAGCATAAATATCATCTTTAAAACTGTACCTCTTGTATCATTATTTTAGTGTTAGATTCAAGATACTTTCGTGTTAATTACGCTCATATTTATACAACAAGCTCTGTACTAACACAAGTCATGTTCATGGACAGAAGGACATTCATAAATCACAATGCCACGAGGAGCACCGATGCTGGCAGCTGGAGGCACAGGAATCTCCTAAACTGTGATGGATTCTGTGAGCTTATATCGTTGCTGAGTTTATTTTTTAACATAATTTTTTTAAACATCTTGCCTAATAATTACAATAAGCATATTGATTAATCTTCCAACACGTATTATTAAACTATCAACCAAGACATGATAAACTCCCTCATTGTTTTTCTCTGTTTTGGAAGTTATATAGTCCCATATTCTGAACTCCGGTTTAACTTAAACCATGGTTTAAATCTGTGGTTTAACTATGGGTAGCCAAAAATGTTAAAAATTTGTTCACACTGCATGTTCCTTATGGTTACTGGATTCTGGTCTCATGCTTTAATGGTCAAGAAAACTATTGTACTTACCATTCCCAGACATTTTTCAAAAGATTGAGTACCAAAAATGCTGATAAATTGAATAGCTAATGTTAGAGATTTGTGTCACATTTGGCTGCCCACCCTTATAAAAAAATACCATGGTAATACTACGTATTTCATGGTATTACAGCCATAATACCACGAAAACATGGTAAATCCGTGGTACTCATCGTATTGCCACAGTATTACTACGAAAAACATTGTATATTCATAGTATTTGCATCGTGTACCATGAAAAGCATGGTACATTCATAGTATTTTCATCTTGACAATGGGTAACGCGGTAAATTCATGGTACTTTCACAGTAATACCGTCCCAATTTACCCCGGTATTACCATGGTATTACCATGGTACTTTTTTGTAAGGGCATAGTTAAACCACACATTTAGACCATGGTTTAAGTTAAACCGGAGTTCAGAATACGGGCCATAGGGTTTACCATTTTCTTGTTTGAAGATGATACCCTTTTCTTTCTTCAGTGCTGGACTGTTGCCGGCTCCCGAGTCCATGGGAATTGGGGTGGGGTCAGGAGCCCTGGGAAAATCTCCCACATCTGGTGCAACTGCCACCGCTGTCATTTCCGATTTATCTTCTGTTTTACCTGAAAATATAGAAAGAAGAAAACAGTTGTTATCAACACTCTCTGCAAATGATTTTTGGGCTATCTCATGTTTGAGGAAACAACTCGTTCGTTAGCACACAAAAATAAAGTGCAGTCTATGGACGGGGAATGAGAAAACCAATGCGTGTGATACAATGTCATTGAAGCGCTTCTGTGCGGAGTGAATGATGGTTTCCTCAACCATGATGCTGCCTATTTTTGGCTGAAAATTCCCATCAAATAATAAAACAGAATGAAACAGTAGTAGAGCTGTATGCATTTAGGGCTTGTAGGCATCTACTCTATGGCTATGTGGTATATCACTTGTACCTTAACCCCCACTTTTTTCCGAGTTATTGAACACATCGCTGTGACTGAGAAAGGATTGCAATTGTTCATAATAATTTCTAATAACATCTAATTTGCTTTAACAAGTTTAATGTTTTTCTAAAATTCTTTATGTAGGTATGTTACAATATGCGCACTCGGCAGCGGTCAGAATATGCCGAGTCGCATGCTGGGCCCAATTGCTGGATGAATGGGAGGCTTGTCTTTTTAAAGTGTTCTGATTGGCTATCGAGGGGGTATTCCCCCTTTTTTTAATCAAAATTACGTAGTTCTTGATATGTAGAACCATCCTAGGAAAAAAAAAATGGGACCTGTAGCTTCATGCAATCGCCTGCTCTGTCTGAAGTTGTGGTGTGTTTTCAACTCATTCGTGTGCATATATATCGGAGTTAATGCCGACAATAAAAGGTATATCACAGATAGAGCAACATTTGAAATACTTTGTGGTGAAATAAAAACGCAATCTGAGGATAAGAAGTGTGATTTTTTTGATCCAGGATTGGGAGTGTTTGAGATTTGTGAGCAGTCTAGTCGGCGACGCGAGTAGCAACGTTGCTCCGCGCTGACTCTCCTATGCATATGTGCATGTACTTTTATGTGTCGTGTATGACGTAGTGTGAGCAAGCGTTATGCGAAATCGTCGCTCATGAACTTAAACTTTGCTTTGTTTTTCATACAGAAATAATGATTGTCACCAAACAAATAAGAAAAATAATTCAGAAAAAGGTTTGCGGTACAACCATGTGAGTTGGAATAACTCCACGTTCCGGTCAGAATGCTCTGGCCGTCGTCAGGAGAATGAGAAGAGCGAATAAATCAGCAGAATTTATATATGAAGTAGCAATTCACTTATTAAAAAGGTAATGTCTCTCGTGATCACCAGATTAACTGGGAAGACACCAAACTTGTAGCCCCCGCTTCCAACTGGTACACCAGGAGGGTCCGTGAAGCCATCGAGATTCACAAACATAACACAGTTACACAGGACAAGGGTTTACAGATCAGCGACATTTGGTTTTCACTCTTCCAATAATAACTAGACATTTAATTCGTCACTGAGACGAATTAGGTGATCTGTCTTGATCTTAATATTTCTGACGAAGACGAATGACAAAATGATAATGTGAAGGATGAGGTTGATATCACGATGAGATTAATTATAATGAATCTATTCACGATTTTTATGATTTCAGCCTTTTCCTAGCATTTTCAATTCGTAGGCTCTACTACCTACCTAAGTGAAATAGCGCCCCCTTTGTTTCAATGGGGCATAAAGTGTGTGAAAATGAATTTTGGATGATTGGTGGATATCATGACAGTGATGATGATAATGATGATAATCATCATCATCATTATTATGAATATCATCATGACAGTTATGATAATGATGTTGATGATAATCATGATGATCATCATTATATCATCATGACAGTGATGATGATAACGATGTTGATGATAATCATCATCATGAATATCATCATGACAGTGATGATAATAATGATGATAATCATCATCATCATCACTATGAATATCATCATGACAGTAATGATAATGATGTTGATGATAATCATGATGATGATCATTATATTATCATGACAGTGATGATGATAATGATGTTGATGATAATAATCATCATCATGAATATCATGACAGTGATGATAATAATGATGTTGATGATAATCATCATCATCATGAATATCATCACAGTGATGATGATAATGATGTTGATGATAATCATGATGATAATCATGATGACAATGACTGAAATGACATTGACCTTAGCCATGCCAAATATGAAAGAGAGATGACATTTCGTGAAGAAGATACAATCATTAGTTGATTTTTACAAAATGGCGCCTGGATGACGTCACAATAATCTGATGACCTTGAAAAAGATGCGGGAACTTGACCTTATTAGGACTGATGACTGACAAAAATTTGAAGATGATTGACTAAGCCAATTTTGAGAAATTGTGATATCAAATAGGACGATTTGATATTGCAGGATACTTGGGAGATAAACCCCATAGCTCTAATACACGACAGGGAATCAAAATTTCCATAGGGTTGTACACAAACTACTGCACATTACTTTCCAATAGACATAACATGGAAAATAAGGCAGTTTATTACATGATTTGTGATTGTTTATGTTATAATAGTCGAAGAGGATGGTAAAATGACAAGCAAAAACAAGCAAAAAAAAAAAAAAAAAAATTATGGACCCACCGGGGATCGAACCTGGGTCACCTGCATGGGAGGCAAGTGCTTTGACCAATAGACCAAAACATTTCCCATAGAGATAACACGTAAACGAAAAACGGGATTCTCAAATCACATTTTGTAGTTTAAAATTGACAATGATCCCGATGTCAGATTAAAAAAACCAAACCCTCATAGAAAGAGTATTTATCAGGCTACAACATATTAAAATCTGGAAGGAAATAGACTAAAAATAACTGAGATACTGCTCAGAGAACGATGTCATGTAGATTCATGATTCGAAAAAAAATCATCTTCCATAGACATAACACGCAAATAGGGGAAATTCTGACATGTCGTTTTTAATTGAAAATTTCACTGTGATGACGTCATCAAAATGAAAAATGGTGGCGACTAATGTTGTAGAGAATTGTCTCAGCTATAACATATCAAAATTTGGAAGAAAATCGACCACCTATTACTGAAATATTAGCAAATGAATACAAAAATGATGACGTCATTTTTTCAAAATCATTTTTTTGAGTTCATATGCAAATATGAGGACGTCAAAACATGAGATCGGCAAAAATTCTGCATGAATTCAAATCACAGGCTTTCAGAATATGTAAAGAAATTGGGGGGTTTCCACGCATTCTGACGAGCTATGGCGGATTTTAGATAGGCATGTTTTTACCACTTTTTACATTAGAATGGCCATTGACGCGCGCACGAATTTGAAACTTTGACGCACGCGTGTGGCATTATGGAAGGTCAAAAATGACTGTAAATAGTTGGAAATTGTCAAGAACAGTGTCAGGAAGACAAACCATGCGAAAAAACGGCGTTTTTACGTTATGTACGCGTTGCGCGCGCGCATAACGCGCACACGGACGCGCACGGACGGAAAATTTTTAAATGCTTAAAATGTCCTGACCCATACTCTAATTTGATTAAAAAGTGATTTTGAGCGTTTTTAAATTTTGACGCGCGCGTACGTGCGCGTCATGATGCGTGCGCGGATTTTGATGACATTTTATGTTGACCCTTGACCTGAAGTTCATGTGTGTCAAATATGGTTCATTTTTGATGACTCGTTATGAAGATATGATTGATAATGTGATTTCACAAAATGGCGCCTGGATGACGTCATGATGACCTAATGACCTTGAAAAAGATTTTGGAGCTTGACCTTATATGACCTGATGACTGATAGAAATGTGATGAAAATTGACTGAGAAGTTTTTGAGATTTCGTTGCAACAAGAAAGTGGTAGAAAATAAAAATAAATAAATAAATAAATAAATAAATAATAATAAAGAAAGAAAATTCTGACGAATACAATAGGTGATCTGTCACTATGACAGATCACCTAACTAGTGTTATAATTTTTTTTCCGCAGATGTTCAGCCTTAATTGCTTTCTTCAACAGAATTTTGTGTTCTTTACTCTTTCCGATTTTGTCTTCACCCCTTTTTTCCACAGGTTACACAGGTTTACCATTGTTCATCACCTCTCTCCCCCCACAGGCAACTCCTGATGTCTTCTTTTTATCATACGCTTTTTTTCCACATGTATTTTAACCACAATTGCTTCCCTCAACAGGATTTCATGTTTCTCTCCTCAACTTGTTCATTACCTTTGTTTTGTTGTTTTATATTCATCATTAGGATGTCATTATTTCACCCCCTTTTTTTTTTTTCCACATGTATGTTTTAACCTTAATGTCTTTCCTCAACAGGATGATTTCCGATTTTGTCTTCACCCCCTTTTTTCCACAGGTTATACAGGTTAACCATTGTTCATCACCTCTCTCCCCCCACAGGCAACTCCTGATGTCTTCTTTTTTATCAATCGCTCTTTTCCACATGTATTTTAACCACAATTGCTTCCCTCAACTGGATTTCATGTTTCTCTACTCAACTTGTTTCATTACCTTTGTTTTGTTGTTGTTTTATATTCATCATTAGGATGTCATTATTTCACCCCTTTTTTTTTTTTTTTTTTTTTTTTCCACATGTATGTTTTAACCTTAATGTCTTTCCTCAACAGGATGACTTGTTTCTCTCCACAGATTATCTCCAACAGGATTTCATGTTTCTCTCCTCAATTTGTTCATTAT
Organism: Heliocidaris erythrogramma; assembly: GCA_025617745.1. Taxonomy (NCBI): domain Eukaryota; kingdom Metazoa; phylum Echinodermata; class Echinoidea; order Camarodonta; family Echinometridae; genus Heliocidaris; species Heliocidaris erythrogramma. The sequence goes on from CM046869.1 coordinate 23,047,705, forward strand.
CGTGTTTTTTCACCTTTTTCTCCACAGCCACACCGGTCCACTTCATTCACAACATTTATTATTAATTTACTCATTCTGGTGTCAATATTTCACCTTTTCCATATGTGTGTTTTAACCTTAATTTCTTTCCTCAACAGGATGTCATGTTTCTCTCCACAGATTACCTACTGTCCTAATCCCCCTTTTGTTTCCAGCTTATCCAGAAGGTTAATTGGTTTCTTAGTCCTATTGTTCACTTGTTTTCAATGTTTTTTTTCAACGCAGGACTCGTTTGATGTTACTTATCCTTTCAATGCAGACACCTTGATGTTATTTATCCTTTCATTGTAGGTACTTTGATGCTACTGTTACTATTTATTTCTATACTAATTCTGTTTTAATAAGTGAATTGCTACTTCATATATAAATTCTGCTGATTTATTCGCTCTTCTCATTCTCCTGACGACGGCCAGAGCATTCTGACCGGAACGTGGAGTTATTCCAACTCACATGGTTGTACCGCAAACCTTTTTCTGAATTACAAATTCACCATGCAAACCTTCAAATCCTAAGAAAAATAATGAATATTTAAACATTCTTCTATCAAATTATTGTATAAAATGATAATTTTGACAATACAGAGAGTGGAAGTGTGAGGATTTGAAACACATATCAATGATGTATAATTACCGTAAATCCCAGCGACTGCATCACATACATTGTAATGTACGCATGCCATAGTCATAGATGTTACATTGTACTGAGCTGAGATTGTACTTGGTGCAAAAATAGGAACAAAGGTCTTACTCCTCCCCATTTGTTGACCCACACAGTATGCCACTGGTCATAATCCCCCCCCCCTCCCCCCATCTCACACACACATCCACACACAAACCCACACACACTTTTTTCCCCCATTGATCTTTATTTTAATTCCACTCAATATTTATACATGTTTATACATATAATTCAACATTTCAACATTATAATAATCATATACATGTATTACTTTATTTATTTTGTTTATGTCCATAGGTGAGGAACAAAAGGCGTATTTTCGGGTGTAAAATAAGTCCTAACTTCATTAATACTAAAGCCATTGGGTTGTATGAGGTATCAAATTAAAGTTCTTGTCATGATCTATCCAGTAAACATATTTATTGCGCTCATATTTAATATCTCAAAATTTTGTAACATCCCTACTTATGGATCAACCCCCATAATAAAGTTTTCTTAACTTTCTTCAAAAGCAAGTAGAAGTTGCGATTTTAATTTCAGTTATATTTTTACATTTTTAAAAAAAGGAGAAGGAACAATGACGAATGTGAAGCTCCGCCTCCGCTCGGCGGCCCGCATGTTTTTTTACCGTAACCCACTCATAGGTACATTAGTATAAAATAGTTGGTATTTTCTGTCGCATGTACTAAAGATATGGGGGGAAAATAAGATAAATATTTTAAATACCTTGCTTTCAAATTCAGCCCTGAAAAATCTCACTCCTACATCAAATGGCCGTTAGGAAGAACTTTCCATATTTCCAGCAAAATCCAAAGTCAAAATCATGCCCAAAACGGAAGAAATCCCCGCCGATTTGTTTCGCGATCGCGTGTTGATTACATATCGCTGATGTCTTAGACTAAAATCGGCCAATAAAATTTTTGTCCACGAAGAAACTCGGGATCGCAAGCGCACATCGTTCTCTACGATCGCGCACACAGAAAATCTGGACTTTTCCGTGTACGGGATAGGGACCGAATTTTTAACGACAAAATTCTTTTGGGGAGATGTCAGCGCCCGCAGTAGCCTCTTGTCGAGGCCCTGGCGCTGTTGAAATCCTTGGCGGCAAACCGAGGCGCTTGCGCCGAGGGCCTCTTGACACCCGACCTGAATTATATATTCATGAGGCACGATTTCCTACTGAATTATGCATGAAACGTGAATAGTTAGATAACCGCGGCGATCGCCCAGCAAATTGGCCAATGAAATCTCAAGGATTTCTTACTTCAGTTCTGGACTAGTCTATTATTTTTTTTTTAAATTTATTTATTTTTTGGGGGGGGGATTACGTAAATCTATTGCTCAAAATACATTCACAGACAAGCACATTATGAAGAATTCGATCTCTAGCTTACAAACCATGGTAATTTGAAATAAGACAAATGTACATATTTCTCAAGAGATCATCATATATTTACAAATAATGAAGAATGGGCAATAAAAGTCACCGTTCAACAATAGATGCATCTCCATCAATTCTGATGTAACCAAGGAGTTACCAGCAACTTCACTGCCCGGCCAGGCCCCGGGGGATCCGCCTGGCCTAGGCCCTAGCATAGCTCGCGAATTCAAAGCAGCTAGCAGTCTCACTATCCATCCCTGGTAGCCAGGATTAGCTTCGTGAATGTAGAAAAAAAAAAATGGCTATACGCCTTCTACACACGAAGCTAGGCGTTATTACCCAGCAATCAGATTCCGCACGGGGTAGTACGACATGAAAAATGCCCTAAAAGGCGCCGTTTGTAAATTTATTATTTAGCTCAATTATTTACATATAATTCACTATTTAGCTCTTTTCTACGATTATTATACGATAAAATGACATAAAGGATACAATGTTTTATAAATAATGAATTTTGCAATTTCCATTTTTTTTAAATAATGATTTTACAATATTCATCATATATAAATAATGAATTTTGAAGTTTCCATTATTTAGAAATAATGATTTCACAAATTCATTATATATCAAATATTATGGAAATTGCAAAATTCATTATTTATAAAACATTGTATCCTTTATGTCATTTTATCGTATAATAATCGTAGAAAAGAGCTAAATAGTGAATTATATGTAAATAATTGAGCTAAATAATAAATTTACAAACGGCGCCTAATAGTTTTCATGATTTCGATTACGGCGATCGTGCCGCCATTTTGATCTGCATGACCTCGGAGGCATGGATACGCAAACGCTGGTGAGTTTTCTGAAATTTTTATCATCTTTTTATGGATATATTTCCAAAATTAGAGTCAATCAAAAAAAAATTGTCATTACAAACGTTTCCCTAGGAGGAAACGCTGTGGGGAAGGGTCTGTGGGTCGCGGAAACTATCAGAAAAGTGTGATTTCAGGGCATTTTTCATGTCGTACTACCCCGTGCGGAATCTGATTGCTGGGTAATAACGCCTAGCTTCGTGTGTAGAAGGCGTATAGCCATTTTTTTTTTCTACATTCACGAAGCTAATCCTGGCTAATCCCTGGCCCACGGAGGTAATCAGCACAGAGCGGTAGCGCGTGAAAAATAACACATTTTTCCATAGCCAGTAGGCAGATTCACAAAAACAGCTTGTCCTTTAAGTGCAGATTTGATTGCATCAACTTGCAAATCTTTGAATCTGTCAATCTTCAACATTCTAGCGGCATATTCTAAGCTCTTACAAATATCGTCATCACTCGTCGTGGAAGAAACGTTGAACGCCATTTTGGGCTAGCGTGCAGTCGAGTCATGAATATTTAACATTACGTCATGGTAGCTCGCGCTTATTGGATGATTTTCACCGACCAAAATTTGGTCGGAATATTCGTCAAAACAATGAAATACAAAAGAAATTCAGATCAGGTGTCAAGAGGCCCTCGGCGCCTCGGTTTTGCTGGCTCGCTTCGCTCGCCAGAAATTTTGCCTCCATATCGCCAAGGATTTCAACAGCGCCAGGGCCTCGACAAGAGGCTACGCCCGCAGTGACCAGGAAATGTACACAATGACTCCGATAGCTCGTTTCGCGAGAATCGACAGTAAATTACGGATTTCATTTTTGGAATTATCTTTTCTAACATCGGTGAGTTGAATTTATTGTATTTCTTGGATATATTGGGGTCGGTTTTTGTAAATTAAATGCCGATTTTGAGTGAATGTTGGTGACTTTTGTGCAGTGGTGTTTGAAAAAGTTGAAAAGAGCCGTATGACTGCCTAGATTCTACACACGAAGTATAGGAATGTAGCTATGACTGTGCCGTAACCCTAATGCGTCAAATTGCTCATAATACGGTTTATTCCGTCAAGACTAGTCGGCATGAATATTCATGAAAACGAATTGTAGCGATATAATAAAACGAGCAAGGGCATCGAGCAGCTGTTCTGTGTGGCCAGGTGGCGCAATCGCTCCAATCTCGGCAGAGGTTTATAATTAGGCCTATATTACGAAATTTTCTTTTGCTGATTTAAAAATAAGGTGACTAAGTAAGAAAATACAAGTCCGATGCTTGTAGTCTCTTTCAAAGTCTTCAAAAAGGGGTTTCTGACGCGTTAGGGTTACGGAAAAAAAAGACGCCGGCGGCCCGGTCGATTATACCGAATCAATTTGAGAATATATCATATAAGATTAAGAAGTCTACATACATTTGGATAGGTGGGACTGTACTGAATCATTTACGCAGAAAACAAATTCGAATCACACGCATAGCATACCACAAAATAACCATAATTTACACACAAAGATAGCTATAAACCACATTTAAGTCTTTTTTCTCAACATGTCTGAAACTGATAATCTAATAAATAACAAATAAAGGTACAAAGGCAAATTATTTTAAGATCATTCTTACCAATATTTTTTCCGTGCGGTGGTTTGTTGTCAACGAAACCATGTCAACACTCTTTACTCCACTAAGCTGACTCTTGCCATCGCATCGCATCGGAATTTATACGCAGCTGCCTAGGGGCGTACCCAATATTTTATTTCACTACATCATTTTGTACCATGTCAACATAGACAACGTTAATCTTTGTAATATGAAATTATCAGCTGTCGAGGTACATGTATATGTGGTCTGTTGTTACTGCGATAACTCAGTTCATTATTTTAAAACAGTTTATATTAATTTCAGATTTTTGTTTAGTTTTGTTTCATTATTTCTGGGGTTATTTACTATTCAAGAAGATCTCTTTTTCAACACTTTCACGAGGCCGAGGGACCTGTGAAAACTATTATGATGACTCTTGCGCTGATTAAAACCAATCTAGACCTAGGAACAAGTAGTTTTCTTATGACCAAGCAAACATTCATGATTTACATAGCTGGCAGTTTTAAGTGTTTAATAAGTACAATAGCCAGCTTCATTAAAATAGTTTTGACAATAATTTTCTATGTAAAGTAAACATTTTCACTACCAAAGGTTAAGAAGTTGCCCCCCCCCCCCCCCCAACGAACTACGATAAGGACTTCACTAATTATTATTCAGGGTGTATTATGATTTATTTTTATAAATAAATACACAACTTGACTGAAAGAAAGAGAGAGGGGGGGGGGGGAGAAAGAGGAGAGCCAATACGGGGGGGGGGGGGGGGGGCACTTGTGTCATGAGGTGGGAGCTATAGTTGCCAGAGTTGGCATACTTATACTTTCTGCTTTCTAACATATTATGCCTAGCATAATTTGACACAATCTGGCATAATTTTAGCATAATTCTAGAGAATTGATTATTGCTTGTCAGATAATTTTGGAGGAAAAGACCATCTACTGATGGCCCGTTCCAATGGGTCCAGCATAATTTGGAATTATTTAGCACAATTTTCGTTGGTCCCCATCGAAATTTAATTTCCGGCGCTGGTCACACTGGTGGGAGCACAGATCATAAGTAGATTAAAAGCGAATGGCTACCGATTGGGGAAACCCCATTTTTTCCCGATCTCTCTCTCTCTCTCTCTCTCTCTCTCTCTCTCTCTCTCTCCTTCTGTTAGCACTTTTGCCACTTTATACATGGAACATGTGATTGAAAGCTTGGATGTCACTTCAAGAGGAGGGCGGGCGGCAGCGGAAGGAGCAGGAGGGGCAATTACCGCAGAGGTGGCGCTCGGGGGGGGGGCAGGGTACACAGTAATCCCTACTGTTTAAATACCCCAAAATTGCCCATTTTATTTCTGAAAAATGCCCCCTTTCTCCTTGATAAGTGACTTTTTTACTACTAAAAGTGCCCTCCTTTACTCCTCTAATAAGTGCCCTTTTCCCTATCAAATATGTGCCCTTTTCCTCCTGTCCACCTGCGATAAGCGCCCTTTGCTCTTCTGATAAATGCTCCCTTTTACCAATATTTCCCACCAGTGCCGTATATAGCCATGATTTTTTTTACAAGGGGGCACACAAATGCAGGGCTGTCAACTTTGGGGAACTGCTTGGAGGGAGATCCTTATTTTTTTATGTTCTCGCCAGCCCTCCCAGAGTCGCTCAGTGGTGGTGGGGGGTGCGGCGAGATTTTCTTTTGCTAGCCCTCCAAAAGTCGTTCAGTAGGGGAGTATCAAATGTTTTCCTACATAATTCACTGACAAGCAAAAAAAGAGGGTTCGCCATGATTCCCCCCCCCCCCCGCCACTGCCCGATAACCTTTTGGGGGTCCTGTCAGCCCCCCCCCCCCCGCTACTCAAGTGTTTCCCACTGTTTCTTACAACTTTTACTATTTAACTACAATGTAAGGCAGTGGAGCTGGAGGCACGAGGGGCATAATCAATGGCGTACCTGGACCTTGGCATCAAGAGGGGCAAAACTTGCATGGAAATGATGAGCGGAAACTGCTTGGAGGGAGATCCGTATTTTTCTTCTCCCGCGCCCCTTGAAAAGTCACTCAGTGGGGGGGGGGGGGGGTGTAGTGAGAATTTTTGTTTCCGTCAGCCTCCAAAAGTCGCTTAGTTGGGGGGTGAAAAAAAGAAAGGCGGGGCTAAATGTATAAATCTCTTTCAAAATCTTTTTTTGTTTTTGTCAAAAGTTGTCAGGGGGACAGTCTGCCCCTTTGATCCCCATTGGGCACGCTAGTGGGCATAATGCCTACCCCCCCCCCCCCCCCCACAAGCGAAGGATTTCTCATCCCGCTCGCTAGAATATGTCCATCATCTACACCAAGTAAGGGCAATATTTTCTGAAAATTTCTCCGAAACTCGCTTGTTATAGCTCTTATGATACATAATGAAATCAAGCATTTCTCATAAAGTATGTTGATATCAATGTACTCCTAAAGAAAGATGACAGGGTTAATGTACGAATTGAAAGATCATTCGACATTCCGCAAAATTAATTTGCTGTTGTCATTTTCATTATATCGCTGTAAATAATGCACAAACAAAGGACTTCAGCGTTAGCAAAAAAATCTGAAAATATTTGCTCGCTCGCTTGCTCATGAATCATTAGACGACCACACACAACTGCTAATTAGGGAAGCTGAAACAGTGTCCAGAACCACAATAAAAAGGAAGCAGTTGAAGATATGCCAATGCCCCCCCCCCCACCTTTTAGAAGAACTTTTTTTGGGGGGGGGGGGGTGGGGATTTTGGAGGAAAAATAGACCCCAAAAATGTGATAACCTTTTTTGGGGGGTTTTCAGAAAATTTCAGACATTACGGACAGCTAAATCATGTGGTCCCCCGAATTTCAAAATGGATTTGCGCCACTGCCCCCCCCCCCCCCCCCCGATGAAAAGAATTTCCTGCATATATTTCCGCCCATGGTATATAGTGGCACGGAGGCATGCGTCCCGTCGATTAGCGAAAAGAGAGAGAAATTAAGAGAGATATATAGAAAGTGAGAGGTATAGGGGGAAAAAACAATTAAACAGATAATTATGACCCAACTTCCCCATTCAGTGCCCGTGTTCATTCGCATAGTGAGGCTGGTTGTTGTTGTTGTTTGTTAATAATGGTGGCTTTTTGTATACTGTATAGCGCTCAGGTCCCCTCCCCCCCCCCCCCCCCCCCCCCGCCCCACTGAGCGACTTTTCAAGGGCTGGCGAGAAGGAATAAATATGGATCACCCTCCAAACAGTTTCTGTTCATCATTTCCTCTCAAATTTTGCCCCTCTTGACGCCAAGGTCCCGGTACGCCACAGATTGAAAGTCAAGCAGGGTCGTCGATCCTTGGGGAGGGGCAGGGGGCAGTTCTCCCCCCGAAAAAATAATGCGGGCCTTGCAAAACTTGGGAAATGAAAGCTTCCAAACAATGAAATACAAAAGGAATTACACAATCAGACTTCATTTTTAAAATTTTTCCCTGTTTCATGGAGAAACTGGTAATTAAGAGGCGTTTAAAAGACATGAGCGAAATGAACATCGTTAGGCTGTCTTGCCCCCTTCCGATCCCCCATCCAAAAACAGATCGACGCCCCTGGAGTCCAGTGAAAGAACTAATAAACCGCGACACATCCTTGATAGAATCTTTATAAGTAAAAGTGGCGATTTTTTTTTCAGATATTTTTTTTTTTTTTTTGGGGGGGGGGGGGAGGGGCATCCTGGACCCGCCCCTGGTACACCGTGGAGCATTCCTTAAAACCGGTAATTTCATCAAATGAATTTTCACAACAATCCATTTTCACCTTGTGATTGCTCTTAATTTACAATGATTTCAGGAATCAGGATTATAAAAAGATGTGGAAGAAATGCGAGATTTTTAAAATTACTTTGAAAATACTTTTTTGTCACAAAGTATCAAGGATTTATCACAGAATTGTGATAACCCCTTGACATTACAAATAATACAACGTTGACATGATAGAGAAAGAGAGAAAAAATATATGAAGGTGACAATACTACACAGTCACATAAGCATATATAGTGAGTGAGAGACAGTGAGGGAGAGAGAGTATATAATATATATACCTCAATCACATGTATTGTGCATGTACTCTGGAAACGCACTGCCTTTATATTGCTCAATCGCCTTTACCGCAATCGACGTGAGAGGCAATTTCCCTGCAGCCCGTACTGGGAAATACCAGTTTCCAGATCAGAGTACATGAACGATTGAGGTAAACATAATATATTCCGCTATAGTGCAGGATTGCCTTTCATTCATACAGAGGGTACTATTTAGAAAACACCTTTTATCGTTGAGACTTTTCGTATCACTGATTTGCTGATTTGCTGAAAAGTATACTATAGGCTCTGGCAAAGAAAAGAAAAGGGGGGGGGGGCGGAGGAGGAGAAGTTTCCGTGTGACGTATTTGATTGGACGTGAGTCATGGATGAATGCATTTGAAGATGGCTATAAATATACTGATTTTTTCCTAATTTTACAATTCAATAATAATTTATGATGAATGGATATAATAAATATAAAATTATAAGAATATTTGTTTATTTTTTTTATAGAATCTACGTCCTATTTTTTATGAAAATATAATTAGGTAATCTATTTCAGACATAGACTAATTAGAATAATGGCGGCCACCATGTAAGGCTGAAGTCTGCTACATAAGCAACAAGAAATGACAGAAATGTGATGAATTTTGTTCAGCTCTTACGGTAAGTTTTGAAATTCTGAAGCTTGAGATCTATACTAGAGTTTGTGGTGATTGTGATGTGATTTTATGACGAATTTGATGACTAAAATATACTTTATTTTCCATCGTACCGAAGTTTCGGTTCGTTTTGCCCGATCTTGGGCCCAGTTGGGGTCGAGTCTTTCGCTTTCTGTATGAACCAACGCGGGGCGCGGCGCGGCGCTACCGACGACGGTCCCCAGGCCCCATCAACATGCAGCTGCAGAGAAAAGTTCAGTGCATCATGCGACCGCTGCCGTCAAGCTTATCACACATTTCCACATAGATCTACATGACATCATGCTTGCTCATGACTGTTAAAAATGCTAAATAAGAACTATGATGCCTTTACCTAATAATACCACTCATAGGTACATTCCTATACTTCGTGTTATAATGTAGGCAGTCATACACCTCATCTTTTTAAAACACTGCACAAAAGTCACCAATATTCAAAATCGGCATTTATTTTCAAAAACCGACCCCAAATATCCAAGAAATACAATAAATTCAACTCACCAATGTTGGAAAAGATATTTACAAAAATGAAATCCGCAATTTACTGTTGATTCTCGCGAAACGAGCTATCGGAGTCATTGTGTACATTTCCTGGTCGCCGCGGGCGCTGACATCTCCCCAAAAGAGTTTTGTCCTCAAAAATTCGGTCCCTATGGCGTACACGGAAAAGTTCCGATTTTCTGTGTGCGCGATCGTAAAGATCGATGTGCCCTTGCGATCCCGAGTTTCTTCGTGGACAAAAATTATATTGGCCGATTTTAGTCTAAGACATCGGCAGTTTGTAAACAACACGCGATCGCGAAACAAATCGGCGGGGATTTCTCCGGTTTTGGACAAGATTTTGACTTTGGATTTTGCTGTAAATATCAAAAGTTCTTCCTAACGGCATTTGAGGTAGGAGTGAGATTTTTAAGGGCTGAATTTGAAAGCAAGTATTTAAAATATTTATCTTATTTTCCCCCCCATACCTTTAGTACATGCGACAGAAAATACCAACTATTTTACAGAAATGTACCCGAGTGAATAATACCAACCTCTGAGTCTTAACGATGTTTCCAACCACTCATAGCTACATTCCTATACTTCGTGTGTATAATGTAACTTAGGCAGTCATACACCTCATCTTTTTAAAACACCACTGCACAAAAGTCACCAATATTCACTCAAAATCGGCATTTAATTTTCAAAAACCGACCCCAAAATATCCAAGAAATACAATAAATTCAACTCACCAATGTTGGAAAAGATATTTACAAAAATGAAATCCGTAAATTACTGTTGATTCTCGCGAAACGAGCTATCGGAGTCATTGTGTACATTTCCTGGTCGCCGCGGGCGCTGACATCTCCCCAAAAGAATTTTGTCCTCAAAAATTCGGTCCCTATGGCGTACACGGAAAAGTTCTGATTTCCTGTGTGCGCGATCGTAAAGATCGATGTGCCCTTGCGATCCCGAGTTTCTTTGTGGACAAAAATTATATTGGCCGATTTTAGTCTAAGACATCGGCAGTTTGTAAACAACACGCGATTGCGAAACAAATCGGCGGGGATTTCTCCGGTTTTGGACAAGATTTTGACTTTGGATTTTGCTGTAAATATCAAAAGTTCTTCCTAACGGCCATTTGAGGTAGGAGGGAGATTTTTAAGGCTGAATTTGAAAGCAAGTATTTGAAATATTTATCTTATTTTCCCCCCATACCTTTAGTACATGCGACAGAAAATACCAACTATTTTACAGTAATGTACCCGTGAGTCTTAACAATGTTTCCAACGACTACGCCAAATCTGAAATCATGAAATGATGAATGATGAAGTATGGAACGCACTCCGTAACGGCGTAACTCCAGGTAGCTCCACCGCCGTTAGGCAGTGGAGCTCCAGGTACAACTAACCAAAATCTTTCTCGCCCATTAGTTTGGTCACTCGCATCGCTTAATTTCGGCATGTAAGATGAAAATATGTAATTACATTTCAAGAGAATTACTGTAACTCTTCGGCAGCAGCTTGATTTCACGATATGATGATTATTTTGATGGAAAAAAAAATGGAATTTCCTCGTCAAGTCAATCTTCCCCGTTCCCCCGTACTGTACCGTTGATTCAAATGACTTGATCGCACGGTGCGATCGAGTCATTTGAATCAATGGTTTACACTACGCACTATAGTTAGGCAGCCATCCAAAATGAGAAAAAAAATATTTATAGAGGGTTTAGGGTTAGGCACTCATGTGTCGGAACCACTCAGCCCCACTGAATAATAATAATAATATTGGATATTTATATAGTGCTCATATCCACCATGAATTTGGTGCTCAAGGCGCTCCAATATTACCCCAGTTGTAGCTAGGCTACCGATTTCGGTGCTCACAGCATTCAAGGAATTTATTCCTGCCGGTACCCATTTAACACCTGGGTGGAGAGTGGCAAATGTAGATTAATGTCTTGCCAAAGAACAGTAGTGCCGCGCCGGGGTTTGAACCCATGACCTTCCCATCTCCAGTCCAGTGTTTAAACCACTCGACTACGGCACCTCTATTACGCAGCCTGTTGCATGTACAGCTTGCCGTAATAATCCTATCAAAAAATTAATAAATATCAGAGTAAACTTACAAGATCACTTACCAACACGTTGCTTTGGGTCTACTCTTGAATTTCATTTGAAGTTTCTGCACTCTGGTATGGAAAAAGCAGAAATTTGGAGCTTGAAAGTTGTCTGCCGTGACTGAGCTGAGCTGAGCTGGCTGTTGCCTCCATAGACAAATTACATTTTTACATATTTTGCTGCCCTCTTGTGCCCGATATAGAAAATTACTTTTGGGGTTCCGTGGTATGAGCCGCCAATTGTAAATTTATCATTTAGACAATTTTTTGTATATAATTCAATAATTTACCTTGTCAAACAATTATTCATGTCATAAGAATATCTACAAAACTACAGGTATTTATAAATAATAATTTTCATGTGTTTACTTATTTGTAAATGATGATTTAACAATATCAATTATATATATTTATCTATAATGCTTTCAAGCAGAGTCTATAAATGATTTAACAATATTCATTTATGTGGGGCGGGGGGATTAACCTATGATTTTTTTTTTTTGTCGCAATATCCAATATCTTTGCTTGACACTATCCCGCAAAGGGGATCGGTAACTTTGTGGAGGCTTGATTTAATAATTGTTGAATTTTGATATCTGTCTTGTATGATGTTCAGAACTTTGGATAAATAAATAGCCAGGCATAGAAAGGTTTTCAAATATATTTAATATACAATGTTACTAATAAGAACAAGTGCGATCAACAGATGAATTGCTCAGACACATTAAACAATTGCATTATGAATACATGTTTATTTATTTATTTATTTCTGATATTTAGACAGGGTGACTCATTATCACCAATATTGGTGGTCTTCCATGAGGCCCTGATAGCAATAATAAGTAATAACTATAGGCAACAAATCATGAAAAAAAACCCCAACTCATAATAAAAAATAAATAACATACATAAATATATATATATACAAAGTATGTGGTATCCTCATAATTAACATTTGCTTTTCAGGAAAATGTTGAAATTGTTGCACATTTCTATCATCTTAATCAATCATATGTATAGATGGTGATATTTTCTAAAATCCGTTGAAAAATAACCATGTTAAATAAATGTATATTTTTCATAACGGCAAGGGTCAGCAGTATTTTTTTCCCCATCCGATTTTCCTATAATGGCCACCATAAAACCGAAAATGCTCCGACAGTAGAGACGACTTCACTTTGAAAGGTGGTAAGATTTGTCGTTTTTATCATTAAGTTAAAAAAATTAATCATTATTTTATCAGCTAGACCTAGCTTCAATACCTAGTCACCCCTCTGGAGTATGGTGATATTTTCTAAAATCCGTTGAAAAATAACCATGTTAAATAAATGTATATTTTTCATAACGGCAAGGGTCAGCAGTATTTTTTTCCCCATCCGATTTTCCTATAATGGCCACCATACCACCGAAAATGCTCCGACAGTAGAGACGACTTCACTTTGAAAGGTGGTAAGATTTGTCGTTTTTATCATTAAGTTAAAAAAATTAATCATTATTTTATCAGCTAGACCTAGCTTCAATACCTAGTCACCCCTCTGGAGTAAATAATGTACATGTACTTCATGGTGAGGTTCAAGAGCGTGAGTTAGGTGAAACTTAGTTTCAACGTACATGTAATGAAAGAGGAGTATGAGGTTATAATCATAACCTAGTACATTGGATGAGTGGGGTTAGGGTTACAAATGTCGCCCTCTTTTAGAATCGTACGCTTACAAGCAGCTCCAATTGACAAAAGCTCCTCTCAAGAGTAGGACAGAATCAGGCATTATTGTAAAGAAGAACCGGAACACAAAAACAATTGTAAACCACTCATATACTTTACAATACTTCGTGTGTAGAATCTAGGCAGTCATACACCTCAACTTTTTCAAACACCACTGTACAAAAGTCAGCAACATTCACTCAAAATCAGCATTTAATTTACAAAAACCGACCCCAAAATATTCATGAAATACAATAAATTCAACTCACCGATGTTGGAAAAGATAATTCCAAAAATGAAATCCATAATTTACTGTCAATTCTGGCGAAACGGTGTATTGGAGTCATTGTGTACATTTCCTGATCGCCACGAGCTCTGACATCCCCCCCCCCAAGTTTTGTTGTTAAAAATTCGGTCCCTATCGCGTACACGGAAAAGCCCCGGTTTTCTGTGTGTGCGATCATAGAGATCAATGTGCACACGCGATACCGAGTTTCTTTGTGGACAAAATTTTATTGGCCGATTTTAGTCTGAGGCATCGGCGGAATGAAAACAACACGCAATCGTGAAAAAAAATCGGCGGGGATTTCTTCGGTTTTGGACATGGTTTTGACTTTAGATTTTGCTGGAAATATCAAAAGTTCTTCCTAACAGCCATTTAAGGTAGGAGTGAGATTTTTAAGAGCTGAATTTGAAAGGGAGTATTTAAAATATTTATCTTCTTCCCCCCCCCCATACCTTTAGTACATGAGACAGAAAATACTATTTTTTCATTCATATCGCATAGTAGTCAATATGACCACTATTCGTGGTGTGTTGTAAACTTCAATAGACTAGCCATCATTGTCCATTAATGTCCATGTGTGCTCATTCAACAGGATGAAACATAATTATAGCTCACTGTGAAGTCAATGCACTGATCCACTGCCATGTATACAGTACTGGCCAGAATTGATAGAATCCCCCCAAATTATGTTCAATCACATCCAGTGCAAAGAAAGATATAAGAACTTCAAACTGGTCTTGTATGTCCTCTACTACTAAGTAAACAGACTGGTTTAGAAGAAATGGTCGCAGGATAAATAAGAATGGAAGTGTGACTGAAAAACTGGAGAGCTCTCACACAGTGCAACGTGAGGCAAATACATCATACTGAAACCACTGAATTAATTGACTTTTACTCTTAGCCGCTGAAAACAAAGTGCATAGGTTATGGTCCCCCTGTCATATAAAACAATGAATTCCATCAGAGTTTGGATCTAAATTTGTTGTTTCAGTGCCATATTTCCAAAGCATGGAAAGTTGGGTCATAGAAAAACATAATCCGACTTGTAAGAGCAGGGTAAGAATGAGAGGTTATCATGAAACATGTTAAGTTTGGTACAAATTGGGAAATCAGAGGATCTAGGACCCCGTTCTCATCACATTTCCTAAACCAGTTTTCAAAACCAGTTGAGAAGATCGCTTCGTTAGCATTCACATTACGCTCCCCTGAACTGGTTTCCAAAACCACTTCACCGAAAGTGATCTTGTTGCTATGGGAACACTCTAAGCGGGGTCAAATGTTTCGCGTGAATTTGAAACCGTCGAGCGTTACGTACATTAGCGCGGATCGTATACCGCGCGCACAATAGTACTTACGGGTGACGATCGGTTTCCGAAGAACGGTTGTGTCCACATTACACGTAAAACCAGTTTAACGACCAAAGCGGTCTTGAAAACCACATCGCGAGGTGGTTTTCAAAACTGGTTTCCAAGACCACTTAAGATCGCTTCCAAGACCACTTTGAGCGTTCTCATTACACCCCAAACTGGTTTCCACTAAACTGGTTTCCACTAAACTAGTTTAAGGATGTAGATGAGAACGGGGACTAAGACTGACAGGATTGTTAGCCTGTCTGTGATGGTTTCGCTTTAAAAAAAGTAAAAACAAAGAACACCAGAATAATTGGCAAAATTCAACAATAACAAAACACCCCCCCTAAAAAACACCCACCTGCCTTTTACAACGTAGGATGCTGAAATATCTACTCGTCTAGTTCGATATAATTGCATGCATCGTTTGGATCTCTATCACTTTGATCAAAGGGCACGGTCAGTCTTAAGGCCAAGTAAATTAATTCCTAGTTTCTAGTTTTGATTTTCTGAAAGCAAGTATGAGGTTTCTAGGGTTTCTTGGACTCTGAACTTGATGAAGTTCATGTTACAATTTATGATCTACTTTGTGAAAGCACATGAATCAATACAAAGCACTGCTCAGCACAGTACAATGCGTGAGGCCGTTTGTGAGATTGTAAACAAAAAGAAAGGCTTAAGTATGATACCATACTGGCAAAAAAAACTAATGTAAGTTGTTTTAACAATAATAACACATTCCATCGTTGGTTAATGTCTTCCACTTTTAAGTGCCAGTGAGTACAGTTTCAGCCCTTCACATGTGTGTTTTGAATTTATGATGCACTTCAGGGGTTTTTACCCACATTTACATGTAGTTTTATCTTTATTTTTCAGAGTCAAATATTGCGCATTTTTCAAAAAGGAGTCCATTTACAGTTTGTTAGATAATTATCCTGTCGGAAATGTACATATGTTCTTTTGTTGGTGTAAATAATGTTTTAACATTGTTCCTGTACCAAATTCTCATTTATTCTCGTTATAATTTTTGTGAACAGCCTGATTCAGTTCTCATTCTCTCTATAGTACAATGATGCGTACATGTATTTCTTGTGAGTGCTATATCGGGCAACAGATTAGATCAGTATTGTGGATCAGTGGATAAGTCCCCGGACTGTGAACCACGAGGTCCGGGGTTCGAATCCCACCACAGCACTAGCGTCCTTTGGCAAGACGTTAATCTCCACCCAGGTGTTAAATGGGTACCCGGTAGGATGGCGAAAGTTACTGTCCTTTGCTTAGCATGTGTACGCTTAACAGGCGACTGGCTGGAATGCTCCCCAGGGAGTGGAGAATGTGCATACACTGTGTGCGGGCGTGCCAGAATCCAATGACCGGGGTAATAATATATATCTGTAAAGTGCTTAGACACATCACCATTGATGTATTAGGCGCTATATAAATGCGGAATATTATTATTATTATTATATTAAATGCTGTCTAAACTTCATGAAAGTTATACCAGAAATTGGTCTAATGAAAACTGGTACTACATTGTGTTGAATACAAGCTTTTTAGTTGATCTTGATCTTTCTTGGATTTCTTTCACTTTCAGGAAGGCGAATGACCTCAAGGTACAACTGACAGGTAAGTCTTAAATTGCTAGAAGGTATTGTCAATCAATAGACCTGTTTACAAAGTTATTCAAATTTATGGATATTTCTTTCCTGGGGATCTAGTAACGAGGTATTCCGTTAACCTGTTATTAACTTAATGAATGAACTACAATACTTGGAATCCAGTTTGCACAAATATTACTTGCTGCTATGTCTGACAAGCTTCTGACAAGCTTTCAGGTTGTCAAGAACAACCTTTGTTTTAAAAGTATGCATAAAATTTGAATATATTTGTGAACAGGTCTATTGTAAACACACAGAAGAGCAACCAAACACAATGCTTACATGTAGTTACATACCAGTAATACATATAGATCTCTAATGGAAAGTCCACATAAAGTTTGTAGACAAGAAGAAAATTGAGATTGAGCCTGAAAATTCAAATTGAGTCTGCATCTCGAAAGTTTGTGATACGGACATACTGTGAATTTCTTTGCTCACTGCATATACACACTGGGCACTGGGCAGAGATTTGAACCCTCAGCCCTTTGATAGAGAGTCAAGTGAATGATCCTACCCTTAATCCGGTGCTCCGGCATATGGTATGGTGATGATTCTCCTGGCTTTATTTCATGAAAGATTAAAGGGTTGGAGTCAGGTTTGGCTAAGTGGTAGAGTTAGGTGTATAGTGTTAGGTCCAGGGCTGTAGGAAGTTAGCCACATGGAGCGATTTTTGCAGGAGCATGAATCATAGAAACACAAAGAGTTGTCGTGGTCTAGTGGATACGTCACCGGACTGTGGAACACATATTCAATGTTTGAGTTCCAGCTGTGGCACTAATGTCCTTTGGCAAGACACTAATTTTGCAACTCTCCACCAAAGTGTATTACCTGGCAGGAAGTTATTCCTTGAATTCATTCAGTACCCTAGGTCAGCTGGGCTAAACTTGGGGTAGTTATAGTACTTTGTACGAGCTTGTAGGATGGACATATGTGTGCAATCTGAATGGAGCTATTATATTAAGGCTATGTAACACATATCTTTACAGCTGAAGGTGGAAGTGATGCCTGGGTGTCAAGGCAGGCCTTGCAAGATGCCTTCCATCAACTGCTCCTCCTGGATCTGGAGACAGCCCTGGACAAGAAGCTGGAGCAGGAGCTCTGGAACCATGTCTTCAAGAACCATATCTCGTCGCTGCAGCACAAGGCCCGTGATCGCATGGTAAGCGAGCGCTGCTTTAGATTGGGTTGCTTGCCTACATGTTGTCATCAGTCATTACCATAGCATATTGAGAGAAGTGGTTGTTTTCATGGGCATGTGCGTTCAAAGGTCAATTCATGGACCTCAAAATAGTTTGCACCCACATTCAATCTCCATAGGAGGGAACCATTGAGAGCACCATGAATTTGACCTTTGGTGTTTGCTTGTCACAACTATCTATCTCAGTATGCTACGGTCATTACAATGACACATTATTTATATACAACTACAAGGCTTCTAGATTAAGTGATTAACAGGTCTAGGCTACATGAACTGAATGTGTTCTACAAGTAGTTTTTATCACAGTTTTGTTAGTTTCATATCTCTGTTTGTGTGTTTGTTTGCATTAAGTTTCAAAAGACTTTATTTCATTATTATACAACCATTGTAGCTGAAGACAGTTACTATGCAATTCCTGTAGAAAACATATTAACAATTACCTGTGAAGGGAAACATCTAAACTTTTGAAATGATTACCTTTGGGGGAAAGATGATTACTTTGACTGGAGATTCCCCTTGTACAATTATCCTTTCCATCAATCATCAGCTAGAGCTACGTTGCGTTACATGATACATGTATGTGCTGAAAGTCATATGAGTACATTCCACTCTTTCTACTCCAAAATAGTCCCGTTAAACCATTGACGGCTTAGCCCCAGTATAAACTGATTCTGTGGAAATGTTTTAAGCTCACCACACACTATACAATCGACTGCGATCCATTAAAAAAAAAAAAAATCGCAATAGCATTAAATATGGGCAATTTAACACATAAAATCTACCTGATTCAGGCTCTGAACAATCATAGGATTGCGGGGTGCTGTCGGCCTCATAGCCGGAATAAGGGCCAAATAATGGCCAAATGACTATTCGTAGAACTGCTCTGACATCACTACGACTCAAAGCTGTTTTGCCTTTCCTCCGACCAGAAAGGCTCGCAATAGGTCATATTTTCGATTTTATCATCTATAAGACTATTCAGAACATCAACCAAAAGTGTTTTAATGTTTAAATCAAATGCAATTGTATTTTGTTCAGAAATCGGATCGCAGACCGATCCTATAGAGTGCGGTGGGCTTTGTTCTGCGAAATGAAACCATCTTCAACACGGGAGTGTTTCATCAAGCGTTTTGTCAGTGATTTTTACCGACAACTGTTATAAGCTACTGAAATCCTTGCATCTGATTGGCTGAGAGCAAATTTGTCAGTAAAAATCACTGACAAGACACTTGATGAAATGCTCCCCGGGTTAACATGTCCCATTTCAATTGCGTTATCCCATTGTCATAGAATCCCAAGAGATCAGAAGTTCAAGCCATGCTCTCCCTCCTCCTGGACAATGCCAGTGGATTCTACATTCAGGTAAGTTGGTAACAAAGAGGCATTAGTCGTGTTGGTTCTACCACACATGCTACGACACATGCTACGACACATGCTGCTACACCTGCTACGGTGGCAATTGCTCTGCGGTCAGTATTCCACACTAACCAAAGTCTGAACTTCTGAACTCTGGACTAAATACCATACCTTACCCTGAAGGGTTGGTCAGAATTTTCCCATAACGATAACGATAATGGTTGCGCACATAAAATGGACTGGTAACGATGACGATAAAAGTGGTCACACCTGACCGATGAAATGATGGGGGTTCCGTCAATCCATCACGGAGGACACTGCCCACATGATTCTGCTGAACTATCGTCATGTCGAAGGAACAAAATGATTGGCTCTCCAAACTATCGGTGAGATCTGTCCTGAAAAGCCTGGTGGCCGAGCGATTCCACTGAGACAATAAAATCGGAGAGGGAGGCTCATTACCATATATCAGAGAAGTCTGACCTACATGTACCACAAATAAATTTTTAACATAAAAAACACTTGAGCATTTTGAAAATAATTTTAAGAATAGTTATTGTTGTAGTTATAGTTATCGTTATTCGAAAAATGGGACCAGCCCTTATCTATAATCCTAAACCTAACCTCAACCCTCCATCTCTGACGAAATAAGGCCCTGAGTAATTGTTGCTTCAGCATATTTTGGAGGAAGTATTTATTCATTTTTTATGTTCAGTCATTGTGGACTCTAAGGAAAGATGCCTGACTTGGTTTCCTATTGTTTGAGTTTAGATGACAAGTATTTATTGCAATATCTTAGGCTCTTTTTTCTACTTTCCTTTAGTATTTTGTTGATTCTAAATTTGAGCTCTTAGGATCGCAAAATTTGTGCAATAAAATAAATGACATGCTCATATTTAAAGATAAAGTTGAGTTTCGGTAATGAGAATGAAATGTGAAAAAAACCGTCTCAAAGCAGTTGGGAAAGGTTGATTATATTTATATAGTACATAAGAATTGGTGTATGCTGTAAGGTTTTGGAATCACCAAAAGGATAAGAAATTAACCCAATCCTGCTGAGATTCACATGCACTGCACACAGATATGTGTACATGGGATTGCACACAAATGTTCGGCCCGAACATTTCAGCTGTTTCCTGTCATATTTTGAATGTGAGGGCATTTGAAGAGCAATCCTTTTTAGGGGACATGTCTACTGTGATAATCTTCCAAACTAACATAAGAATGAGAAAGTTCACAACATATTTTTTACCTTTCCCAGAACTCAACCTTCCCTTTATACAGATAAAAGTAGATAAAGATATATGATGAAGGACTACACCTATTACTTCTCATCATTACCGCTACTTATACCCCATTCCCCCCGGCACCTACTTACTCCTGATGATGGACAGTCAACCTGTCCGAAACGTTGAGTCTTCTCCACTCTCAGCCTTCTCATCTGGTTTACAGTCCTTTTCAGGACTTCACACTTCCAAGAAAGATTACTTCTACACTCTCTGAATTTCTATCTCGCCTTTCCTTTTCTTCTCCTCTCAACTTTTCTCCACTTTCTTCTCCATACTCAATAGTCCTTTTCAGGACTAACCACATGGTGAACTGTAAACCTTCTCCACATTATCTGTACCACCATGCCAACCTCTACCTTCAATGATCTTCTCATCAATCCTTGTACAAAACTCCATTTTGGGATTAAAGTTTTGATGGTTCTTTTTATTTGAGGTGTGTGAAGAGTTACCTTATTGCAAATTCACAGCAATGATGATGTGTTCATACGTATTAAATATGTTATGGAATACTTTTACCTATTGTCATGTTATGAAGCTCCTGCAAGAAATCTGCAGTGCTTTCAATGTGCAGCTAGTATGCCGCATCAAGGCGCAACGCCTGGGGCTGTTCCAAGAAACACTGCCTTCAACTCAGAAGCCAGTCCAACCCAAGGCTGTGTCATGCCACTACATCTGTCAACACTGTCTTGTGCATCTAGGAGATATTGGTAAGAATACAGGGCCTTGTTTCATAAAACTTCTTATCAATAACACATTACAATAATTGTTACAAGCTACTGAAAATCATTGCATTTGATTGGCTGAGAACCGAAACAGAATCCAGATGTACATGTATGCATATGTGGTACTTTGGCAAGTGGGAGCGTGTGAATTTTAAAATTCATTTTGGCAGTTTTATTAACAAAACAACACAGAAGCATTTCCAAACTATTGGTGGATTCTTTAATACAGTAAAAGATATTGACAATCTTTTCTGTTTTCCTTATGAAAATGCTTAATGTCTGTATTGTTTTTCTTTTTTGATATTCTTTTTCACAACGAGAGGTGTCACTTATTTCTTTTTGTCAGTTTATACATTTTATTATGGTGGTCCTGTTTCATGTGCAGTCCAAATGAAACAGGACCACCATAATGATAGATTCATTCAATAAGACAAGTAACCCTGACAGTACTCTTTGATGAGATGTTTCATTTATTACGTGTTATTCACAGGACTTTGCTTTTCCATGACTTTTCCATGACTTCGAAATGCACATTGTCTGATTTTAAAATGTTGCAAGAAAAGATCATCATTCGATGTATGTGATTGTACCCAACAGCACGCTACCGTAATGACACCCAGCAGGCAGAGAGCTTCTATTGCCATGCGGCCAGTCTGGTGCCATCCAATGGTCAGCCTTACAACCAGCTGGCTATTGTGTCGGCCACCAAGGGTGACCAACTCTCCATGGCCTTCTACTACATCCGAAGCATTGCGGTCAAGCATCCTTTCCCAGCTGCTGCCACCAATCTCCAGACCACGTATGCCAAGCTGGTGGACAGGTCAGTTTTTTTTAACTTGGACCATTGTTGATCTGACATTTGCTCTGGCTATATTGCATCAAGAGTATAGGGTTAGGGTTAGGGTTTCATATAAGGTTTAGGGTTACAGTTAGGTATGGTGTTGGGGGCCAGGGTTAAATGTTAGGAATTCAGCTCATGTGGGAAGTTGACCGCAGAGCAAAAAACCCCGTTTGTAATTTCAATTTGCGCATGTGAAGATAAACCGAGTGCAATTGACGTTTAAACCCTTTCATAATGTGTGCACTATGATGCACGCCAGTATGATTTCAGATGTTAAACAAGCAGTGCACGTGAGCGTACAAATTGGGGTCATTTTAGGGTCAGTCGTACCATGAACTAATTACGACCTGGCTTATTGGCACACTGGCATGTCCTGTGCAGCCGTACCATTGGGCATTAAATGTATTCTGGTAATGAAGGAAAAGAAAATTCTCAGAGAATCAAATGTAACAGAACTGAATGTTTAATGTCTACAAATGAATGATATGAGCTGAATTATTTGGTAGAAAGATGGACAAAAATAAAAATCAGTGCTTCTCACTTTATAGTAGTTGCAAATTAGTATGTATGGTTTAGCTTTTTCTGTTCTGGTCCTTATTCGTAGCCAAATACCTATAACTGATTATATACATTTACCTGGTATATATACATGCGGTGGGACTAAATTTTATGCAAATAGTAGAGCAAACGCTGTGGATAAGTTTGTCATAAAAGTAAGCTTCTGATTGTAACTTTCTTCTAACCTTTGCCCTCTGACCTCTGTGTTTCAGGGATGAGGTGAAGATCTTCAAGATGCGGGAGGTGGAGCTTATCCACTATTTCATCAAGTTCCATGCCATCATCTACCTGGCTACATGTGAACAAGGTAAATACAGAGAGAGAGAGAGAGACACACACACACACACACACACAGAGTGAGAGATAGAGAGATAAAGAATGAAAAGGAAAGAAAGATATTGAGTATAGAGAAAGAGATAGAGAAAGAAAAATTAAAAGTGGGAAAGAGTGAGAGAGAAATTGAAAATTAGAGAGAGAGAGAAAAAAGAATAAATGAGAAAAAGGGGAAGAAAATGTGACCAGGCACCACAAAACCACTAAAAGGGTTGCACTGTGTGATTTTTAGTTAGAGCTCAATAAAGGTGCTTTCGGTCGGCATGGTCAAATTTAGGTTTTTGGTATTTCCTGAAAGAGTATGCATTTTTTCTAAGTGATTTAATAGCTTTGATAGTACCAAATAATCTAAAAGTTGTATATTTGACAGTTTTTTAGTAGACCTATGTTTTTCTTCTCTGGATTTTGTTGTATTACTTACATTTTGGACGACCCTGAATACTTGTCTCATTTAGAAAAACCCATATTAAACTTCAAAAATATAAGCTCTTGCATTGATACTTGTCCACTGTAATGAGCAAGATGTGCTTACTTAGTATGTCAAGTTTTTAGGACAGTCTAACGATGCCTTCATGGAAATTTTTATTGAGTTCTAATCCTTCTTTTGTTATCATTGCAATACAATACCTCGTAACTCATAGAGCTTCAATAGACTGAGAACTTGAGACCCTTATTTCTCATAAATAACGTTCTGTGGGACTAGCTTTCTTCTCTTTCTTCAGTAAGTTAGGAACATCAAATGCTAATGAGTTACATATATATATCATTTAAAGCCGAGAATCTCCTCTTTCAGAATTAAACATTAAATAAGAATTCATATCAGACGAGAGGCTGAATTGTATGAACCAGTATCTTTATATCCTTGACCGGTTTTACAACTTTGACTTAACCTTGATACGTATGTTTCCATATACTTTCTAGACCTCCAGGTAGCCAGCTCCATCAAGGACAAGCTCGAGGAGAACTTCCGCAGCCACTTGTCGCAGGAGATCCTGACCAGTCGCCAGCTGACCCAGATGGCAGCCATCAAC
Organism: Heliocidaris erythrogramma; assembly: GCA_025617745.1. Classification (NCBI taxonomy): domain Eukaryota; kingdom Metazoa; phylum Echinodermata; class Echinoidea; order Camarodonta; family Echinometridae; genus Heliocidaris; species Heliocidaris erythrogramma. The sequence goes on from CM046869.1 coordinate 23,071,921, forward strand.
CTCTTTGCCCTGCACAGCATCCGCCAGCACACCAACAATGGTGAACGGGGAGCCAAGTTGACCGCCACAGATCTGGGCGGACTGGTGGGGGCCCAAGAGCTGGGGCCGTACGCGGCCAACAACCTACAGTGCTGGACGTTGGTGATGGGATTCACATGTGAGTAGACTGTAGTCTGTGGAGTAGTGCAGGATATGTGACAGATAAGAAGTCAGGAATAAGGTGTTCCATCGCTTGAGGGCATATTAGCAAAAACAGTCAAGCCTGCTTTAGCGACCAACTGTATAGAAAGACCACAATTTTCGTTTCCCTTGAAAAGTCTTTCTTATTAAAATATGTGTTAAAGGAACCTGTACGTAAAGACAACCTGCTCATAAAGACCGCTTTTCTTGTCTCCCTTGAGTGGCCTTTATAGGCAGGTTCCACTGTATATTCTGTGTCAATCATTACCCAAGATCTCTCTTGGACAATTACCTCTGTACCTCTATACCTTAGACAACTAACCTACACTGATTTCCTGAAATAAACACTTCTGGACTGGTTAAGTTTTATTTATACCTAGTATAGAGGGTAGAACTATACATCATCAGTCAGTCATATAACTACCTAGTGAATTGAAGGGAAACTTGTGGCTTTCTGTACAAGATACCAACAGTAATGGCTTTGAAAATATACATTTCTCTCTATTTCTCTCTATCTCTGTATCTCTCCCTTCCCCTCTCTCTCTGTCTCTCTCTTCCATCTCTCTCTTCCATCTCTCTCCATTTCCCACTCTCCTCCCTCCTTTTTCCTCCTCTCTCCATCCCTTCCTTTCCGTCCCCTCTGATCTCTCAATTCCTCTCTTTTCTCTCCCCTTTGCTCTCTCAATCTGTTCCATCCCCCTCTTCCTTCTTTCCTCCCTCTCCCTCTTGCCCCCTCTTTTCCTACCTCTCTATCTCTCTCTCTCTCTCTCTCTCTCTCTCTCTCTTTGTTCCTATCTCTTTGTTCATCTCTCTCCCACTCTCTTTCCAACCATTAGTCAATCTGCTCCAGATGATGCTGCACTATGCACCCCAGAAGGGAGGGGAATCCCCTGTGGAGGCTTGGCCAGGTCTGCCAGCCGTGCGTCTGCTCCTGGGTTGGATCTACCTACAGCCTGCCATCTTTGACGACCCTGTGCTCTCCAACAAGACCGGGTGAGAATGATCTTCAAGTCCTCTTCCTTTGCACATTTTACAATTGGACTAAGATCATACTTTTCAAGAAGTTGTTCAGAGTAGTTTTGTGATTAGTGAAATCCAAATTGTAGTTTCCTGCAAGCCTTCGAGACAGGAAGTGCCAAATTCCTATCCCAGTCGGGACACTTTAGGCCACGTTGCAGAAGTGTCCCTTATTTGTTGTGAGTTGGTTTTTCTCTCAGACGTGAAGGCTTACACCATCCTTCTATTTCATTTGTACTATTTATACAACTATGTGGAACCTGAGAAATATTTCACAATAACAAAAATCTTCATAGCTGCAATTTTATTAGCTCAACTCTAGAAGAACCATATGCATTCAGGTATATGCAATGACATCAGTATTGCCCTTCCCCTGTTAAAGGCAAACCTGAGAATGGCTAGAGGTTTTGGGGCTAATTCAAGAGATGCAGGGGAACATTAGCTCCTATGCATTTTGTGTTTCAAGTTCGGTGTGTGCTCAGTTAAAGGGCGCAACTGGATGAACAGCTAGCAGATGTACATTTCTATAAATAAGTATTTTAAAGATCTGACCTTTCTCGACTACATCTCTACATCTTCCATGTAGTTGTAAACATTGATGGGGTATCAAGTTCTCTATAGTATTTCTGTAACATTTGTTACAAGACTAACACATTGACAATTTTGACAAGAATTTGTGTTTGCATCCTTCTGGGAACATAACGTTTTGAAAGGAATATTTATCTTCTTTTGTTCCTTGGCAGGGTGTGGAGTAAGCTTGGTCGTGTGCTGACATCCATCCAAGTAGATGCCTCACCTCAGGGCGATGATTCCACCAGCTCCCTACCCCTCCCGGAGGACAACCTTCTTGATGGGTTTACACCACTACAAGATTTTCAACGGTGAGCAATCAAGAAAATAAGTTTCTCTGATATTACTACAATTTGTGCTCTGTGATATTTGATTTCCTATTTCTGTAGGTGTCCAGTCATCTTGTTCTAGTCATGTCCAGCTTATTCTGCATATTTGAGGCAATAAATTTTTCCAGTTGACCCTAAACTGAATATTATAGAATGTAAAAAGTCATTGAATTTTGTTGTAAATGTACATTTAGGTATGTGGAAGCGTGTAATAATGAAGTTGTGTTTTTTTGGTTGTGGGGCAAATGCTCAAAATTCACTTTTGCTTGTCCAAGGGTTTGAAAAAAATCTCATATAAATGCATGAATGCAATTAACTTTAGAAGTAATGAAAATATTTCAGTTAATAGATAGTTAAGTTATCATTGACTATTGACAAGATTTAGGGCTCTATGGTTTAAAGCATACTACATATTTATCTAGCTTATAACTTTTCGGCATATAAACAGCAATTATTTGATACAACCAGCAAGCAGTAATTATCTCCATTTCAGTCTTGTAATGAAACGTTTACACTCCAATCTTTTAGTTTTCAGTCTTGCAACTGCCACTTCTGAGAGATTTACATGGCCAAATTTCCATTTTCTTTGTTCATGTTTCTAGGGATCTTGATTTTGGTCAGAACAAGCGACAGGGTTGGAATAGGAGTGCCATTAACCAAGAGAGAAGTCAGAGACTCAGCAGCCAAGGAAAATGGCTTGCCCATCATCAACCAAGGTAGGTTTGGCTGCTATCCACCAAAGTCTTGTTCTCTCAGTAGGATTCTTAAGGTGGAATGAACAGTGAGCCTAGAAGTTTGCTGATATCTCAGTGACTTAGCCAAACTGACAAACCCTTGGCCTATTGGGGAAATGCATTGTTGTGTTCGGTCTGCAGTTGGTCTGTTATAAGTCTAGTCAGTATGACTTGGGTATGAGGAAGGAAGAAATGGTATATTTGAATGTTTTGAGAAAAATGATTAAAATTCATCATTTATTAAAGGTAAATTGCCTTTTTTTCCAGTATAGATAATGAGAATTATATTTGTACAATGGTATTAATAACTCTTAAATTATAGATATCATGATTTGGGGGGGGGGGGGGGGGTGGGGGATTTTTAAAGATGGTGCATATGGTCATCCATATACTCTTGCTAGGCATAATCTTTTACACTTGATTTTCAATGTGGATCTTGAAAATGTACATAGTACCTTCCAGCAATAAGATAAATTTCTTACTGTGGCGATCTCCTGTCTCTATAATCTTCAGTCTGCTCAAAGTGGAGACAAACTCCTCCAACAAGCTGGTCTTCACAAGTCCTCTTGGAGACGATGTGACGTCACGTCGATCCTCTCATCACCAGCAGAGACAGCAGAGGGCAGCAGCTAAGGCAGCTACCAACATGAAAGGTAAACTAAGTTGATGTGGTGAAGGGGTTGTGTGTATGATACATCTAGAATTGCCTCATGTTTTGTTGTAGAGTCTGACTGTATCGTACAGTAGTTTGCTATATAAATAAGACTTAATAATAATACTCCGTTCTTGCATAGCGCATAACACCTTATGATATAACGTCTCTATGCGCTTCCAAAGGGTTTGGATATTATTACCCTGGCTTTAGCTCCGGCAGCCGTAATCAGCGCTAGTGCATTTTAAGGAATAAATCCTGCCAGGTACCCATTTACTACACCTGGGTGGAGAGTGGAAAATGTAGATTAATGTCTTGCCAAAAGACACTAGTGCCGGGCTGGGATTCGAACACTCAACCCTTGGATTGAGAGTCAAGTGAATGAACCACTATACCACGACACCTCCACAATGTTAGTGATAATAATAATAATAATAAATTTCAGTAAGAGAGACAACTAATGTTCAATCCTTGATTTCCGTATGATACTGAATCTTTAAACTTCGAGCTGTCATGTTTTCAATGTATCATTACCAACCACAAAGAATACAGGTAAGATTTGTTTATTTGCAGTATCTCAATGTGTTTGGTCTTTCTTGCAACAGAAACCCCCCAAAGAGCAATGCATTCCACTGATGGGGACTCTCGTGTATGAATAAGGCTTAATGATAATGCTGATGTTGATAATGAAATGATGGTGATAATGAAATGATGATGGTGATAATGAAATGATGATGGTGATAATGATGATGATAATGGCAACGCTCCGACCTTTCCTTCATTATATCTATTAATTTACTACCCTGTATGAACCAGGGCCCGTATTCAATTCAATACTTAAGTATGAATTTGATTAGTTTACTTAGATTTCGGCTGAGATAAAATACTTAAGCAATTTTGGTATTCAGTGGAATCTTTTGGCTAAGTATTTTACCCTAAGTCTTAGACAGCTCCCTAGCAGACTTAAAGCCAATAATTGATTGGCAGGTGCATGGCTTTCATACATACGCGCGGAGCAGTATAAGCTGCCCACAAGCAAACCTTGTAAGTGCGCATCTACTGTGAGGCATTTATTGCGCATGATTTTGGACAGGATATGTGAGGTCACAATGGATATCAGTAAGTATTTTGCCTTAAAGTCGGCTTGCTAAAGAAAAACACCTTAAAGTGATCTGAATACGAGTGAAGCCATTTTACTTAGCTGAGTTAAATGCTTAGTAATTAGGTGGTCTGTCATTTATGACAGACCTCCTTTTAATTTTGTCAAGATTTTTCTTTCTTTATTTCTTCTTTTTATAACAAATTGTTGTTCCCACCAAATCTCAAAATCGGCCAGGTCAATATCATCGAGTTTCATGTCATGTATGAGGTCAATCATGGACATGGTCCATTAAGCTTTTGGAGGTCATCAGGTCATCGTGACGTCATCAAGACGCCATTTTGTAAATTTACAAGATCGATTATATCTTCATAATCGATCATCAAAAATCAACTATTTTCCCATCACATAAACTTCACTTGACAGGTCATCAAGTCATGTCCTCACAGGTCATCTAGAGGTCAGGACGTGCGCGTACGCGCGCGTCAAAATTTAAAAATGCTCAAAATCACGTAGGATCAAGTCTGCACACGTTTCAGGTCATTTTGAGCATTTCAAAAATGTCCGTGCGTAAGCGTCCGCGTGCGCGTTTTACGCACGCGCAAGTCGTAAATAACGTTAAAACGCTGTTTTTTCGATTGATTTGCAATCCTTACACTTTTCTTCATCATTTCCATCAAGTTCAAATCAATTTCAATCAATAATAAGGTTGTACCGGAGCGTCAAAGTTCAAAATCCGTGCGCGCATCTATGGCGAAAATAACGTAAAAACGTGCAAAAACATGCCTCTACAAAATTAACTCTAGCTCTTTAAATAGTCCATAAACCCCCCAATTTTTTTTCATCATCAGGTAGGGTATGAATCAGAGATTTCATTTCATGTATCATTTGACCCTTATAAACATTATGACGTCATCAAAATGGCGTCAGAAGTCAAAATTTCCATTTTTCATGTTTTGACGTCATCACATTTATGCAAATTTGGCTCTAGATTCGTAATTATTGGTCGTTTTTCACCCAGATTTTGATATGTTGTAGCTGAGGCAATTTCCTACAAAATCAGTCGCCACCATTTTTCATTTTGATGACGTCATCACAGTGAAAATTTCAATTAAAAATGCCATGTCAGAATTTTCCCTATTTGCGTGTTATGTCTATGGAAGATGATTTTTTTTAAAATCATGAATCTACATGACATTGTTCCCTGAGCTGTATCTCAGTTGTTTTTGGTCTATTTTCTTCCAGATTTTAGTATGTTATAGCTGAGACTATAAGCTTTTACAAGTGTGGTCTCCAATTTTTGATCAGATGTCGGGATCATGCCCAATTTTTCACTACAAAATGTGATTTGAGAATCCCGTTTTTCGTTTACGTGTTATCTCTATGGGAAATGTTTTGGTATATTGGTCAAAGCACTTGCCTCTCACTCCGGTGACCCAGGTTCGATCCCCGGTGGGTCCATTAAATTTTTTTTTTTTGTGCTTCTTTTTGCCTTTCATTTTACCATCTTGTTCGACTATTATAACATAAGCAATCACAAACCAAGTAATAAACTGCCTTATTTTGCGTGTTATGTCTATTGGAAAGTACTGTGCAGTGGTTTATGTATAACCCTATGGAAAATCTGATTCCCTGACGTGTATTAAAGCTATCCTGCAATATCATTAGTCCTATTTGATATCACAATTTCCCAAAATTGGCTTAGTCAATTATCTTCAAATTTTCGTCAGTCATCGGTCCTAATAAGGTCAAGTTCCCGCATCTTTTTCAAGGTCATCAGGTTATCGTGACGTCATCTAGGCGCCATTTTGTACAAATCAACTTGGTCGTATCTTCTTCACGAAATGTCATTTCTCTTTCATATTTGGAAGGGCTAAGATCAATGTCATTTCAGTCATGGTCATCACCATTATCATCATCATCATCATCACCATCATCATCATTATATCATTATCATGATAATCATCAACATCATTATCATCATCACTGTCATGATATTCATGATGATGATGATGATGATAATGATGATTATCATCAACATCATTATCATCATTACTGTCAGGATATAATGATGATCATCATGATTATCATCAACATCATTATCATCATCACTGTCATGATATTCATGATGATGATGATGATTAACATCAAAATCATTATCATCATCGCTGTCATGATGATATAATGATCATCATCATGATCATCATCAGCATCATTATCATCACTGTCATGATATAATGATCATCATCATGATTATCATCAAAATCATTATCATCATCACTGTCATGATATTAATGATGATGATGATGATGATAATGCTGATTAACATCAACATCATTATCATCATTACTGTCATGATGATATAATGATCATCATCATGATTATCAACATCATTATCATCAACATCATTATTGTCATCACTGTCATGATATTCATGATGATGATGATGATTAACATCAAAATCATTATCATCATCACTGTCATGATATGATCATCATCATGATTATCATCAACATTATCATCAACATCATTATTGTCATCACTGTCATGATATTCATGATGATGATGATGATTAACATCAAAATCATTATCATCATCACTGTCATGATATGATCATCATCATGATTATCAACATCATTATCATCAACATCATTATTGTCATCACTGTCATGATATTCATGATGATGATGATGATTAACATCAAAATCATTATCATCATCACTGTCATGATATGATCATCACCATGATTATCATCAACATCATTGTCATCATCACTGTCATGATATTCATGATGATGATTATCATCATCATCACATCTTCCAATGACCGTTTCACACATTTTTCTACATTCCTGTCCTCAAGAAGCATCTCCATGCGTGGCATTCTTGACTTCCTATCTTCAGTTTAGTATTTCCCCATTATTATGATCATCCTGATTACAATCATGATCATACAAATTGAAAGACAGACCACCTAATTCGTCCTCATGACGAATTAGATTCTAATTTACTTACTTAATGCCTGTTTTGATTTGAATACCGCCCCAGGTACAGATGTGACATCCAGATCAGTATCGATGGAGAAAGAGACTCCCAAGAAGATAGTGGCAACACAGAGGAAAGATGGCAACAGGGAGAGAGGAGGCGAAGAAAGCCATAGCAAGACCATAGCTGTTCAGGTAAAGATTTGGTGTAGACTTAGTGGAATGCATGCACTGCAACATTAAAAGCAGTTAGGTTGAATACTCTATAAGTTGCTTTCTTTCGCTTAATTTATACCTTTTGCATGAATGAATTCTGAGAGTTGAAGAAAAGCACTTTTGAAATGTAGCTGTTCATGCATATTTCATGAATATTGTTTCTACTTTAGAATGTTCTATCATTGTGTATTATTGAATATATCTGTTGCTTTTATTGTTTTTTATAATTTCTTAAATATTAGCTTGCTTTCTATTATTCATGATATTTCTTTTGTGCATAACTTTCAGGCAATTATGTCAAGGCCAAACAGTGATGTAAATAAGCCCACAGTGACCTTCAAAAGTCCAGGTCAAGAAAGGTCTAGTCAAGGAAGCAGCTCCAAGTCCTCCAAGTCTCCAAGCAGTGGCATCACGAAAGACCAGGAAGGATCCAAACGCCATGTCCAGTGGCAGAACCCTCCTCATGCTTTTGCCCAGGAACCCGCATCTTACTACCCTCCGAAGCCTCACCCTACTGCTCAGTCCCACCCTACTCCTCAGTCCCATCTTGGACCAGGAGCTGCACAGCCAGGGCAGCAACCCCAAGCTCCAGGCCACGCTCCTGCACCACGACACCCCCCTCCGTCAGGCCCGTATCCTCAACAAGGGACCCAGCAGCGCCTACCACACCCTTATGGTCACCCACCACCACCACCACCTCCCGGTGTTCCCCCTCCCTCGATGGGGATTCCCCCGCCCGATCCCATGTACCCTCCACCACCCATGGGACCTCCTCCATCCTTCAACCCTGGTGCCCAGAATGCCCCACCAAGACCGATGCACCCTCCACCACCCAGACCCATGGGTCCCCCTCCAATGCCCCATGTAGCACCCCCAGGATGGCAGCAGCCTCATAGGGATGTTGGCAGGGATGGACAACCATCGCATCTTCCAAGAGATGGCCCACCATCACCTCATGGAGTGCCTCCTCCTCACATGCAGCCTCCTAAAGTTCAGGTAGGATACAAATTCTATTACTGTATAAGCTGTTATTTTCGCGTACAGATATTTTCGCGAATGGCGACCTCTGCCACATATTCGCGTTCACCACCACACAACAGATCTAGGGAAATTCCCTGACATCAACCAGTTTACGATCATGCTGTTTGTAAACACTAAGCTCACGAGATTGTTCTCGCTATACACACAACTCCTGTCACATACTAGTATACTCACTCATTTCGACCCGTATCGTATCTCTTGATCTTGCAGTGTGTACACACACCCGTACCCCCATACTAGTACACGCCCTCAGCCCAACCCCAAACAACACAATCACGTTCACGCCCCTATAGCTCGAGCTCGCACTTCAAATCCCGGTCTATGCATATTACACACGTGTATGCGCAGCGCAACCTTTGCAAGCCCCATACTCGCTGTTGTTACTCCTGGATACCAAAGAAGGAAACCCCGAATGTGGGGAATCCCTTTACGTCATCCCCTTTTGAACACACAGTAAATGCGACCGCATGGTCATGCTGAACCTTTCAGCGTACGAAGGCGGGGAGGGGGTTGGACGGAATTGAACCAATTTGATTGGAGGAAGGGGTGCCCGTTGAGTCAGTTCATTGGCTGGGGCATACGAGGCTGCCTATGCATATCGTTATTATGTACAAGAGGAATAAACACTGTAAAGCTGAATGAAGTAAAGACAATTCAATCGTATTTGAGTTCATTTAACATGGAACAGTAAATTGACTGCTAAACTTTTAATCCTCCACGTTCTGAGAAAGCACTCTTTTTAAACAAATTGCTGTGAATAAGAAATATTTACAAAAAATCGAATCGAAGTGGGAAGAGAGGGGGAAACTACAATCGAAGGGGGAAGAGAGGGAGAAACTGATTACTAGTAGTAGTATTTTTTTTTTTTCTTCTTGAGTTGTTCCCCCTCGCTGCATGCCCAGCATGTTTTCCTCTCTCTTCTCACTAAAATAAAAGGCACTAAATATTTCATTTGAAATTCGTGCAAATTCCAAACATGTTAAACCACATTTATGTTGTCATGGTTTCGAAACATCTTATAAAACAAAGATTATTTTTATAGTTACTAGTACTTAACAGCTTTGTGCAATTAAAATGAGTACAATTACGGAGATAAGCATAAAATAATGTTTTGATGTTTGTTTAAATAAAACTGTTAAACCATCTGTTATTGGTGTGTGTCAGCGGTGAAAATGTTCATCAATCAATGGAACCTGAATTGAAATGAAATAACATTTGCTCACATATTTACAAGATTCGAAAAATTGGAAAAAGAAAAAAAATAAAATATTCTCCTGATTTGTTTTAATAAAAAAAAAATTGCTCACACAGTACTAGTATCATGATGTCAATACTAGTATCGTCGAAGTACTAGTACATGTTTATTTATTTATTTATTTATTCATCTACTCAGTATTTACTAGTACTTATTTAGCGTTTCTGCATGAAGACAAGCCTGATGAGAATTAAAAATTATTTTTAAAAGCATACCAGTATGAAATATGAAATGCAAAGTACTAGTAACAGTATATGAGAGGAAGCTGGAGGAAATTATTATTCCCAGTCTCCATCCTCGGCGTCGCTGTCATCATGGCTGGGTACTGGCCCCCGGCGAGCATCAGCGACTGCTTTCAAGATTCCAGTTTCTTGAAATCCCTTCACGATGAGATCTTGATCCAGTCGCACAATGTCTTGGACGCGTATCATCCATCGGGCATGGATTGGCTTGATGACGGATGATCGGAGGTCGATCGCCTGGACGATGTCGTTAACGTTCTCCCCTCTCTCGATCCCATCAGCAACAGTCTTCGCATACCAGGTGGAGAATTGGGATTGTAGCTCCTTCTTGTAAACATTGTTTACAGTGGCATCCAATGGTTGCAATGTATCCGTGCATGAGCCTGGCACATAGACATAAAGGAAGTTGAGATCCTTGAGCTTAGCCAGAAATTCCGGTGTGCGGTGAGCCCTGAAGACATCGAATATCAACAATGGCCTCGCATCAGGACGACCAAGCTTCTCCCTGGCCTGTTGGACATAGGGGGCGATCACTTTGTCCAGGTAGCGCATCATGGTACTGCTGTTACTCCAGTGGGTTTCGCTGTGCCACACATCCCATTCAGGTGGGAAGTCAGCTCGGGGGGTGGCATTGTTCAGTCTTCCCCTGGTATAGCACCTGGGGTGGAAGGAACTCCCCGCTCACAGTGCAGGCTAGTAGTGATGTGAACTGCCTCTTGTCGTCACTGCCCTTTATTGGCACCTGTCGCTCGCCTTTTGGGTGCATAGTCCACTTCGTTGCAGGGATTACGTCAACACCTGTTTGATCCCAGTTTATGATGAGATCGTCGGGGATGTCGAACTTACGAACTCTTCTACCGATGCGTCTATAGAACCTCCCAGCGATGTCGTCATAATCACCTGGCCGCGTCTTCACACCCTTTGTAGCCTTTCTTTTGGTGTAGCCCATCCTATCGAGAAGAGATCGCGCCCAAGCCTTATCGATCGTGATGGAGCCACCGTGCTCGGCGAGGATGGGTGGCTTGGCGGACTGAAGTAATCCAGATGCACCTGCCAACACCAACTTCGTGCTGACACTCCCACCACTTCTTCTCACAGCGTTTATGAAGTTCTTAACTTTGCTGTCCCACTCTTCACCAAGAAGAAGTGGACGTCCTCTCGTTCCCTTCGGGAGTGCATCAGGATCGCCACTGACGTTGATTACTTTCAAATATCCATCCTTCATGCTGCGGACAGTACTCTCATTGATAGGCTTTTCCAGATCTTTCGAAAACTTTCGCCTAGCAGCTGCAACACCATTTTCGGCAGCATATCGCCCAATCTTAGCTCTCAACTCGCTGTTGTAAACCCCATACGGGCCCCGTCTTTTCTTTGGATTGGTAGATGAAGAAGATGATGATGAACCGTTGAGAACATCTTCAACTTTCTCATTAGCTGATCTAACAGCTGCTGGCTGGAGCCCATGCGATGCATCATTCGGTTTTGGAAGATTCGGGGGTCGATCGTTAATAGGCTTGAAGTAACGAAACATATTTATTATTTCCAAAATAAGATCCAAAAGGAAATGATCTCAGTAGTCACACTTAAAATTCAATGAATGAAGTAATTTAACACGTACAATAGAATTCACATACACTCACTCCTCTTACTAGTATCTGTCTGCATGTCTCTCTCTCTTTCTCTCTCTCTCTCCACGTACAAACTCCACACAGTAGTAGTACTACTACTACTACTAGTAGTAGTATGCAAATTTGATGACGACGCGTAAATTTCCCACGCTGTTCAGTCATGGACTGTTATGAATGAATACTGCACGTCATCATGCATTTAACGCGCTGCGCTAGCCATGCCAGCACACACAGCCAATCTCACGATCACACAGTACAGACCATGGTACAGACACTATACACACACCACAGAAATTTCAGTGGGAATACACACGCTGTCATTGCACACAGACCGACGTACGGGGATCTTCCTAGCTTATACAGTACTCTACTACTAGGAATTTTATTATTTCTCTTTTTGTCATGATTTTAGGAGAGAACAAGACTTAAGTGGAAGATTGAATTAATAGGTAGGGTTTTTGTATTGTTTCCATCATACATGTATCACTACATGCCAGACACATTGGTGAAAGAATAATGTTTGAATGCATGAAAATGTGTTCAAACCAATGTGTATCCATGTTCAGTTCATGTAGATATGATATATTTCTATAAAGAAAAATGACATTTCTGCTTCTAGATACTGGAGATCTGACATGGAGATTAACCATTATACATTATTCAAGGTACAAGAATTGTTTAATTTATTAAGCAGTTCTTATAATATACTTTTGCATATCTAATACAGATTCCACCACCAATGCCTCAAGGAACCCAGATGTCTCCTAATTCTAACTTGCCCCAGCCGCAGGGCCACCCCCATCACCAAGGCGGTTGGCCTTCCAGGTCTGGTCCTATGCCTACCGTGGGGGAGAGGCAAGAAGACCACTCTACAGGCGACACCATGACCAACATCAGCATGTGGAATGCAGCCATGCAGGATAAACTAAACCAGGCTCACCTGCAAAGGGGTGGACCGGACATGCAGCAGTACCAGCAGCAAGGGCATCAGGGCATGGGTAGGGACACCAGCCCCATGCGTAATTCCCCTCAGTTCCGGCTTTCTCCTTCAGTTGAGGACTTTGGTGATATGCGCCAGGGGCCAGTCCAACCTAACCAATCTCAGGCCATGCCAAGAAGGATGTCAAACCCAACAGAAGTAAGTCTGTCTGCAGTTATCATCTCACATCAAAAGCTGTTGACGAATTTTGTTTAGTGGTTGGTTAGCCCTTCTGTTAGATTGTTCTACATTATACAGGCCTGTAAAATCTCCACTTTTTAGCGGAAATCCGCTTTTTTTCTTATTCTCGCCGATTTCAATTTCTGCTTTTTATCCCTGTGTGCTATTCCCGCTATTTTATTGGCAACCATTATTTCAGTGGTTTTAAAAAGCTGGAAACGTAGTTAAGCTAAACGCCTGCAAGCGCGAGAGAAGTCTAGCTCTCTTGCGACCAATGGAAATCAACGTACTGTATATGTACTCTGTGTTATGCCTTTGCGCGTGAAGTGAAGTTCATGCTGTTTGCATTCGTATACCAGTGAACTGTGGACCGCGCCGCTGCATGTGTCGGGCGGGCCGCCAGTGGGCGGCCGTTCAATCTGCATTACGTCAAATAAGAAGCGGAAGATAAGTAAATAGATCAGGTAAACTAGTTTCAGCTTTTTTTTTGAAACCCCACTTACAGGCCTGATTATAATTGTTTGCATTTCTTATCTTCTAATGAATAATATTTAATCTGATGAAGTTTCTTTCTGTAAAACATCCCTGTATATTCCTGGTAATCCATATGTTTAATTTTTTTGTTTCCTCTTGAGATGCAGATGCAGGGATATGGGCAAAACCAAACCTTTGATCAGAGCCGGATGAACTACATGCCCTCTATGTCTAAACCCCATGACCATCCGGGTCGTATACAGCAGCAGCAACAGCCAAGTGGAGGACCACCCCCTAAGATCCTGGACAACCAAGGTGCCAACCTCCTGGAACTGCTCGCCAAGATGCAGCAGCAGATCATCCCAGAGAATCCAGTCGGAAGCGGCAGTAGCGGAAGCAAGATGCGCTATTCTCCCGAAGAGCACTCTGTGGACTCCTTCCGTACCAACCTGGACAACCCTAGTATCCAGCAGAAGAATCTTGGGGATCCTCCAGGGTTCCGGAATGCACCGGATCAGTTCTACGATGACCAGCTCTCCAAGAACAACGGGAGAGCCAGTGGGGCGGATTACTATGGTATGCAGCAAGCAGGTCAGAGGGGCATGGTAGGATACAGCCCTTTTGGCAGCAGGACCCAGGGAGGGTCAGCGTTCCGAAAAGTTCAACCACAGCAGCCTGAGGGAGAAGACTCCTTGTTTCCCCAGTCAGACATGGAGTCCAAGAGATCCAGATCATACGAGCCAGGGGATGCCTTCTCTTTCTTCATACCAAGTTCTAGTCGGCAGGAGAAACGGCATCCACAGCAGCAGCAGCAGCAACAGCAGCAGCAGCAGCAACAGCAGCAGCAGCAGCTTTTGGTGGGGGACAACCTCAAATTCGGAGGGGATATCTTTGGGCAGGAGCCAGGGCTGCAAGAATCAACACAATCTTTTGCGTACAGGTATCACGAATTTGTCATTTCCCCCTTTTTGCTTTATATCTGAGTTGCTAAGATCTTCATCAGTTTTAAGTGACATTGTAAACAATATTACTGCGTTCCTAAAAAGTGGGATTTTCACACAGTTATTTGTATTTACAGTCAAACCTGTCTTAGTGGCCACCTGTCTATAGTGGTCACTTATATTGCCTCCCTGTAGCAAGAAATATGTGTCTTAGAACCTGTCTATAAAGGCCACCTGTCTACAGTGGCCACCTTTTCTGTTTCCCTTGGGTGGCCTTAATAGACAAGTTTGACTGTATTTCTAATTTTATCCCCAGAGCTCTATTTTAGATGTTAAGACCGCAATGTTGATCGCTCTCCACTCCCATGTATTTTTTAGTAGTGTTGATCAAATATGTGAAATGGATGATTTAGTGATAAACTCTGACGTCAGGGGTCCAAAGTTCACTAGCGCTTTAGCTGGGGAGGTGCGGCCAATTTTAATTGCTCTCCCTGAAAAATCTCAGGGAAAGTCGTCAGCGTGGAGCAATTGCACTGGACTCTTTTTTTTTTCGGGGCCAACAGGTTCTCGGGATCGTGCCATCACTCGGCTTATCGCGTATAGTCGGCGAATAAAAAAATCAATAAAAGGAGTCCAGAACTAGACTAACGAGTCATATGTCTTTTCCCCGTACTTTACCAGGCGGTCCTCCGGTGGACTGTATGAAAACTCCACCCCCAGCTTTTCCTCCTCCAAACCCCCAACATCCGCCTCGGATAAGACATGGAGAATGGAGAAGAGAGAAGATGGCAACGAGCATCTCCGTGGAATCTTCCCTGGTCCCAACCCGGCAGGAGTTAGTGGAGGAGGTGTTGGAGGTGGTAGCGGGGGAAGCAGCGCTGGTAGGAGGGGGTCAGAGGAAATGACACCTACTGGTTACAATGCTAGATGGACGGCTGATGCCAGGGAACAGATGGCAGCCGAGGGCGCCAGACGACCTTCCCAGGATGCATTGTTTAACCAGGTAAAGGTTTTGAATAGCTTGTTGGAGATAATCTTGAGATCTGTTGATGAAGTTGCACTACTTGAAAGTCTTAAAAATATTTATATCACAGGGTAAATTTATTTTTTTAATCAGCTTATTGTAAACAAACATGCAAAACCTTGTTGAAAATCACGTACACAGATCAGCACCAGTACATCTGCTCATATATATTGTTTTAATCGATCAGCCCAATTTGCCTGACTTCCTCATCTCTCTTTGCTCATTATGTATTTTCTATGAAATTATTTGTGCAGACATAATATTTTGTAATCTCGAACATTCAGTTTAATTGTTGGTTCGCTATTCTATTGTAGAAATATACCGGTATATAATTTTACAATTATATAACTTTTTTCCCCTAAGAAATGTATGATGTCACATCAAGATGATTCTGGAACTCGGCAGTTAGGTTTACATATGATTATTGTTGATGTTGGCAAACGTAAGGGGCATGCAGGAAGTTCTATAATTCAATTTTTGAACATTTCAGATGAACTCCAGTGGCAGCGGACAGGGCCTGTTTCAACGGGAACCATTCATGGAGCAGGAAACTTCAGCCCCTTACCCTACGCCCCAGCACCATCAGACTACCACGCCCAAGAACAGGTAGGTTGTACCTTGCATGCTACATCAACATTTACTACGTGGTATTTTTGTACACTAAGTAAATTCTAAACTTCAACCATGGACAAAACACTATCCCTAACCCTAACCCTCGAGAAGGTTGAGTTCTAGGAAAGGTAAAAAAAAACAATTTTGTGAGCTTTCTCATTCTTTTTATGTCAGTTTGGAAGATTATCATAGTAGAAATAATTTGTGAGTTTTCTAATTCTTTTTTATGCTAGTTTGGAAGATTATCATTGTAGAAATGTCCCCTGAAAATAACTGCTCTTCAAATGCCCTCACATTGAAAATATGACAAGAAACGGCTGAAATGTTCGGGCCAAACATTTGGTGTAGTCCCATATACACATTTCTGTGTGCAGTGCATGTGACTCTCAGCAGGATGGAGTCAATTTCTTATCATTCTGGTGATTCAAATACTTTACAGCATACAGCAATTCTTATGTTCTATATAACATACCTGCCAACTCTTACGATTTGGGCGTAATTATTACGATTTTTTATTGTATATTACTCCTTACGATTTTGTATCACAAAATTACGATTTTCTAAATAATGTATGGTTGTGCGAACTTATACTACATAGATACCCTACAGCTACCTTATCTTGTCTATGTGCACTGTTTGTGCTTACATGTACAATGTATACGAAGCATGGGTGTGAGAACAAACAGTGTACATTGACAAGATAACGTACTGTGCAGTGAGTCCATGTTATGCATGATGGCAGTGCACGATTGTGTTATCGCGAGATAGGGAAATCACAGCCCCTAATAACCGTCATCTGTCCTCTGAGAACTGATTCTAAATTTTACAAATGAGTCCAAATGGAATATCATCGCTATTTTTCATGATTCAGGTGAGAGAGAATGTCAAACTAAGCGCATAGAGACATGCTCCGCAAAGTGTTATGCGCTATATAAGAATTGTTAATTATTATTATTATTATTAAACTTGTTCGTTAAATTGTTGAAATATTCTCTTGAAAAATCCCTGCTGGAATTCACTTTCCAGCAGGAATGGGAGACGTTCTTCCCCAGCACCAGCGGCCTAGATTAGTGGTTGTGTGGTGGGTACACTGCGTGGACATCGTGAATCGTTCATGACCAGGCTTTTGTGGTTTGTTTTCTACTCTTTAACTTTATCTTGGGGTGTTTGAATTTAGCTGTGATAAAGTAATTTTCCTTTGAAAAAAAATCTGGTTCCTGTTTTTTACTTTAGATCTTACTCAGAAGATAAGGCAACTGGGCAAGGTGATTTGCATGTGGTGTGGGAAAAAGCAGATCAGTTGGCTAAAATATTAAGTTAATCATGTCAATATTTTTTTATAATGTACTGTAGATTAATGATTTTAGCCCTCTAAAGAACAAAAAAACATGGTAAATGGTTTCAAAATAAGGCTGAGATTGCATTTTGGAGCATCTAGAACTCCAGAGCTTCCAGGGCCCTATGGCGGGCCCCAGCCGGAAGGGACTTTGCGCTACGCGCTTGTCAAGTGCGTTTTGCGCACATTATGTCCCCCACCACCCCACCACACAAATAAATATTACTCTTTTTGGTCCTCAAAAGTTGGCAGGTATGATATAATCAATATTTCCCAATTGCTTTGAGACAGTTTCTTTCACAATTCAGTCTCATGACCAGAACTCAACTTTATCTTTAACCTAAACCCTATTGCATCCCTAACCCAACCCTACATGTATATCTGTGACAAAATAAAGTTGAGAGTAATTGTCGCTGGAGTATATGTGAGAGCACTGAACAGGTACATGTAGATATAATCCATCAGGGAATGAACTTGTTTGCTCAAATGCTCTTAAGCATCGTTCTAATTTGGACAGTTTGGAATTAAAGACATTGGAATATTTCATGCAAACTGGTGCTTGTGTGTTCAAAAGATAAATTTTGAAGTCTTTGTTTCTACTTCTGTTTGGGAAATGCATGAAGGAACTGAAGCATTACCATTATGTGTAGTTTTATATGCAATTTTGCAGGTTGATATTGTGCATTGTCATATTTATTACCTTAGTCATCCCACTTGTCGGGGGGAAAATTTTGCCCTTGGCTTTTTTTCCTTCTGAAGTCCCCACGCTTGATATTACATGTAGCACCAAGAATGAGAAATCCATGTACAGAGTAGGGACCCTTTCAAGGTTTCTTCTACTATTAAAATTACAAGTCATTTCAATTTTCTACCATTGCACTGTTCTTACAGCTACTTCTCTGGCAGCGCTTTGAAAGGGAAGCAGTCCGATGAAGAAAACGTCTTCTCTAGCAGTGGCAGTAGCTATTCTCTCTTCAGCTCACCCTCCCCCTGGTCATCTAGGCAAGAGGAAGGTAAGTGATAATAGCACCTTTAAATTTCCCTCATACCAAGCATTCAAGCTATTTTCTTTTTTAAAATTCATTTTTTTAAAGTAAGGCTGAGTCATATCGGTTTGTAAACTAGTCCTCGTTTGAGGCTATCGACCCTGGTGCTGTTTTGGCGAAACCAGTGCATCCATGAAATTTATGTAAATGATATAATACAAAGAAAAGAAGTAGCGAGGATTTAATTTTCACGAATTTCGGGAGTTGATGTTGGGACGAATTTAAGAGCTAGCGAATATATCGCCACTTGATTCTAATTTTGCGCCACAAAAAAGTGAAGCCTGAGAAAACAGGATCTCAGATCAAAGATGCTAGCACGTAATATGTACATATATTCTACTACGTAAAAGTTGGTTAGACATTTCAAAACTTGGCTTAAATTTCACTTTTATTGTAGCTCAAAGCTAAAATCTCATGCCTCAGTTCATTCTCCAGTAAAAGATATTTATATTCTTTCATTTAATATGATTTTTTATTGGATCCCCGTTGCATTAATTCAGTTTTGTTGTCAAATTATTGAATTTCTCTGATTATTCTTCCTTCTCAAACATAGTCAAATGACTCATTGTCGCGATCGCCATCGTAAAATCTGCTATCGCGATCGCGATCGTAAAATCTGCTATCGCGATCGCGAGTAATGTGACAATACGTGTTTGAGAAGGAAGGATATTCAGAGAAATTCAATATTTTTGACACCAAAACCAACTTTTTTATACAGGAATCCAACAAAAAATCAAATGAAAGTAAAAGACTACAAATGTCTTTAACTGGAGATTGAATTGTGGCATGAGTTTTCAGCTTTGAGCTACAATTGAAGTGAAATTTAAGCCAATATTTTGAAGTGTCTAACCAACTTTTACATGGCCAAGTTTATGTCAAATTAAATGCAAGACTTTGTAACGAACGTACTGCACTTAAAAATAGCAAGTCAAATTGGCATGCTAAACCTTATGTAAAATATTCTTGGTCCATCAATTTATCAGTGTACCAGTGTTCGACCAGAGCAAAGCCCTCGATCCCCGGTTTACAAAATAACCGATACGACTCGGGCCTAGTTTAAAGAGGAACTTACCCTGGACAGAAAGCTGTTTAGAATGACAGCCATCAAATTTGATAGAAAATGCCAAAGGGAAGCTTGAGAAGAGCAGAACAAATATTGCTGAAACATGAACATCATTGAACTAGGTATTCTGTAGCATCCTGTCACTGGCAACTTTGTAACATGACTGTGATATAGCTGGAGATCCATCTAAGTTGTATAAAGGAACACATTTCTTTTATCTGAAAGATTATGAAAAAAGCCTGTCAGCTTTGTTACATCTTCTGCAGGCACAAGGAATTTTAAAAATTCTATGGAAATCTCAAATTGGCAAGTCCGGGTCATGTAACTGTGATATCCTGTGTTGTCATGGATTCACTGCTACACAAATATGACCCCAAATATCCTATTTTTTCTCGAAATAGTAAAGGAATAGAGTTAGTTTAAACAAGAGGACATGCGAAAAACATTCTACCCTTAATAATGCCTCGAGCATAGGAATAAGGAAGATGTTGAATACACAAAAAATAAATGTTTCTCATCTAAGCTTTTTGCCCATGTCTTTGTTTTGCTAGATGGAGGAGGATTGAGTAAGTCTGGAGAGGGTCTTGGAAGTACCCTGGGTCTGAAGTGGAGAGAACCTCAGCTATCTAGTTCACCCACCAGTAGCCTGTTGCCTGAGAGAATACAGGTAATTCAGTCTTTTCATTCCATGGATGATTGTCGACGACCTGCAATCTTTTCTATCTACAGATAACCTTGTATAACTCGAAGTCGCATAAGTCGACCTTTCCCTAAGTGGAATCAATTTTTTTGACCAAACTGTGCAAAACATATGTTATTTATATCTCCTAAGTTAAATTTTGTGTAAGTTGAACTATATTTGTGGTCCCAACAGATTCAACTTATGCAAAGTTAACTGTACTTGCTTTCATAGTTTTGAGCTTTAAAAAAAAAAGAAAGAAAGAATAAAAAATCAGGGTATTTCATTGGCCCCAAAAGAAAGTAGTCAGTCTCTTATACTTAGTAACAGCGTAATTCTCTTGATGATAAGCCGTAGTGGCTTTTTAGTTTGTAAAATGCCTCCTGTAGTGATAGTGGAATTTAGAAGCTCTCATCAGGGATAAAAATCAGGACGTTTTATTTTCATGAAATGCTGGGAATCCTGATTTTTACAGTTACTTTCTGTTTATTGTAGAGTATCTGGTCCAGCCCACTGCGCTCTGAGCAATCGCCCCTGGAGAAGATCTTGGGCCACACGGTGAGTCTGGAACAGCAGAAGCCGGACACGTGAAGGAAAGCCGCGGCGAGGCGACCTAAACTCCTGTGGACGCTCGCTCGAGACCGTTCCACTGGCGGCTAGGAGGGAAGAAACCAAAACAATCCAGCAACATAAAACATCAAGATCATCAACAAGATACTAATAATGAGCGCAAGAGGCTCCTTAATAACACATAGAGAAGAGGAGAGAGAAAGAGAGAGAGAGAGAGAGAGGAGAAGAGAACAGCCGATCCGGTTATATCCTTTCTCTCTATATAATCCTTATTGTAAGGAAGCGATGTCGTCTTTGCGAGTCTATTACAAATAAATACTGTGTTATTGAAGTCATTTACACTTATTTTCGTGACGTCTTAGGCGTATGGAGAGTGATAAGGATATACGTATGAACATAACGTCAGTTAGACTTATTTTCTTCAAGATGTTTACAGGCCTATGAAGAGAGGATAGGATATACTGTATGTATGAACATAACATCCTTTTCACTTTTGTTTTCAAGACTTTTACGGGCCTACAAAGAGTGTTTAGGATATGTATTAGCTTAAGGAAGCTTAATTTCATTCTTCTTTTTGACAAATCTTGTAACATGTGAGTGTTATCTTGAAGCGCTGAGATGCGTTTTAGCATTTAGGAGGCTGATGTAGAGGGCGCTAGAACATCAAAAGCTCTAATCTGTACATCATTTATGAGAAGAGATTAAACTGAGCAGGGAAATACCGTAGCCTAACAACAGACAATCACAACAGGAGGACATGCTCTCACTCGTAAACATGTTTACATGTTTGTTTGATTATTTTTTTTCTTTTAAAGTAGTATCGATCTGTTTGTGGATCTGTTAGCAAGAAACTCGGCTCACAGACCTGGCAGAAGAGGTAGAGAGTGACAGTGAAAATGATGCTCACTGAATGATGTTGAGATGTATAAAGATGGATGTGAAACCAGAGAGTTTATATGTATATAATGCCCAGCGTTTGAACAAGGTTGACAAGTCTATCTCAATTTGCAATGTTTGGAATGAACCAGAGTGAGAACTGAAGAGAAAATGCAAGAAGCAACTGACACATAATTCTTTTTGCCATAGATGATGTTAACACTTCATATATCTTACAAAACGTAAAGTGAAGAGGATATTGGTGCAAAAGGAAATAGAGAGCTACTGTAGAAAGATTGAATAAAACTAAAATATAAAATGATATGTCACAGATCAGTTTATTTTATTCATGAAAATCTGCAATAGGAGTGGTTATTCAATATGTTAAAGTAGTTGGATTGATTATAACTCTAATGGAGATATTGAAAGGAGTATTAAGTATTTTTTCCCTATTTGATAGGATTTGTTGTTTTGTTTTCTTAAATCAAACTGCACAAAATGTTCATGTTGTTATGTGCAAAGCTATAAGTAAGTCTTGATTTTCCTACTTCGTGTACTGCAATATCATCCCTGTATATTGTAAATATGAATGAACCGAATGAAAAGGGAATTTTCTTTTTTTGTACCACAAGTCCTGCAGAATGGTGTTGTAATCAGCAGGAAAATGAATTGCGAGGGAAAATTATTACACACAAACATGTCATTCAACTGTTGCTGCTACAAACAGAAGCCATGTATCATATGAATCAAATTGAAAATCATTAGAGGACAAGTTGCTTTGCTTGAGGTCTTTCCACAGGTTCATTTAGTAGGGTTCTTCATGTTCATCTAAACCAAACGGAATCTTCGATCCTTTGTAGTCGCTTTGTTAGAGGCCGTACAGCTTTTCTCCAAAGTGAAATGAATTATAATAGACTTTACTAGTAATTGAGCCTAAAAATGCTTTTTCTCTTAGCACTTTTCATTTTGCCATGCTATGCTCCACTTTTTTCTGTAATCAAAGCTAGGAAATCCACGGTGATCCTTCAGAACTGGAGGCCCAGTTTGCACATGACCGTGTCGATTTCTAGTTGCTCTCGGCGTGATATCGCGTCTGGTTGCTAAGGAAGTCACTATTGTTGCTAAGGTACCTCGGAGTGGCTATAATAAGCTTGTGTGGTATCTCCAATGCTGACATTTCTATTCTTAGCGCGTATTGCCTTCACTCGTATAGGTACACGTGTATCGGTATCCATATTTAGTGTATTTATGTGAAATGCATATACATGTTTGTTATTCAATTTTGATTTTGAAAGTCTGAATTCTTATGCATGTATCGACTCTGAAAGAGTCCTGTCCTAAGCCTGGGGCACATTATAACGTTAACGATAACAAGGTTTTTTTATTAAAGGTACACCCAAGAGCTGCCATATGATAACAGATATGAGAATACTTCACACATACTCACCATATAGTACAGTGTACCTTTAATTGAAAATCTCATTTTCGTTATCATTATCGGTCCAATTTTTATTTATCTTGTGTTATATCCTACGAGCCCATGCTATTCTGATGCAGTTATTTCATCTTTGAAGCCCTAGTTTGAAAAGCATTTCCCTTTCATTTGACAGGTCTACAAAGTCTGTAATTATGACAATATTATTGAGCCATTTCCTAGACATTGTTTGGAGATAAAAGGCCATTTGTACCAAATTGTTGAATCCACCGAGACAGAAACAGGATATGCTTCAATGAAAACTATTTCCCTCGAAGGATGATCAAAGACTTACGCAGACGGCCCCCGCAGTTGACAATCGAGCGTCTGTAAATACGTTCAAGGCATCCCCTTCAAAATAGTAATCCTGTAACAAGGATTTTCAATTAGTGGAAAAGTCATCTCTTCAAGATGGCTTTGAGTACTGGTCATGCAATTACATTACATAAGAAACTATCTCGAGGCAATTGGGAAAGGTTGATCCCCTTATGTAGTACATAGAATTGGTGTATACTGTGAGGTTTTGGAATCCCATAGAATGATAAGAAATTGACTCGATCTTGGTGAATGTCACATGCACTACACACAGAAATGGGTATATGGGACCAGTGTTGTAGTCAAGACCAGGCGTCTTGAGACCCTGACCAGGGGCAAGGCCCTCTTTCATGGAACTTGATATCATTTAACAGGTTACGATAATTGATATAAGCTACTGAAATCATAGCATTTAATTGGCTGTGAGCAAATCTGTTATAGCATTATTGCAGTTGTTTTCAATAACAAGTTTTATGAAACGGGGGCCCAGGAGCAAAAATTATGATTACGCTAATTTCATATTAGGTTTAATAAAGATAAAGTTGAGTTCTGGTCATGCAATTACATTTTGAAAGATACTGTCTAAAAGCAATTGAGAAAGGTTATTCATAAGAATTCATTTTATTCCTAAGAATTGGTGTATACTTTGAGGTTTTGAAAATCATTAAAAATAATAAGAAATGGATCTATTCTTGCTGACAAGCACGTGCACTGCACACAGGAATTAATATATGGGACTGCACACACATGTGGCATGGATGTTCCACCCAAAAATCTCAGCTAGCTATCATCAAATTTCAAATATACTTTCATGAGATGAGCAATCATTTTTAGGGGACATTTCTACTATGCTGTTCTTCCAAACTGACATAAAAGGAATGACAGAGTTCACAAATTATTTTTCACCCTTCCCAGAGGCCAGAACTCAACCTTCTCTTTAAGTCTTAGGGTGGAGACCAGGACCAAGACCCCGAAATTTCAAGCCCGAGATTGTTCTTAGCCCCATCACTGTTTGGGACTACTTGCACACATGGCATGAAAGTTTGGCGCAAAACGTTTCAGCTATTTCTTGTCAAATTTCAAATATGGGGGCATTTCAAAAGCAATCCTTTTCAGGGGACATTTTCTTCTATGATATTCTCCCAGAAAAGATGTTAAATATAAAAGAAGAGGGACTGTTGGACAGTTTCTTTCCTAATGTAATTGCACTTCGCATTCATTCAGTATTAACCTGCATGTATGAAGAGCATAGTGTACCATCAACACGTTCACTGTAACATACGTTACTTTGCTTTGCCATCCGGGATATACTTTACATTGTTTTACTACTGACTATGTTACTTGATCTCTCGTGTAAATTTTATTTCAGACCGAGTTCAAATACAAACATTTATACAGGCTCAGATACATGTATACATCATTAGAATGGGTTGCTTATGACACTGACTGTGATGGAACCGAAATATGTAACTCTTTAGGAACTGTGTTGTTCACAGGTTAATCTTAATGCATAGTTTTTGAATGTTTTACATCCATAATTAAATGAAATATATACATAAGACCCAGAATGGATAATTAAGAAACAACAGTAATTCGTATCATAGGGCTACATACATATTTCAGTAATATACTCATTTATATCATTGTTCATGTTTAACAACAATTTCTACTGGGCCCGGTTTTTTAGAGAGATGTGATTGATTCTAAATGACTGCAACTTGAATTAAGATTGGTATCATTGGAACTCCATACATAGCAGACAGGAAAATGTAAATGTAACTTTGTGATCGCTTGGAGAATTTACAATTGATTCGGATCAGTCTTAAGATAAAGTTGAGTTCTGGTCAGGCAATTACATTGTGAAAAAAAACTCTCTCAAATCAATTGGGAAAGGTTGACTATGTCTACATAAGACTTGTTTTAAACTGTGTTGTTTTGGAATCATCATGTGCTGCACACAGAAATGGGTATGTGGGACTCCACACACAAGTGGCATGAATGTTCGGCCCGAACATTTTAGCTGCATGTATTTCCAGTCATATTTCGAATATGAGGGCATTTGAGTAGCAATCCTATTCAGGGTATTTTTCTAATCTCATGTTCTTCCAAACTGACATAAAAGGAATTAGAAAGCTCACAAGTTATTTTTCAGCTTTCCCAGAACTCAACCTTCCCTTTAACTCTTTGTATTAAAGACAGGACCATGTTAGAACTATTGGTTCTGAACTAAACATGGTATTGCATTATACATTGATATCTCTTTCCTATGTTCATAATTTCAAAATAAATGATTTAAGTTGGTGGTATCCATTAATCTAGGGGAATTTCAAAATGTTTTGAAGTTGTCACTCTCATGTTAATAATGCCTATTTCATGATAAGTCAATGATTAAAGAATACAATATTGCATTCAGTATGCATGGAAGGGATTGGGCCAGTATCACTTTGGTGGTTATAGCTTTTAATTTCCTGATTTACATGTAACAACCAAAAATGAGCTGCTTGCATTGTCATTGCTTTAGAATTTTCTTTCATATGCTCTGTTTATTATTTCTTGAATAGACAAAGCTGATTGGATAGCAAAACAATATCATTACTGGTACTCACTCATCATAATTCTGTGCACATATTATTCAGTCCCTGATGTACCCTTTCAATGATATTAATGCAATGTTTATTAACCTTTTAAATACCAAGATGGAAGATTTGTAAGTGGTTATGAAACACACAGTTCTAGGTCTTTAATTTGTCCTGAAAAATTTGGAAGCTGACTGACCAGGTGTATCCTTGAGTTTTGGCTTTCACACAAAAAAGATATGCATGTATTTATAGTTGATAATGGGTTATTGGATATACAATAAAAATTTATTAACGTCTTCAAACCAAAGGCTTCTAACGTTGATTGTTATTTATGTTACCGTTTCCTTCTTACTCTACTTTTTACTGCAATGTCATTTATTTTTAGAAATCAGTCCAACTGATTTTTGCAATAACCCATTCATGACAGGAATTATTTGAGGGCTAAATTGATCACATTTTGTTCTTCAAATTGGCAACAAAAATATTTTTCTTTTAGTGCTACAGTACATGGTTCTAATAAGATGTAATGTCTTTGAAAATAATATACATGTTTAGGAACTTTGTTGAAAAGTTGACAAAATTGCCCATTTCGATCAAAAAACAATGATTTTAAACCTCAATATGTTGCCAATTTGAGGATTGTAAAGCTTATTTTCCTTTTTAAAATTCCTGGCATCAAACGCAATATGGTCATGCAACAAAGATGGACATAGTGTGTGCAGAAAATTTTGATCTTTCTACTCGTGCATCAGGTATATTTTTTAGAGCTCTGAATCAAAAGTTATTAAGCTAAACCACAAAATGTGGTCAGTTGACTCAAAAGGGTTAAGGTGGGATGTAAAGGCCTGACCTGAGCTGATGATTGATAACTACATGTATGATTAAAATAGCCCTACTATTTAACCTCTTTTATTTTAATTTAAGAATGAAATTAGTAATAGATCTATCTGTTGTGGCTTAACATGCACTTTGGGAAGATTTAGCCCAAGATATAATAATCTGAATTTTTAAGAGAGATATATTGAACCTCTTTTTCTTCATCTTTGTTTTCTCAGAGCTTTTTCTTGTATTTACCTGGTGGAAAATTATCAAAATGTCCTACAAATTTTATTTTTAAATGAAATACGTCATAAGTGTTTGCTTTTTGTGGTTATCTTGATGTCCTTTAATCTTTTGATGGAAATTCCATCATCACACAATAATCACAAATAGTATTAATCAAATTTAACAGTTATCGTTATCTTTGAGGGAGGACTTGGCCTTGGGTTTGTAATAAGGACATTAAACTTTATGAATCATCAGACTTTTAAGCTCACCGCACGTCTTATATATATAATAATATATCTGTAAACCGCTTAGAGACATCGCCGGTGTATTAGGCGCTATATTAAAGCGGAATATTATTATTATTGTATATATTTATCACTTCCGAAAATTCTGAAATTAGGATAGTTATGAAATATGAAATGTGGGGGGGGGGGAGCATAACCAAGTTGGAATTTGGAACCCGACTGCCTCGCGCCGCCAGTGATTACACCCATGCATGTCTGTTTTACGCATTCAAATATCTGTGATTTCTATTGCTAGGTTTTAATTCTCGGGAACCGATTTTTATCTGAATGGTTGAAAGAAAAAAATGTCATTGGTTGGTGACTTATGACGGACGGCGGAGGCGGTAATTTGAATAAGGTTGGGGAGCTAGATGCAGGGGCGTAGCATATGGGCATAGAGCCGGGCACGGGTGAAGGGGTGGAGGCACCGATGTTACAAGGGAGATGAAATGCGAGTGATTTTAGGCCGAATGAGGAGGGTGTAAGGAGTCGGTCGTATCTCCTTCTTTTTCATGTTGCCTTTCACCCTTTCCACATTCTTTCTTTTCCCCTTTCCTTTTCACTATTTGATTGGGGAGAGGGGGACCATGTACCCCAGTGCCCCCTTTTCTATGCCACTGGAAGAGGACAAATTGTAAAATTCAAGCATCTTTATAATTTGCACCTGGGGTAGGGCCGGAGAGAACGGGCAAGCTGATTAAAAGGATAATGCTGAATGGGGGGGGGGGGTAAATCAAACTTCTGTATCATCTGCACAGGAGCTGTATAAAGGAAAGCAACTGGAGTGAGGGTGGGGCAAATCTCCTCCCATTGGGTGCTGACACTGATGGATACAGGTCACACCCCAATTTTTCTGCCCCAGTAATATGCCTTCAACACCCCATACAGAGAGAGAAGAAATATTGTAATTGAATTCACCTCAATAAACTTCATTAAATAAAAATGGGAAACACATTATCAGCGGGCAACAATGTAGTTTAATAGAAAAACACACGCACGGCTATTTCCCCTATAGCCTAGCTACAACAACAGTTTATTCGGTTAATGGGACAAACTGCGTTTTACCCAGGGGTGGTAAGACCATTTGGGGCTGTTCGAAAAATCGGAACGAGGCGAAAATTGCAATGTCCAATGTTGCAAGTGCCAATGAGATTAAGTGGAAATTAAGTACCATTCGACGGAATACCAGATGTATACCTTATTCCTTCTTGCCCATCAAGTCTTTGCAGGTTTAGACCCACAGCAACCCAGGTTATACAAAGGCTATTTGATTGTTTAAAATCTGTCTTCTGCTAAGCAAAATGTGATATTTTAAAAATGATTCCCCTTTGGAGGGTGTGGATTCGGGTGGAGGGGCAGGAGCATAGAAAGAGAAAGAAATTGAGAGAGGAGAAGAAGACAGTGATGCAGACACTACCTAAACCCTCCCTCACATTTGTAAGCCCCCATTGTACCCCAACAACGGCAAATGCCCCTTCAATTACTGGATTCACGCTATGCCGCTGTGCCTTCGTTTACCCAAGGAGGTGTTTACTAACTACATGTATTTCTGCATTTTTCTATGTTTATTGGATGATTGGATTGGACTAATTGTGATCAACCAATTAATAAATTAATCAACTCGTCAATCAATTTTTTTATCAAACAATTATATATTCAGCAAACAAACCTAGAATAAACACAGCCAACCAATAAACCAAGCAGATCAACCAACCAACCAACCAGCCAACCAACCAACCAGCCAACCAACCAACCAACCAACCAACCAACCAACATTTTACCCAATCAAGCAACCAAGCAACCAACAAATCAAGCCAACCAACCATCTAACCAACCAATAAATGAAGCAATTAAAAAAGCCATCCAACTAGCCAACTGACCAATGAACCAACAAACCAACCGACCTACCTATTAACCAACCATCCATCCACCAACCCAACCTACTAACCAACCATCCCACCAACCAACCAACTGTCCGTCCATGCCATCAACCATACCACCATCCATCCCACCAGCCAACCAACCAACCATCCCACCAACCATCCACCAACCATCCCACCAACCATCCCACCAACCATCCCACCAACCATCCCACCAACCATCCCACCAACCATCCCACCAACCATCCCACCAACCGACCATCCCACCAACCATCCCACCAACCAACCATCCCACCAACCAACCAACCCACCAACCAACCATCCCACCAACCAACCATCCCACCAACCATCCCACCAACCAACCATCCCACCAACCAACCATCCCATCAACCAACCATCCCACCAACCAACCATCCCACCAACTAACCATCCAACCAACCAACCTACCTTTCCATGCATCAATCAACAATCAAACTACTTAAACACTAAATCAAAAGAACACAACAGAACCTAATATCTGTTTCAATGAACACACAATACAATTTATTTTCGACTCACACCATTTCAATTTACAAACACTCATTTCATTCCTTCAAATTCGTTTCTTTCTGAATAGTTTCTTAACGACAAGAAATGTAAGGAGAACCTGACATCTACTCTTGGATGAATAGTGCAAGTATCCATATCTAGAACATTGAAAACGAAATTGTTTCACTCTATACATAGTAGTCATAAGAAATATATAATTTTGGAATGACAAACAATTCAAATCATAACACTCATTCATTATAAAAGAGATGAGTAAAAACAAGTTGTTTTGGACCAAACAAATGAAATTTTGTTGAAAAGGGTCCTTCATTATCATACGAGACTGACACTTATATATACTTCAAATTGCGTTGAATCCCACTTGATCAAAATAAATAATAACTTATCAAATTGAAGACTTTCTACATCTTTGTACATTAAACTCTGACACTAGTATACGTCGACTGAAAATAAATCACTTAAGAAAAGACAGACATTATAAATCTTCATAAATACATTCATTGTACTGTGGTGTGACAAGAAATATATATAAAGTATTTTTTTTAAAGACAAAAACTGTACACTTTACAGAATACGAGGTCTGATTGTCTCCTTATTGGTGTCATTGTCTGCTTAGTGGTGTGTTGTTTTTTGAAAGTCAAAAGCTCTTCTTTCTCCACAGAACTATACCGATATCACTTAAAGACAAGGTCAAGATCTGTTTAAGTTGAAAAGTAATTTGTGAGCTTTCTTGTTACTTTCATATATTCTGAAGAGGAGAAACATCATAGTGGCAATATCCCTCTAAAAGGATTGCTCTTAACTTGCCCTCATATTCCATACATCACTTGAAATATATATGAAAGCTTTGTACCAAGGTTTGATGCTACTTGTGTTCAGTCCCATATATACCCATATCTGTGTGCTAAGTTTTTCACTTTATGTCCTTTCCAGCAACAATGTTATGGGTGCTTAATTTTTCTCACATACTACAAAATCAACCATTCATTATAACTCTTAAACTGTTTCTTTCACAGTAACATCTCATGACCAGTACTCCACTTTGTCTTGTAGTGTAAACATACCATTGAATGTCATCTAAATGCAAAGCAACATCATTTTAAAATTTGATAGATATGTAGGCCTATACCACCCCTCCCTCAAACTTCATAACCGTATCATTATAACACAAATAAAAGCTTTTGAATCATCATTTCCAAGCAACAGACCACAGAACGGAGACATAATCTT
The DNA here is from genome assembly GCA_025617745.1 of Heliocidaris erythrogramma. NCBI lineage: Eukaryota > Metazoa > Echinodermata > Echinoidea > Camarodonta > Echinometridae > Heliocidaris > Heliocidaris erythrogramma. Next base: position 23,103,005 of record CM046869.1, read on the forward strand.
GATGACCATGCCAATAGACATCTTTGTATATATACATATTACATAGATATGTGTATGTATGTATGTACAAACTTGCTGTACAAACGAGCCAAACACTTATAATATAAGATTTTATTCAGTTGATCCATGTTGTATTTTCATACCCACTTTTGAGAATGGTCAAACAATCTGCCAATTTAACAATATGATGAATGTTATACCAAACTCTGGTTTGTTTTATAACATTTAGAAGAGTCACATATATACTCTACCCATATGTACTTCCATTCAAGCATGAATTGAATACAAAATGAAGAAATCTGTATAGAGCACACCAAATCTGAGCAAAAATTGTTGACGATTTGCACAAGAGGAGACAGGAAAGGCAAAAGTAAGTAGTTCAATCTTGAATAACAAATTTATCTGCTATGGTACATACATGCATTTCCCCTTTTCAAGGAAACACAACATGGACTGCTTTTGAACAAATTCGACAGTGGATGTTAAAATTATTTGAGAATGACTAGCTCAAGGAGAAAATTTAACTCCATATATGGTAGGTCATATGATAAAATGAAGAGATAATATATAGGAAGAACAGAAGAAAAACAGAAAGAAGAACAGAATGGAGAAAGCAAAGAAAAATATAGGAAGATTAGAGGAAGGAGAGACAAGGAAGAGAGAAAATACAGAGATCGTAGTTTTGAAACATCAACATTTCATTTCTTAAAGCACTTGTATTCTTAGGGCTCTATATGAACATTCTGTACAATAAAATTTCTGCATTTACAAAAAATTCTTTGGATGCTTAATACTTCATGTTACGGTGGGTTTTGTTGTTCTCGACGAACAATACGTAAATTTTGAACAGAAACTTTGTTCCAACGACATAACATGAATAATATGTATTAACTAGGGCCATACTCTATCTCTAAGAAACACTGGAGACAATTCAGACAAAATGCTGACTCGATCATCTATTGTTGAAAACCCTTTTTTTTCATTCTAACAAAGTTCATACTTCAACTACACTTTGCACCATAATAGAGGAAACATTTGACAAAAATATAGTATGAACATCAATTTTAAGTGAATCGAATCACAAAGAAACACAATGCTATTGTGATATGTTACCTTGCAATTCCTAGACCAATTTGGTTGAGTTAGATATACTGAAATTAGGACGGACATTAATCTTTCTATAGCCTTAGTACCTATATGTTCATTACAAGATTACTTATGATTTGTAAGAAATGCTATTATTTTAACAGGCTTTGCTTTTCCAATTCAGTAATAAAATAGCGCTGTGGCAGATATGCCTTTCTTTGTGAATTCATAAAAATATATTTTTTTAAATTCAAATTGTTGGGATAAACAAACAAACTATCAAATAGTTTGAAATTAAAAATTCAAATGGTATTTCTATGTTCATATAAATTCAGGAATTTTGCATTGCCCATGCCAAAATAACATCACTCCTTTGTAAAAATAAAAAAGGGGGCTCTTTCTGGAAGTTATTTATCACTGATATCATTTTAGAAAATAATGCTTTTACTAAAGTACTATAATAATATGAATCAAAGGTTTTATTCTTAGGAAAATTGTCAAATATACCAAACTTTACACATGGATTTAACACACTTGACTACCTTTTTTCCCCAAACCTATTCAATTTGCATCACCATTTTGAAGTTAACAGTTGTCTAGTTATTGTCAAGCGGGATCAGAAATAATCTTGCATCCTTCAAGAAAATCAAATGCATTTCTACAATATTTGTTGGAAATAGCAATATATATATTCTAAATCTTAATTCCAAATTTCACGAAACCATCAAGAAGAGGATAATTGGTGGATGCATGACAAAAGCCTCCATCGGTTATTCTGCTAACTTGATAATACTAACCATGAATGAAATGAATTGATCGATATGTACAACAAAATTGTTCCAGTAATGGAGTACAAGAGTCATATATCCTCAAAATACAGCGATATGCTGTTGGCCTATAAATAGCTGTCGGCTTATGCACGCTGACAAAACTCGGAGTCCAGCTCCAGTCAGTTTTCAATAATTAATGCTTACACTTACCGATGACCAACACACACTTACACAAGAAAAGAATTCAACCAAAAGTGGTGTAAACTCCCGGCCCCCCACTCAGTATTATTTAGCGTACGCGTATGCTTGTTCCCTCCCTTTGAAAGCACCCCCCTATCTCAGGGCTGCCAAAATTTCTGAACCCCCCTATCGCGGGCTTTGCGCAGGCTTTTCCTGCCTTGGAGACCCCCCTAAATTCAGAACACTGCTCAATGTACCCCCTATCTCAGGTGAGCTCTCATTCCAACCCCATATCTCAAGACAGACACCAACCCCCCTCCCAAGTAAGCTGTCATTACAATACCTTGGAAGAGATGTTTTTTTATGCTCAAAATGGTATCTCAGAACTCAATGCAGTCATAAGAAACCAAACAAAAATGAAAATCTCATGACATAACATTTTTTTTAATGGTAAGATATTTCATAACCCCCCTTTTTTAATTTCTCAGGTGTCGAAGAGAGAGAGAGAGAGAAAGAAAAACACCCCCTTTTTTAATGAAATTTCCGGGTGAAAGATAAAAAACACCCCCTCTTTTTACAATTCACGGGCCGGATTGTGTCGCCCAAAAAATACCCTTTTACCAGAGATTTTGGGAACACGCATGTGGTCCCTTCGACCTCCGAGTGGGGGGGGGGGGGGCCAGGTGTAAACTCTCTGGTCTATTCTACAAGAGCTGGAAAAAACCTTACTGATATCAATATATATTGAAGACAATCACATTTTTTCTGTTGTGCCATATACTTGGGATATCACTGATGGACTTATCCAGCTGACAAACCATTATTTTTCATTCTGCGAGATAACCTTTCCCTACACCTGGGTAGTGAGCGACACAAAAGATTAAAGGCCTTGCACAATGGATGATGCATAAAGAGTAATAGCATTTCTTTCTTATATGTGTATGAGATTCAAAATGACTGAACAATTCTGGGATTGTATTCTTTAGTGTGCATGTACTCATCACAAACCCAAATCTGTACCCAACTTCTCTTATCTCTGAACTATTCTAAACTTATTTTGAAAGATAATTGTTTGGTGACAAGGAAAGAACATTCCATTGGAGCTAGTTAATAGAAGGGCCCTTGCTGCCTACAAACTTTCTTACAATTGGAGATGACTGCATCATATCTTTTCCTAAAGCCTGAGCCAATAACAAGCACATATCAACAGTTTAACATGAATTTCATAAGACAATGAAGAAAACTACAACAAAAGAGAAAGAGACAAAATCTCCTTCATGAGCACGAATCATAAATAGAATTGTTGTTTGACAACATAAGTAAGATAGTAATGGATTGCACCTCGTTCATTTTTTACTGCATTTTCTCCATTTTCAACTCTCTTCATATTTTCAATATAAACAAGAGTATATTCTGTAGAACCTCGTGAAAATATTTCAAAGAGAACTGGGAAGAATTTTCATCCATTGATCATCTGACAATTACCTTCAATAAATAGGCTACATTTCATCTATCAGTAATTTACAAAAGGAATCAGTTTAACTTCTATCATAAAGAAAGTTAAGCTATGAATAATTGAAATATATGAAATTTTCTGAACTATCCTTCCTGTGAAGATTTTTTTTTTTTTTTTTTTTACAAAAGAGTACTGACAATGAATGTATTTTAGGATTCATATCTACACAATGCTTTAAGGGGCTTAAAGCATCAAAGTTCTTGTAAATCTGCTTCTCTTTGAAATATTTTCAGAGTTACACAATAAGCTACGACCTTTCCCTACATGTACCAGAATGTCATCACCCTGTATTACACCTCTTGCTAAACCTGTCGCAAACGAACCCCCTGCACTAGCACAGTGGAGGTAGAGAAGGCTAAGGAGACCGGTGCTAAAGGCCGGCAAGGGGGGCAGGAGAACGGTGTGGTGGGTTCAGGTCTGTCTCATCCTTAAAAGGATGCTGACTCCTAGATTGCACCTGGAGGACTAAAAAGGACTTGGAGATGGGTGTTTCAAAGAGAGATGTGCCAGCGACACTTCAGTCATCTCATGATTGGCTGGTATGATGGAAACGCTGCATCATTACGATAATGATGATGATAAAGAACTGTTTCCATCCTGGTAGGCGCATGGAGAATTGAGAGGAAAGAAGTAGAAATCACTGAGCAGGAGCTGCCACGCAGCTTGAGAGATAGGGAGGACACACCATCACAAGCTCTTTAAGAGTTCCTCGAAGACAACATCCGGTCGCTATGACGATGGAGAAAGCGCTGATGCGGTGGCTCCATTGGGGCCAACTCCGGCGATGGCATTCAGCAGGTAGGGCATGTAGAGCAGCTTGCTGTGAAGCAGGAGCTTGGAGCTAGCGTGGAGCTCTGGGAGCTGGGAAAGAATGTCATCAAAGCGCCCAGGCTGGTTGTTGGCTTCCATGAAGTCCCGTAGTGCCAAGAGGTAAGGCTCCTGGACGGACCGGATCTGTTCGCTGAATGGCTTGCCTGCTGATGAGTTAAGGAGAGGAAGATAGAGAAAAGGGGAAGAGGAAAAGAGAGAGAGAGAAAGAGAAGAATGAATGATAAAAGAGAGTAGGGGAGAGGGGGAGAGGGGGATTGGGAAAGACAGCAAAAGGGAGAGGGAAGGGGAAAGAAAAAGAGAGAATGGGAGGGATGGGGAAAGAATGGGAGACAGGGGAGAGGGAGGGAAGTGGAAAGAAAGAATGAGAAAGAGGAGAGATAGAGAGAGGGAAGATGGAGAAGAAAAAGAAAGAAGGTGAGGGAAGGAAAGGGGGAAAGAGGAGGGAGAGGAAGTTGAAAAGAGGGTTTGATAGAGGGGGAAGAGAGAAAAGAAGATAAAAAAAAATTAATAACTAAATAAGCACCAACACACACAATAAAATCAACTTAATAAAATGACCCAACTTAACCAACCACATCTTACACAACCACAAAAATACCTGCACATCAAATACTTCAAGGAAGAAGCATCATTCCATACATAACAAAATAAAATAAAATGACAGTGGCCAGGGACATCAACATTAACCACTAGATGTCCTTTTTCAAATGTCCTTCATACAGATCGTAAATCATCTCACATGTGAGAGACTGACCCTGTATAGCCTTCCCTGCTAGAGGGAGCTACACTATGGAAGATAGCCACATATATGATAAATGTCATGGAGAGAGATAATAGCTACAGGCCAATGGCCTACCTTGACTCATGAACAACAGGGAAGGGAAGGGGAGGGAGGGAGGGAGACTGTAATTTATAAAGCATCCCTGGGAATTGGTGGAATATTGGGGCTAATAAATGCCAAAATGGGTAGCTGCCAGGAAGGAGGATACAGTCCGTGTACAAAACTATAACCAGACCTGGTACCTGCACATGACTGAAGCATGTATTAGGGGGCCACAATCTATTAATGAATTGCTTTCAAAGAAAAATATATACCCTGGTACATGCATGTAGCCAAGGGATGTCTCTAGTAGTCTTTAAGCACAGACTCTTATCTGGCAAGTTATTTTAAAAATGATAATTTCTGTGTATCACAGCAACTGAATTTCCTTATATGGTTATCAGATGTAATATGCCCCTGCCCCCTTCCAGAAAAAAAAAAGTTATAAAATTATCTACATATTCCAGACTTTATCTTAAACACTGTCACTAAAAGAATGAATATTCCCTTTGCCTGAAAGCAAAACCAGGCCATCACATAATTTTCATGTGGCCTATATCCAAATATATGGCACGGCAACTGTAAGCTATGCATCATATCTCAAATTATGTAGTAGGCCTGTATACATTTTATCTCCTAGCATCATTATCCTGGCAAATTAAAACTCATACCACTCATCACATCTGCTGTGTCTATGAGATGATTTCAGTTAAGCAAGATAATAAATTATCCTCTAATCGTCTCCAATTTGCATTTTGGTCAGATATCTAGCCATTCTAGCCGTTCTAGGCCTATATTTCACTCAGCATTTGCTCTTATGTTGATCTTGCAGCCTGAAATATATCGGTTTCATTTGGGTTAATATAGCCCAAGTCATGGACCTGCTTGTATCTGACGCTGCATGCACCTTAAAGGTGAAAGGAAGGGCATGTGGTTTATATGATGAGTGTGTAGGAAAACATGACCCAGTATTTCCAGCCCGATCTTCACAGGAAATACATAAATAATATGAATCTCCCAGTTCTTACAACCATTGCACTGTACACAGTAATAAGGAAATGATACCGAATGTGTAAACAATATGCTGCACGTATGCACGATTGTGACAATGTAATTTGAGCTCGACGGAGAAGAATTAATCGAACAGAGTGTCATATGCAGTTGTTGAATGCACCAGGAAGCGCTAAGGTATACATGATCTTGGTGGCAGATGACCTTACTTCAAAAGCCACTCTGCATAGCTAATGCACACTTTATGCAAAACACAGCAGAGGCTGTACATTGATTAACATGGCAACTTGACATTAGGAAAAATCCATACACAAATTATTAAAAAAAAGATTTGACCTATATCGATCTGGATTTTGTTGTTCAACAAATGTCTTCATCACATAGAGCAAAACACATTCTTCTAAATGTTTTAGTGACTGAAGGGTTAAAATTCAGAATTGTTTTTAGAAACCTTGTATTAAGCTGTATATAAATGTTATATATCATTATCATTATCATTCATGCCTTTTGCAAGTTGAAAGAAAAACATGCAGAATTTTCAAATTTTACCTCTCATGTTAATGTATATTTAGGCCTAAGTACATGTACTACAAGTAATACATATAATCTATTGAAAGATAAGTCTCATTGGACTATACTTAATCATTATATGCATCCTATGCATCATATTTATGTCTGCAATTAATTTAGAGAGACTACAATACGTAGGTTTCACTTTGCATTTAAACATCAGTGGTAAACAGGTTCATCATATTCACATCTATTCAGCCAGCTGTGCATTATCAAAAGAAAATCTGTTATTCAACCATTTATATTGATGTAGTCTGAATTACGAGTGAAGGGTAATACATACAAACTTGGGACAATAAAACCCTCATTAATTTCAATGAACCATACACCTGTTCATTTATATTCATCTTTTCCATGCAAGGGTGGTACGTTGTATTTTTCTTGTATATCCTTAGGAACTATTAATAGATTAATCTATACATACTACCTTTCAAATCATGATCTTCCTTGATAGCTTTCATTAACAATGCCATTAGCCATCTTTCTTCAATTTCTCTCCTTGTAATCTCTCTAAAACAATCTATCAATCAGTCTAAACATCTATCTATATGTCTGTCTGTCTCTCTCTCTCTATCTATCCATCTATCCATTCATCCATCCATACATCCATCCATCTATCTAACAATATATTGAAATATCTATACCAGGATATATACATTTTTACATTTTCTTTAATAGCTTTCATTACCAATGTCATTAGCCATCTTTCCTCTCTTTCTCTGCTTGTATCCTCTCTAAAACAATCTATCATTTGGTCCATATAAGACATCGATCAGTCTTTCTATCTATCTATCTCTTTATCTCTTTATCAATCTATCTATATATCTATCAATCCACCCATTTATCTATCGATCAATCCATCCTTCAAACTACATATATCAAAATGTTTGTGCCAAGAATGTCCCTTTGATATTTTTCAACCATTAAGTAAACTATAAGTATACTGGGTATCAAGGTTTCGGGTGACTGTCCCCAGGTCTTCCCATAACATCATTCCACCTAGGTCAAGATCCTTCAGAGGAAGCCATTGACTGCATTTTGTGGAGGAAACCCATTGACCTTCACCAAATGGTCTCATCTTACAAGGGAAGGCACTGCGCCACTGTTTATCTTGGCATGGTAAATCCGGATACAGCAGGTCTAAATGTGGGAACAATGCAAATTACCTGTAATTTGATGCACTAGGAATAGAAATGAACAGATTGACCTAAGTGGGATGTACCGAGAAGTGGAAGTCAATTGAAACAGATCCCAATAGTCCCATTGTTAATGATAAAAACATATGTTTGTTGCCATATGTATAAAAGCTGTACAAATTCTTTTGAGGTAAAAGCATGAATCCCCTACAAAAGAAGTAGAGGTTGGAAATCCTGATATATGTTATTTCATATCGGTGTGTTTTCTGGAGCATCCTGGTGCAATCTTGGTTCTACCTGTACACAATGAAACTCATTACTCAATCATGCCATGCAAGAACATTAAGTAATCTTCAAAGAGCTCTTGTTTGTAGAAGAAAATATCTTTCATAACAAATGAAATTTGCACAAGCCAAACAGTGGGCAATAACTTTGTTATGCAAGGTTTTGTAAATGCATATGGGAAATTAAAGAGATCCATTTTGATCCATAGTGTGAACACTCACCTTGATCAAGAAAGAGTATGACTTTGAGGAGGAGGTACTCATTCCTGGTGACCCCCAGCGTCCTGAAGGATGCTGCAAGTTTGGTGACCTTCTCCACGACATCACCCATTTCGTCCCTGAAGACGTCCATATCGAGCCTCAGGTCGAGGGTCTTGTTCATGCACTCCTGCAGGAGCAGCAGGTTCTTGTGGGCACACTGCTCAAAGCTCAGCCCCACATCCATCCCACCGCTGCCACAATTTTTGCCGTTGATGCCTCCGCCAGAGGATGCGCTGCTGTTCACCAGGGGTTGCTTGAAGTGCATGGCCCTACTGATGGTGCAGAGGAGCATCAGGTCCAGCCATTTGGTCTTCAGGAGGTGGGTGTGCTCCACGGCCGAGAGTTGGGTGAAGAACGGCAGGTGCTTGACCCACTGGACCAGGTGGAACACCAGCTCTTCTCCGAGGCGACACTGGAGACGACGAAAGTCATCAAGCTCCATGGTCGCAGGGAGCTCAGAGTATCTGTGCTCTTTGAGGTTGACACCTTCCTTCTCGGCAACCTATTTACAGATGAAATAGAAAAGTAATATTGAAATGTGGTTGGCAAAAGCATGATAATATGATGTCTGTCACACCCCATATGACAATCCTCCCCAGAAAGACACAATCGCATTTTCCTCACACCATTGGATAAGTAAGCCCGATATAACTCAGGCTGGAAAAAGAAAAGGAACTGGTCTATTCCTTAACCCACTGAATACTAAGCCCATGATAATGCAGGCTGGAATCTATGGAAAATGCATGTTAACAACAAAATAAAATCGTACCAAACAGGTTAACAGAAACTCATGAAAGAATACTATAAGAAGAAATACTCAATGATATACATGTCATTCAGTATCATTTTAGACACCATTAGACTTACTACATTACAAGTGATATAAAAATAGAAAAGTTACGTAGTTTTCATAATTATTCTCGATAAGGAAAATTAATTTTGAAAATAGAACTAAAAACAACCTCTGTAGAGCATCAAAAAAGGAATTTTCAGCTAAAAGTGTTGCCTTTCCATTGATCTTAAGGAAGCATGCCACAACACATTTCCTGAGATAATATAAATGTCCTTATTATTGTCTACGTTTGGGACATCTATGGTTTTCACACAGGTGCATGATCACCAACAGTAGACGAATCAAAATTGCATGTGTGTGTTAAGTACACGTAATAAAGCATATTTACCAAGCAGTTATGACTATATTTAGGATGTAAACACACACCATGTGGCCTACATATTTCAAGGGCATTGGAGCCAAGGGCAAGGTTATCACGTGTCTTATGGGTATAGGTACACAATGACTATGAAGTACCAAGTACGGAACCAACCTTCATATTTCTGATAACGATGATATCTGATGCCATAAATGATAACATCATGTCCTGCACTTCTAAAATCAGAGGAGTGCTTAAAAATACATGTACATGTATATATCTTAGGTTACTAGGTCAGGTTCAATTTGTATAGGAATATTGTTGATAAGTGCGGCCTCTCTAAAATTCTTTGTTATGCACTTGGAATTTAACACAGGTTATCCATATACATTGTACAATATATGAGGCCCTATATCATATTTATATAACATTACTTGCTACACTACTTACTACACAAATATATCATTTACAATACAGCCAGCTTTATTGTGAAAGTCATTATACCACAAAACAAATTTTCATAGTTTCCTTCCGAAACTATCCCATGACCTTTCAATAAAACTGGAATTTTGGTAACTATACATGTAGAGATCTTCATAAGTATTCTACAGCAAGTATGAGAATGTCTCATAAATGATCCACACAAAGCATTTAAGATCCCCCCACTCTAGCGACACTGCTGGTGCATGTGCTTTACAGCAAGATTTGGTCAATTTCTTATCATTTTGATGATTCCAAAACCTCATAGTATTCACCAGTTCTTATGTGGACATGATCACCCTTTCCCAATAGACCGCTTCTGTAATGTATACAAATTTATGCACATATATTCTCTGAGCACCTAGTGACAAGCTATTCCATTAACCTGATTTTTATAAATGAGACTCAATGCTTGGAATCCAGTTGCTCCTAATCAAATCATCCTCAAATCTTACGGAAGTGTGAAGACCAGCTATATAAGCTAGGAAAGTTCTACCAGACCGTCTCTTACAGGAGGTGATCTAGTGGGCCAGCATGCCTCTAAGTATGGTCCTACTTCACAGTAGGTCATGCTCTGAGAGCCTACAGGGAAATTTCCATTAGGTTCCACAACTGGACTTAAGGACATTGGACCAAATGGCACTTTGAGGCATGGCACTTTGAGGGATGGCACTTTGAGTTTGAGAGTGGGCTCTTATTTGGATGCATGAAATATGTTTTAGATCTGGATTAGTCTTTTACCTTGAGAACTGCAGACTCGGTCTGCTGGAGAACCTCAATCAGCTGAGCCGTCTGAGGCTTGAGTGTCCGTACCTCTCCCCCACTCTGCTTCCCAGACCCGCACCCGCTGCTTCCCCCTCCTCCTGCGCTTCCCCCTGATCCCTTCAGACCCTTGGACTCCCTCTCTGCCTTCATGGCCTCCCTGGCCGCCTTGAGCGCCTGCTTTTCGGCCCTTGTCTTGCGATTCAGCTGGGCCTTCTGTTGTGCCATCAGCTGGAACTTCTTCCGTAACTTGTCATAGTTCTTTGGTTTGCACTGCTTCATAATGGGCAAGCATAGGGAGGAGAAAGATCTCATAAGTTATTTCAGTGGTTAAATCTTAAAGAAAAGAATATTGTTGCTTATATGAAAGGAAAGAAGTTTCAAAGAGAAGATGGAGTTCTGCGCAAGGTGAACAATTTTTTTTCTTCATTCCTATGTGGAAGAATAACACTGGCACCTGAAGCAATGACACATGGTAAGTATTGCAATTGAAATGCCCTCATATGCCAAATATAACTAGAAATTGATACAAACTTTTGACCAAAGTTTGGACCAAAGTTTGATGCAACATTTATGTAGTCCCATGTAACCCTATCTGTCTGCAGTTCTTTTCATTGTTTTTAACTTTCACAAAATGTGTTAATAATTTGATGATACCAAAACGCTATTATAACTTAAGTATTCAATCCAATACGTAATCAATCCTTCCTAGTAACTTCTAAAATGTTTCTTTCACAATGCAGTCGCATGATGAGCTCTCCATTTCATTTATAGGTACAAAGGGCAAAATCACACTTTCAAAAAACTCTCCTAAACTTCAGAGCATGGATTCCCAGGCAAAAGCTACAACGTGAAATCCTGGCATCTCTTAAGTTAACCCTCACAAGGGCAAGCCCTAATGCCGTCTTATTAGAAAGCTTGGGAGCATGGCATTGATCAGGCATCCCTTTTTAAAAAATTGCTCACCTACAAAGCTTGTGTGGCTTACTTTTACAGCACATACCGGTAACAAAAATCTGTCTAAAATTATATGTGCAAGAAAAAATTAGGAATAAGACTTCATAACAAGTGACTAGTCTAGAAATAAAGACTTGACTTACCTTATACGACAGTCCCGTGTTCCTCCCGCCAGGCATACGATCCTCTCGTACTGCTGCAATGAAAACCAAAAAGGATAGATATTGGAAATGAAAAAGGGAGAGCATAAATTACTGAAAACTTTCAAAATAAATTTTGATTATTCAATGGTATTGAACATTAAGTTTCCAATACTTTCTTTCATCATTATTGTTTTTTTGTCAGCCGTATTCAAATAAATAGGGCGAACATTAAATTATAGGCCCTATTTTAAACATAATTCAAGTTGGAACACTTTAAAATGCAGAGTAGCTCCAACAAAATTTGAGACATACATGAACGTGAAACAACATTAAATGAGCAAGATCTGTATTCTGTAAACAAAGGGATACATGGATATAAGGTGACATAGCTCTTAATTAGCTATCTTTCTTCTTTTAACAAAATTGTTTGGGATATTGCTTGTTTATCATGTAAATGATGGAATGGTAAGCTCAAAGTCCTTATTAAAAACACCCAACCCGTTAAGAGCGGGCTTGGCAAATAAAATGTTCATAAAAAGAGACAAAATTTAAAGAAAAAAAAGACAAAAGAATGCAAAGACAAAGAATGATGAGAGAGAGAGAGAGAAAGAGAGAGAGAGAAAGAGAGAGAGAGAGAAAGAGAGAGAGAAAGAAAGAGAGAGAGAGAGAAATAGAGAGGGAGGGATGATGCGGTAAGAAGGGTACAGGACACATGATACTGTGGGTTTGCATCTTCATTAACTTTAATCATTCACAAACCAACCTAAACTGAAATACACTAACAAGGTTTTCTTTCCAACTACTTCGGGACTCTTATCAATGGTCATCAAAGAGAAAAATTAAAATGCTAGCAAAGATGGACAAAGGATCCTCCTGGCCAGTGACTGACGTCAATTGTGCCCTTCCTCCTCTGACCACAAGATAAAGCCCAAGCCAAAGCCAAAGTATGAATTGCCCACAGTACCAAGTGACCTTCAGCTGCTAACAGCAGTTATGTAATAGCCAGACAGACTGTTTCATTGACTTGGTAGGGGCAGATGAAGTCAATGCCAGGAGGGACATTCTCTGCCAAATGTCAGGTGAATTTTCAGACTAGCTTGGTATTTCTTTCTTTTTTTTCAATATCATTTTTCTTCATTTTTCTATTTCAGCTAGTGAATTAATTGGTGATGAAAGGAGACATAAACCTAGTAATAAATAAATAAATAAATAACCGAAGATGAAAGGTGAACAAGTGTTCTGATACAGGGATACACTGAACATCTCCATGATCGATGCAAACTTAGTCCTTCAACGAGAAACAGGAGAAAAAAAATGCCCTTGTGCCTTTGTATATAATTTCTTGCTCCCGGTAATCTTGAAGCCCATAATTACAAATAGCAAATATTAAGTGAGTGAATCATCAGTAAGAAAAAATATATATGATAACATTGCACTAGAAGGCTGTTGCAGCCACTAATGAGATACTTAACAATAACATGAACAGCTTTCTTTTTTTAATAACATCAGAGGAAAAATAATGTGTCTTTGTATACTTGGATCTTTCTTAGAATTTGCAGATAGTTACAGTATGGCAATGATTTCAATGCCTTTTTTCTGTTTTACCAGAGTTTTTTAGAGCTTGTTTTGAATTTTCCAGACCTAAAGCACTAACCGCTTCTGTGTATTTCTTTCATTGTTGACCTTGCTTTCACTGAATCTCTGGCAAGCTACTCTCAGCACAGAGATGGAGATGAATTAGGTTCTGACTTGGGTATGTTCTCACGCTAACAGGCATCTTTTATTAGACTGTCTGCAATCTGGGAACATACTATGAGCAGGCACCTATCCAGCGACGTACAGTCTCTCTCTTCCAATTTTAGGAACTGGTTTATTCCCACAGCCATTTTACATGTACCGTGGTGAGTGGAGTAGGCCTACAGGCCTATAGGCCTACTATTGTAAATCAAAGCATTTCTCTATACTAGACCTCACTTTCAATTGTGTATGGCACAACAGTATCCTCAAATTGTGAGCCTTTGGTCAAAACTTTGCGGCAAACCTGCTGGAAAAGGGCAATGACTAACTGGATTATGTCTGGATGGCATCACCGATTTTCGAAACATGGGGACACTCCCAAAAGGGTGCATTGCCAGTCAGTGCCAAGGTCATTGTACTGCACCCCATTGAGGGAGTCCCTGCCCAATTTATTCAACTTGCCTTAGGTGATTGTTACCAAACTCTTTGTTTGGCCTCTTCTTGAACACACCTGATTTACTACAAGTTGACCAAGGAAACAAAGATCTTGTAAGCAAGCGACCCCTAACACACCCTGCAGACACTGAACAGCTCAACCTTGGCTTCACCAAGCTAAAATCCCATAAACACGACACTGAACTTGGGTGCACTCGAGCTGTAAATGACATCCCTTCCGTGCAATGTCACGGGAACATCAAAGCGCAAAATTTCCAGCACAGTGGCAGAACTAATTTCCCTTTTAATCTTCAGATTGGGGTGTTTGGGAAATTTTTCCTTGTATCACGAGGCAGAAAAACAAATGCTGCCAATTTGAATTGCAGAGCCTTAAGGCATGCATGGTTAAAAGGAGAATACATATTCAGACATGGTTTCCATGATCAATGAAACTACATTGTACCTATATAGTACTTCAAAATTCAGCATCAATGAACAAATGTAGCTACATGACGTACAGATTATAGTCTTAAATCAACAATCAAACAATGGGAAAGGACATGTATACTTGATAAAATATAAGCTTTATAACTCCTCATAATATGTCTTATAAAGTCTTTATCATACGTCTAAGTGCACAATATCTTGGAGGTTTCATTTTGAACCTCTCCCTGTTGAACCAAAATCTTAAATACCACTGAACTAACTATAGAGTTGGATTCTAGAATAATAGGAAAAAATATAAGCTTTATCACTCCTCATAATATGTCTTATAAAGTCTTCATTATTCTAATTAGTCTATCATCTGTGTTAAAAAAACACCACCTCTCCAATGTGACCTTTTCAACTAAACCTTTGCTTGCACACCTTTCATTCTGAAAAGACAATTAGGTTAGATTAAAAAATAAATTGCCCTAATGAATGCAACTACATTGTACATTGTACCCTTCAGGATATAATACAAGCAGAGTCCCATTATACTCATAGAAAGATTTACGACATGAATGTCTGATTTCTGTGGAAAAACCATGGTGCTCAAATCGTTCTTTTATTTATAAGTTTTAGATCAGGTGGGTACTCAACTACTCATCACACTTGAATAGACTAGAAACATTTATGAAACAGTGAAAGCAAAATGGCTTTCAAATCCTGAGTTGTAAATCTTCAATAAAGGGACTCTGGATGTAGCTAAATATGCTTCCATTAATGCATGAAACCATGCATCTACAAGATATGTGTACATTAAAAGTAGTTTTCTATGTGCCATTCCTACTACTGATATTCTGAAATACTATACAACCTCAATTAAATTCAACAAAATTAATGTATCCCCAATGGAATATTCTCAAGCTTCATTAATATTGATTAATCCTCTACACATTTTACAGCAGTCTCTAAACATCCTTACTCAATCACCTACATCTAAACCTCAAAGATCTAAGTCAACCAAGGTTGTCTGTTCTTCAAGACTGCATACCATGCCAAGATAAGGAAGGAACAATGGAGAAAATGTACAATTGATTTTTGGAAGGTTACTTTGATACTGTCAAGACAAGGCCACAGAATTGCATGGGACTAGGACATCAATCCCCATTCCTAGAATAGGCCTATCTACTTTTAGACATAATTATTTAATCATGGGATTTTGGGGTCTTTAACAATTTCCATACAGAAAATTCTTCACCACCTGAAAGGTAAAAAAATGTGTGCAGGAATCATGCTTAGTAATTCATTTGCTGGGGGGGGGGATCTCTTACAAGTAAATATACCTGACAGCTAAAGTGGTAAAACTAAAATAATAATAATAATAATATGTCTTGTTTACCCAGGGTAGCCTTATCACTTTATCAGTATTATATACTTTTCTCCCTGAGGGTCCTGCAATCATATTACCTTGGCTTTAGCCGAGCGACCATAAGGTACGCATTAACTTCACCTGGGTGGAGTGTGGCAAATATAGATTAATGTCTTGTCAAACAAAGGACATTAGTGCCATGGCAGGGAATTGAAACCTGAACCTTGTAATCTGCAGTCCGGTGACTTATCCACTGGACCAAAACAAATGTAATATGTCAGCTATTCAACATAAAGTGCAAATTGCATAATATGAATGTATTAAGTTCTGTACCTATATACATGTATCATAGCCTAGGTTTACATGAGCTCTGCTCCTCAAAAGACAACACCCTTGGTTGGATGGTCACCCTTACAAAAAAGTACCATGGTAATACCATGGTAATACCGCGGTAAATCGGGACGGTATTACTGTGAAAGTACCATGAATTTACCGCGTTACCCATTGTCAAGATGAAAATACTATTAATGTACCATGCTTTTCACGGTACACTGTGGCAATACGATGTGTACCACGGATTTACCATGTTTTCGTGGTATTATGGCGGTAATACCATGTTTTTGTGGTATTATGGCGGTAATACCATGAAATACGTAGTATTACCATGGTATTTTTTTATAAGGGCAGTGCAGTCCTATTGGCCTTCCTGCATGGATTCTTGCCTACTACTTTGTAATAGGCCTACAGAAACTATTCAAAATGGTATATGGAGTCATGCATCACTCGCTTGACCATGTAGGTCTACAGAAGGAAAACTGCTTTGAAGTCAGCTCAGGCAAGTCCATGCTAAAATAGGCCTATTAACAGCTTCTTTCATCCCCCCAAAAAAAGCCACTGTTCATGAACTGTATTTTGTTTTCAGGTTCTGCATCGTGGCACACAAATTACTGCAGGTAGTTTGGAATAGACCACTTTGATAATGTACGCAAATTTCATACATAGGTTGTTCTTGAGAAGCTGAAAACTTGCCCGAGGCTTGCCGGACAAAGCAACAAATAATGTATGCAAACTGGATTCCAAGCATTGAGGCTCATTTATAAAAAGCAGGTTGATGGAATAACTTGTCGCTAGGTGCTCAGAGAACATATGTGCATAAATTTGTATACATAACCGTAACAGGTATATTGGACTTTAACCTCCCTGAAGCCATTTGTCCAAATAACACTGGTATACTTTATATTCTGCTGACCATTACCATGTCATTACCATTAGGAAGGCTGACATTCAGACTAGGGGCACAACTGACTGACCTCTATGCCTATGGAAGGGCAATGAACCAAGGGCCAATACCCAAGGTTGCTACATCACCATCACCAGACAAGTTATTTGTCTTTCAGCCATTCCAGCAGCAGACTAAAAGCCCTGCAAAACATGATACTCCCATTCTTCTCATTTTCACTCACTTCTGAGAAAAGCTGGACATTTATCACCCACTTTCTTCCCTCCATGACACACCAAGGATTTCTGTGATAACACCAGGGACATACTTGAGCATTGCAGTGCATTATTATGCTGGTTGATTTTTAATGGTCAAACAGCTACTCTCTGACCATTGCTAGTGACCACCATCAGATTTTACATCAATCTTCATAACCTGTGTTCATTTCCAAGGCCAAACTGGTTGGGGGAAGGGAGTACAGGTAGTCTGCAATACAATACCCTTGCATTCTCATGCAGGCCTGACAATTTCTGACAATTTTTGTCTTTGTTTATTAATACCGCACATGTTTTTCTCATCAATATCTCCAATATCACAGCAGCACAAGTATCATATTTTTTTCCATAAATCAGTAAACATTACTTATCCTACAGTAAAGTAAACATTATTTAACCTAAAGTAAAGTAACCATTTATCCTAAATTATAAAGTAAACATTATTCATCCTAAAGAGAGACTGAGAAAAAATAATATGATCTCCCGTATACTGTATTTACACCTAGGCCTTCAAACTCGCAATCTAAATTAAAACAAAAAAGGGTTCAGTAACATAATGGGAAAAAATCTACCATTTTATTGCTACAATTTTTCTAGAATTCTGAAATCCTAAACTTGTTTTGCTGCCTGTACGTCCATGGACCATCACTGGTGTTGGGTCCCTATGCGCATTTTAATTCTACAACTAATATTAAATGCTAATGAAGGGAAGAATTTGTTGAAATAAACTATGGCTTTGATTTGATTACAGCTTACTAAACAATATCAATTTAACCTTCCTTTAGTGTAATCTGGAACAGGTACCTGGAAAGCCACATGGTTTGGAATGGAAATATACGCCAGAAGAAGCAATAGAGCAGAAGCCAAGCAAAACATTGAATGGCATACTAATTACAATAAAGAAGGAAATGTTTTTGCCAATGTTTAGTTTCGACACCTCCAAGAAACTCCCAACAGGGTCAGCATGTCTGGGCATGGAGACTACACGCTCATTGGCAATGTCCACTCAAGTGGTCAGTCTGGTCTGGCCAGACCTTGGCATGTAGCCAGCTAGTCATTATACAGCTGCTACAGGACAGGGCTTGCCAAGGTCATGTAGTCACATGACCAAATTTATTTAATTTATTTAAAGGGATAGTGAAGTATTAAAGGTACGAACAGACAGTGAGTGCACATGTATACATACTAATAATGATGAAATTAAAAGTGCATAATAAACTGGAGAGTCCCTATTATATGTGCTTAATATACATAATCCAGTATTGGTAAAATGTTTGAGACTTTGATAAGAGCAATAAAAAGCATGATAATATCATTTAACTGGTTTGACCAAACAAGCTCTTGTTTCAAATGACATTGAGGTTTGAGAATATGTTTTCACAAACAAGGGGTAGGTGTAAATTCCATCTTGAAATTTGACCTGCCATAAATACCATTAAAGGTGAATAGATTACTAAAGATTAGATAAAACCTTCAAAAACATTCACAGATTTTTCAAGGTAGATTATTGCTGAGTAAGTGTTTTCATGTTTAATCGTGCATAAATCTATTGAAAATAGATAATTAGGATACATATACATCAAAAACTTGTGTAAATTTGATTTTTTAAAGATGAATTATCTATGCTGTAGCTGTAGTGTAGGCCTATGCATGGGTAGGCATATTTGAAAAATTCTACTACAAAAGTTGGTTTGCGTTCTTTTCTCTAGCCACCTTGCTTACAATATTTTAATGGACCGAGTTTGCCAAAAAGGTATTGATAAGTTACCCTCTTAATAGTTAAATACAGGCATAACCAAAACAGAGAATACTGGTACTGGTTATCAATTATCACAGGCATTTTTTAGCAATCTTATCTTCAAAGGGACAAGGCTACTGTTGTGTGTAAGCTTACTCCTTATCAAAAATAATGTCAAAATACCAACTCAATAGTGATACCGTTTTCTGATAGGCATACATGATCTATAATGATTTCCTTGAAACACCTCCTGAATGACAAAGGGTGAAAGAGCTAAACAAGATATGAGATATGATATGAGCCTAAATCATATCAGTGTCCAAATCTTGGCCACAAATTCCCCCTTGAAAAAGTGTAAGGAACAAGGTGTGATTATAAACATAATAATAATAATAATAATAATAATAATAATAATAATAATAATATGTCTTGTTTACCCAGGGTAGCCTCATCAGTACTAAATACTGTTCTCCCTGAGGGCCCTGCATATTATTACCACATATCAGGGTACTGCCAAAAAAAGATATCAATGCAATTGCCTAAAAGAAAAGCTAAACTAAGCCTAGGAGGTACTAGGCCATGACTAAACAAACTACAGAAGCATTATTGCGCAAGCAGTGCAATTAAAACTGCTGGACTTTTGAAAGATAATAAGACATAATAATATAAACATCATAAAAAGGATATTTCTCGCCATAAACAGTCAATTAAGTGTAAACTTATTGCCAAATAGACAGAATAAATGAAATCTCCATGCAGGACATATCTTAAACCATTAATCTTCTTAAAAAGTATGCATTTTGTATTTAATTGCAAGAGGCTGGATGCAACGTCAAGATAAAGACAATGGTTTCATTTTATTAGACCTCACACCAGGTTAAATGATACATGTCCTAAAACTTCTACCTGTTTTAGGACACATGCTCCAAGCAGTGACAATTTCTTAAACTAACCAGAGTCCTAAATGCTACCCTGCACCAAACTCTACACCTAACTCTAACCCTTCCCCTAAACCTAACCCTAACCTAAATCCCCAGTTGCTACCCTAACTCTCATCTATATCTTTGACGAAATAAAGCCCGGAGCAAATTTCACAAGAGCAAAATAATGCCACCACATCCCCTTTTAATACCCCATCCTTGAGATATGCAGTCTGCATTTCAAGACTATACTGCTTCACACCTTGATGCATTAAAAATGATAACTCCTGACCTTGTCATGTAATCTCCTTCTATCTACATGAATGTCCAGCCTGGCATGTTGACCACAGCCATTATCTAATAATGGGATGTCCAGTGCTGGTCAGTACTTTGCCATGCCAGGCTATTGTTGACCAGACAGCCAAGGTCACAAGATCATGTGACCCAGAGCTGTTTACAAAGTTTCCTGTGCATCTTGCCCTGAATAGGGCATGCACCCTGGCCTTATGTAATTCCACACAAATATGGGGAAGGTATTTTCATTTTCATTTCTAGCACAATTCTTCAAAAACTCAGAGGAAATATGTGACCCGGCACCACAAAACCACCAAAAAGTCACAAGCAGTGATTTTGTACAAAAAAAATTGATTTCAGGATTTTTGGTTTTTCTGAAAGATCGATCTTTTCTGTACCATGTATCAAAATCTGGAAGCTTAAAACACACAGTAGAAGATGTGTTTTTAACAGTTTTTCTAGAAGAGTTTTTTTCGCACAGCTTCGGTTTCTTACAAATTCTTCCCCTTTCCGTGTGATTTTTTTTTCTTCATCGGTACCACTCACCCTCGTAAAATCATTACAATATCACAGGTCTTAAATTACTTCTTCCCTAATGATTTTTATACTGACAGAAAGAAGAAACTCTCAGCAATGTTATAATAATGATATAAAAGTCTATTAATAGTCGCAAAAGCAAATTATTTTTTTTTTTATGTGAGCAAGAAAAGAGTGAGTACAGTGCAGATAAATTGCAGGTGTGATTCTTGTGAGCTGTAAAAGAGTATGAGATATCTCCATAAAACAATTGATTATTATAAACAATATGAGTTTTGTATTTAAAAATTATAAGATTATATGCCGAAAGATTTGTTTACAAATTAAAGATTATTCCTGTGAGCAAAAAAATAGTATGTGTGTCTGCTATAAAACAAATTGCAAGTTTATTCATTTGAGCAAGAAAAGAGTTATAAGTAGGTCTACAAAGTAAAGGCCCTATTAAGTTCATCATAGGCTAAATTGCAAGTTCACTGTGATAAAAGAAGAACTAAGAACATGACAAATCGGTATTATATAACAAGGAACAAGGAAAAACACCTTAATGGGGTGAATAGGGGTGAATAGGCACTGTCTCATGCAGGTGCCAGGCCACCCAGGTGTGCTTAATCTCTCCATGGAACTCTCTCAGAGTTTCAAGATAACATTTGAATGACTTAAGCCCCCAAATTAAACTCTTGGTAATAAAATGAATAGACTATGTTTAACACTCCTGCTAAATTTCAACGAAATCTGACAACCCCTTCATAGTGGTTACTATGGCCTTTTGATTCACTCTCTATTGATTTTCTCTTATGTTTTCTTGCTCTGCACGCTTGAATAGGCCCAAACTTTAGAGCTTGTTTCCTCAGTAACTAATACCAGCATCTCTTACTAGCTCCATTTAAATTAAAAGTGTTAGGAACCTTCAATTTTGACAATTTATCATTTTAAAGCTGAGACTCTGTTCTTTCCAAATATGAAATCAGAAAAATCAATTTTTGTGACTTTTTGGTGGTTTTGTGGTGCCGGGTCACATATATTCTGTTGAGAGCCAGAAAGACGTTAACGCACAGTTAACACCCTTCTCAGAATTCAGAAAAGAATTTTTCAAACTATTGCAAAAACTTGTGTGTCCATGTTATCAAATTATTTGAACATCACAATGATGGAAGATTGGGGTTGGGGTGGAGCTGGTGTAGGTAGGGGTGACTATATGATTCCAAGATAATTTCCCCTAAGCATATTAATTATCATGATATTAGCTACATTCGCACGGGTCTTTGTAGTTTTGAAACTTTTAAATTTCGAAACCTCAAAGTTTTTAAACAACGACCAACTAATAAATTTAAAAGTTCATACATGACCGAAACAATAACTGCAAAGTTATGAAACTACAGTACAAGCCAAGCGAGCAGTCGGTGTTAAAACCTGAACTACTTGAGTGTATATGTTTATGTAACAATGGTCAGAGAAGTCCATCGAGCATAGAGTCAGCAAAATTTCGAAGGCATCCATACGGCACATAACTTAGAGTGAGGACCCTGTCCCTCCGCTGCTCATAGTTTTCATGTTAAAGGGATACTCCACCAGGCGGCCATGGGGAAAGTCAGGATTGCATAAGCCCCATTCACTCGAACACAAAGTTTGCGCATCGAACGCGTCCGTTGGACTACTGGGATTACATATCGGACTGCATGAAGCCGACCGAACCTCGCACAAGAGCTCAGGCGGAGCGTGCATGTTGTGCGGCAACCAGTCTGTCCGAAATGCGCCCCGAGGGGAAACGGCATGATCAGGTAACGATCACGGTGCCCTCTCACGCCATAAAAACGTCCACAATCTTGCGGTTGAGTATCCCTTTAACCATAAGCTCGCTCATGGTTTCGAATCTTTGAGTAAACTTAAAGTTGTGAAACAAAGGGGAGTCTGCACAGTCCGGAACTTCAAGTGCAGGATAACTTGAAAACTTAGAACTTTAAGGGCTGTTATGCGAACCTAACTATTGATAATTGAGATCATACATGTATCACTGGGATTACACAGTTGAACAATACAAAACACATTTGAAGGAGATTTATATTGAGACTACAGTACTACCTGGTCAAGGTCTGTTTACTATTGGCTCAAGTCATTTTGAGAAAAATGGTGGATTAGAGGAAGGGATGGATGGTGGATTAGAGGAAGGATCTGAATACTAACAAGCCTTTGAGTTTGAGATTTAGAAATTGAAGAACAAATTATTTAAAATGTCCAGATTTTAGAAATCAGAAACATTCCAACACATCACTGCAGGCCAAGGTTAGATTTAAATACAGCTCTACATGGGCCTTCTCAATGATTGAAAAGAAAGGGGACAAAAAGATGGAGGATAAAGATGAAGGATAAAGATGAAGCATAAAGATTCTGGAGGAAAATCATGGCCAATTTCAGAGCTCGTAAACCCCACTAAGAGGGTAATCCATAATTAAACCAAAATTCAACAATTCTCTCCAATCCATCCCAATTCAGATATTTTTTGGCCAAGGCTTTGGATCTTTGTTCGTTCAAAAATTCCCTTTTTATGAGTTGCAATTATAATTCTGTAATTGGTAAGGCTCATTATACTGTTACTTAAAATACCTCGAAAGAGAAGCCCATTCAAGCATCACTTCCTGATTCAACATTTATTTAAAAGTCCATTGTCATTGATCTTCATTGCTCCTCAGAGGATTATCATCAATTAATCCAATTCTAGTGACCAAAAAAAAACTAAATGTTTTGAGCAAATACATTGTTCCCAGTGGAATAGAAGTGATATTGAAAGGACAGTTACAAAGAAAAGTCACAAACAGCCAGGTGCCTACCAGCAAACATATGAGGTGCGGAATTGAAAAGGGAGGGGGAATAAGCTGAAAGTGAACTTCGCATAGTCCAATATGACAGGGGGGGGGGGGGAGGTATTTGAAATTTCAGATGACAATTTATCAATAAAATAAAAGGCAACTGAATTTTTAAACAAGCAAGGGAAATACAAGAGGTTAAGAGAGCAAGAGATAGAAAGTGAAAGTAATATGAAGCTGCAAGAGATAGAAAGAAAGAAATAAGAGAGAGAGAAAGGGGGAGAGAAAGGAGAGAGAGAGAGAGAGAAACAACACAAAAATGAGACTAGTTTCATCATGAATTGATAAAAGACAATCTTATAGGAAACAAGTCCAAGAATAACAGTATAACTACATGAAAAATGATATTAAAATATACAAGTACATGTACTTTAAAGACTGACCTGGCCTATGCATATCTTTAATTTACAGACAACAGAGTGGGCTCAATGAAACACAAATGACCTCATAAAACACAGGTCCTTTCCTCATTACCAAACAACCAGTAATTAACTATATGTAATGATGATGTTTACCAAGTGTAGACATTTAATTCATTTCATACAGCAAGGGGTGAAATAAACAAGTCATCCCTAATTATGAAGCTTGTAATGACCAATTACATAATATGGCCAAGACGACAAATTGCTGTGAAAACAATTTTTTGACCCAGCACAACTTAGCATAAAAACTGGTGACCCCCACCGAGACAAAATGGGAAGGTTGATGAATTTACAATACCTTTTGTGACAGGGGGAAAAGGAGACAAAAAAGAAGAAAATTCTAGGAAAGATGAGTTAAGTTTAGGCCTATCCCACTATAGGTATAAAACATATAGAGAAGCTCATTGAACAATTTAGAAACAAGGATATTAATCACATTTATACTATGCAAAAATATAGTTTGGATGAGGGCAATTTGCCCCTAAATTCAAAACTTAGCTCAAATAAATAGAATTGGCAACACAGTTCAGGGCTCATATCGTCTGTTTGGAGCAAGAAGGGTGTTAACCCTGTGTTAAAATATATGAGTTAATGCCCTTCTGGCTCCAAACAGACGATATGTATCATCATTTTGTAAATCGGTTTAAAACTTTATGCATTTAGAGCAAGATAGTTGCCTTAGAGCTAGAGGTAGCCCTTGCAAAGAAGATCTGATTTTAACCTGTTAGCAAATCATAACTGATTAACAGCATATCACAGTGCATTATAAAACAAGCAGGAATAATGAGCTACACGAACATTAATGTTGTAAGTGCTCAATCCTGCACAACATTCCTTTCACATTTAACCCAAGGTTAAACTAAAATACACATACACATTGACACCTATCAAAAGAGTCACTCCTATGCATGGAGGCTTTCAAATTAACAACTCAACCAGCAGCAAAGGGGTTAATTTGCTCCAGGTCTGTCAGAAATAACAGAGGAGGGGATAATGAAGGCTTTGCTGGTCACTGGGTGACGCAGGAGTAGTTAAAAACACATATTCTTGTAAATAAATGAGAGCACTGATGATATAAACAGTTTCACATCAATTGAGGTCCCTGACCTGAGTCACTTGAAGCAGACATCACCACCAAGAAAGAAAGGAAAAAAATGCGAAGGCTGTTTTTCGGTTGACAAGCGGCCTTGTGAGAGGGCATGAGGAAAATCAGAAATTGGGCAGAGTAGCAAGAAAATGATAAAATCCTAGACACTAAACCAAATGTTAACGTTTCCAGGGAAGTGGTCCCATGGAATTTGCTGTTGAGCCTTTGTTTTATGACAGCATTCTTTTGAAACTTTTGGACTCGAGTTAATTAGGAGATTAATTGAAATGCCAACCAGCCATAAGGTAAATGGTTTTAGTTACTTCTGAATAAGTAGATTTCAAGAGAACATGAGCAATGGGCAGAATCACTATCCCCCCTTCCCACATGAAGATGGTGCACAAAGTACATTTAGATTTAAGACATCATGGAAGCATATACACTGTTACACATATCATTCTCTGTATTAATGTCCGAACAAGAAAAAACAATGAAAACCTATGTTAAAGTTTTTTTTTAAAGCAGTCTTTTCATTGATTTAGCCCACAGGTGGCAAAAAAGCAAAATGTGTTTGATGTACCAAAGATGAAAATACCCCCCCCCCCCCCAATCCAAATCATTAAAAAAAAAGACAATATCGACTCTATAACCTTGATCACTCCATAAACCTGAAAGCAATGGCTTCAATTTGTAAACAAACCAAAATCTTTTATCACCACAAAGCACTGTACAATCTAACAAAATTCTATTTATGGAAATCATGATTTAGCAAAGAAACAGAAGAATTATTTTATTCTTCTCATTCAAATTCTTTCTCTGAAAATTGAGCAGGAAAATTGGTGTTCAGCTCAGATGGCTTTCAATGGTCATTGGTGTGGGAGTGGACTGGTCAGTGGCCGAACAATATTTTTTTTTCCAGGGCCGTGATCCTTGGTCATCCATCACTAGTAATTAAAGTGAGGATCTGACCTCTTCTGAATATTGTGTGGTACTCTTAACAAAATGTTTTGCTAAGAAAAGATGACTCAATAAATGCCTGCATTGATGAATTTGTATGTCTTTTCAAAGGTGGATAATAGGTGAGATTTGCTATCAAGATGATTCTTGGCCACACCTTTTTTGATTTGGTAGGTTAAGTTTGTGAGTCACAATAAAGAGATAAAATATCTGATGATCTGAAATAGTAAGCTAACTGAAACCTGAACCCAAAGCAACAAACTCTAAATATACTGTATATAAACAAATGACAGACAATAAGTCACCAAGTGAGAGTTCATGATCTTTAAAGTAATGTTTTTGTTACAATTCATGACTTTTGTTTTATTCTGTAAAATTCCCTTCCGCTTACTGATAAGTCTATGAAGTTTAATGATAATTGGGGGGGGGGGGGGGGGGAGACAGTGTTTAGGGTAGAACTATGTAGAAATCACCTAGGGGTGGGTATTGGAGGGTACATGCAATGAATTTCAGATCATGTGACAGTATTCAAAGTTTCTGCTTTGATAATGATACCCTGTAACCATGACAATGCATCAGTAGGACATCATCCAGGGTGACTGACCTCTTCCTTGTAAAATCATTGACCTGTGAACTAACCAGTGTCCATGGTAATGTGTCTTTACAATGATAAGCTTCAGAACTAACAAACATGGAGTGCAATTCTCCAGACTAATTTGTACAGCAAATGAAATTACAAGATAAAGAAAGGGAAAATAATGTCCAAAGATGCACTTTGTGAAATACTCCTGTCCTGTAGACTTCAATTTGGTTGTTTTTTTTTTAAAATAAAAATTTACATAGTATTACTTACAAAACATTGCACAAAAGAAGTTCAGTAAGTATTATTTTTAAAATACATGTATATCTTGGACTCTTCATGCTGCCAAGAGAATGCTTTGTAACTTTGAATTTATAGGCCATGTAGCTTCCATGTATTGTAGGGCAACAAACAACTAGTGAATTGTAATTTTGTAACATTTCCCTGACATAAACAATGTTTATTTCTAGATTTACTTGATAGTTCATAAACAGTTTCATATTCAATTGACCACTGGATCCTACTCGCTGTTGATTTCCTCTTTCACTATCACATGTCATGTTAGTTGTAAACATGATTTCCCCACCTACACAATTACCAGAAACATATTTTCAACTATGTGCACTTCAGGGAAATTGGGACAATGACTCTTCAAGGCACAGTGCAGCTTTCAAAGGATGCTTACAAAAGAAATTGCAGCAAGCATCTAGATGATTAGAAAAGAAATTCTTTGTGAGGGATAAAAGCCCAATCACAGGACCCACCCACACTGTAAAATAGTAAAACCAAGGAGTTATCACAGAGTCTGTGATAACTCCTTGGTAAAACTATGCAGGAACTTTGTCACAATGAGAGTCTGTTTTTTCCAGGTATCACTGCCTGAACATTGGCTGCCCTTGACCTGCAGGCTCTCCAGAGAGGTCTCCTTTCTCTTTCAGAGAGGAAGTTACATTTGACACATCACCTTGAGCTGCTACAAAAGGATGACCATAGAATGGCCAGAAGTGACCAGAAGTGACCAGAGAGAGAGAGCGCGAGAGAGAGAGAGAGAGAGAGAGAGAGAGAGAGAGGGAGGGGGGGGGGGGGGGGGACTATAGAGGCTAAGGTCACCTGAATTTATCTAGGCTCTGATCCTCCTCCTAAACCTCCAAAGACTATTTGACATGATATCCCCTTTCTCTAGTCCCCTTACCTAGATGCTAGTCTTCAAAACCAGACTCTATTCTTCAGGGAACTGAAGCATTAGGCCTTCTTATGGTCACTATCAACTATCAAGTAGCAGTGGACTAAAAAAAAAAGAACTCCGTTCAACTCCCTCACTTGGGATGTTGGAACTTGGATTATGTAACGGTCTGACGCCATGTCAAGTTCAGAGGAAATTATCTCCTCAAATACAACAGCAACATCAAATATCAAATAAACAAATATCAATGTATATGTGTGCCAAAAATTAGATTAGCAGTCTGGGCTCAAACATTATTGACCCTTATTTCCCATGGGTACCTTTACTTGTCAGATAAAAATGAGGACAGTGTTCTAGTCAAAGATCAACATTGCAGAGCCCCTCCCCCTCTCTCTCTCTATTCCCAACACCCCCCCCCCCCCAAAAAAAAAGCTAAATAATAATGTAATATGTGACATTATCAGCCTACATTGTATGTGATTTGGCCGTATAGGTAACAAAGAAAATGTTAAAGTGGCATTAAACTGGTAAAACTTAAACAGCGCCATCTTACAGTGACTGCTAAATTAAGATTATAATTTGAAATTAATTGCATTTTATTTTGAATTTTGACAAACAGCTTGTTTGGATAAAATGCATATTTTATATTTCAAACTATTATGCAAATGTTGAAAATTGTGTGCAGGTACGTCCTAAGCTTTTACAAACTAGAATGGGGCATGATGGGAAAATGAAAGGCCCAGACACTTTTCAAATCCTGTAAAAGGATGGTGCCATTAGGAGCTTCAGTTTACTGTGATGTTAAGAACAACTATACATCTTGCCCTCTATGAAATAATTCAGATCATTCCATTCAAACTTCATGACTCATGATCCTAATTTCTATCACAACTAGGTTTGCAATGTGAAACAATGCTCAAATACTTTCACTTTAGTTTTAGTAGCTCAGTATGTCGTTTGTAAGGCATGACATTTGCTGAGCATTTGATAGGACATTGGGAACTGGGATAACATATAATATAATGAAACACATCTTCCACCTCTTCTTATGGTCTGAGAGTAAAAAATAATTATTACAATTAAATGGCGAGTATGAGTGAATGCTGATGTGGGAAGGATAATTTTCCTACAAACCATATTTATATACATGTACACAATACCATTCGCTTTGTGACTACTAGTATATAGCATCTATTAATAAGGTACAATGCACCAAACAAACAAAGAAACAATCTAAAAAACAACAGTAAAATCTGTCTTCATGTCAAAGTGGCTGGCAAAGAGTCTAGCCAAAGTGTGCCCAAGGTTGCCATGTTTTGGCTGAATGTCTTTCCCTGAAGATACTAATGGGCCAGCCATTGTCCTTGGGGTGTCTGGACACTCAAGACAAGGGGATGGACAGCAGTGGTCAGTCTGTTTGCTGGGCCTTGGCAGGCTTATTTTGTTACAGGCTGGGGACCTCTGTCTTGACATTTGACCAGACTACATAATGCCTCAATGAACAGTTGCAGCCCACTCACTGAATGCTTTACATCTATACATGGACCAATTTCCTGATAATTTCCAGAAATTTTCGCATGCATGAAACTTTCTCGAATATCGAGATTCACAAAGTTTCATGCCGCGAAATAATCAAATCCAAACTGAAACAACACAAAATTATTGCAATTCGCGAAAGTTTCTTACTGCAAAATTGGCTGTCATTAACAAGTTGCGAAGGTTTTATCTCGCGAAAGTTTCTGGTTTTACATATCAGGTGTTGAGAGCCAGAAGGGCGTTAACTCTGTGTTAAAACATATGAGTTAACGCCCTTCTGGCTCTCAACACACGATATGAAGACTAAGATCCAACATGAATATAGGCCTAGATAAGTGATAAATTGTGTGTTTGAATCCAGAAAGGCATAAGTCCCATCATATGTACATCATGAATGCCCTTCTTGCTCCAAACAGAGCTGTGGAATGCATGAATGTGCCCATATACATATTCCACTTGACAAGTGTTGCACTTGCTTCAATTTACTGTATTCTCATTGGATTTCTAAATCTACAGGGTGTGGTATCTTAGGTGAGAGAAAAAAAAGTTCTTGTAAGGTATTAAATTTTCTATTTACAGGAGCTTTCCATGGACTTATTTTTATAAAAGATTTCTTTGTTCTTTGTAGCACTTTCTTACAAAAATTTCCAGTTTTCCCAAGCTTGAATAGCTCATCACTCAAATATTTTGCTGCCTTTTTTGTTAAATGGTTTCTTACAGCTAATTATAGTTCTACATGTATTATCATAGGCCTATTTTTAAGTGTAATAATCATGATGAATATTTATCAATGAAACAAATTTAATTTCAGTGACTGCATCAATTGCCTTTACCTTGGAAGATTATAATTGTTCACATTCGTACATGCAACCACTGTGTAGGTCTATTCATATATGTTCTAATTAAAGGGCAATCCAACCCTGGTAATAAAATTATTTGTATGAAAGCAGAAAAATAAGAAAAACAAGAAAAACAGGATGGTGAAAGTTTGAAAGAAATCAGACAAGAAATAAGAAAGTTATGGATGTTTGAAAAATGAGATCACTACAACTATGCAAATCTCAAATTGGCAATTTGGTGAGTCGATTGTGACATTCTTGTGGACAACTCTCTCCCGTTTGTTGTACACCGAAATATCATTAATTTGTGGTTATCTCCGAAGCGCCTTTACCTTTGGGACAGGACTAGAAATATATTGGAGATAACATATTGTTATAGGGACTCATGAAAGAGAAAGATCCTACTGAGTAATACATTTTGAAAAAAAATGACATTTTATTCATTTTGTGTGTTGGAGCAAAAGGGGGAGTTGTCTGCAGCTACATCACAGCAACATTACCTATTCTGCCAATTTGAAATTCCCATATGTGTAGTGATTACGACTTTCAAAAATTCACAACTTTCTTATTGCTTGTCCGATTTCGTTCAAACTATCACCAATCTGCTTCTCTGATTTTTTCCTCTTTCTTTCCGAGCCACTTGCCATTAAGGTTGGATTTCCCTTTAAATGATAATAATGGTCTACAGTAGAAATCACCAAGTCACCTGTGTGTATGGAATTGATAATTAAAATTCTTTCTTCCAATGACTCTGTGTAAGGAAACCCAAACTCACTCGAAGAAGCTGAAGAACTACAGTATATATAGAAGAAAACAAGGTTGAGGTTGATTATTTTACTGAGCAAATACAGAATACGCTAAAATTGATAAGACTGTTTGAACGAACCATGCAATCACCTTCATCAAGTTGTCGGTTTATTATACTTGTACGATTGTATCTCTTACGAAATTGGTGCATTTACTTCTTCACCTTTGGCACAGAAAAGGTCCTTATAATGTGATGTTTTGGTTTTGTTTAAACGGAGTTTTGGTTTTGTTTAAACGGAGCTTTGATTTCACTCAAGAAACATGATGGATGTTGTAGGCCTATATCGTTATAATTAGGCCTATATTAATTATAATGCAAGAGCAACTTTTTAAAGTCAAACTATGAAGAGAATTATAGACATTTTATTGATTGCATCCTATTAACACTTTGACAGAATTGTTAGCACAATGGCTTATTTCTATGGGTTTGTTTTTGGTTTCCTTTGAACAAAATTTTCCTTTGACAGATTCATGAAAGAACCCTGTACATTAAGACCACCTGCCTATAAAGACCATTTTCTTGTCTTCCATGAGCTGTCTTTATATACAGGTTTCACTTTACTTGGAAAAGTATGAGACACAACATGGCCAAAGACCCTGACTTGCCTATTTGTTAAGTGAATGGACTGATGGTTAATAAAGTTTCTGGGCATGCACATACATGAACAAAGCAGCAGAGCTCTGGATAATTCCTTAGCTATGGTTTCCCCATCAAGATGAATTGTTATAAGCCCTCATCTACCAAAAATATGACATGGGTATGCACGTCACTGCCCCTCGCTTGAACCGAGTGACCGAACTGCAAACCAAGTTCACGATCAGCGCCACACCCCCATTATGATCCAAATGCCACGAACTGATGAAACAAGCACATGGAAATGTATTTCACACATTATCTCTCGTGTGTCATATCACGCTATGGACCACATCGTCTGGACGATGTTCTATTTCTGGCATCTGTTTGTGAGCGATTGTTGTTGAGAGTGATGACCGTAATGGACAATGATAGTTGTCAAGTTAGAAAATTGGTATGGGGATTTGATTAGACCCTCTGAACTTGGTTTGGTCAAGGAGTTATCACAGAACTCCTTGGTTTGGTAGGATACTACAGATACGGCTAGGCTCATACATGTAGGCCATTCAAACTTAAAATCATTTGAACTAACAAATATCTCTACTAAAAAGAATGAAAATTAACTCATATTGTCATCATAACAAAGAATTTAGCAATAGCAAGTGAAAAACAACATTTCCTGTAGCAAAGGTTGATATGCCATTACAGATCTATTCAAATACCTTACAAGCATGCTTTTTCCAGAAACCAGTAACTGATTTTCTTTGTTCTTTTCATACATATGTATTCAATTAAATATCATAATTGATAGGATTGAAGTAAATTGAATATATCATAAAGAAATGTGAGAAAATTACAATGCCCCGACATATGTATTCAGTTGTTGCTATGATGACAAGCTTAGAGCAAGCTTTTTTGGTGGTATTCCTACCATAATTATATGAATATACTAGACATATACTGGAAGTAATGAACTGAATCAAACTGAATCCTACAATATTAAGAAAGCCTAAAATTGTCATACCAAGGAGTAACTCCTTGGTCATACTGACCACTATTGACATTCTAGAAATGCACCCAATGACAAATAATTTTGTAACATAATGAACCATTCAATCAAAACTGCTGGGAAGGAGTCTAACCTATCAATTATCTTCTGGTGACCTTCACTAATACTGGACATGAGGGGCTTATGAGCTCTCTGTTAGTTGTTCTTAACAAACCCTTTTCGTTTGGCTTTCAGAAAAGAAAAAAAAATGCTGTTTTAAACACTCTCTATTCAGACTACAGTTTACACATTCCAACAAAATGGAAATAAGATAACTTTGGTCCACAAAAACTACCTTAAAAATAGGACCTGGACTGGACTCTTGCAAATACTGTTTGCTCGTCAATCTACATGAACAAATATTGCATTCAACTTAGTATTTGTAGACTAGCAGTTGTGTTTGTCACTACCCTAATAGGAAACATCTCACCAAGGCCAAGCCTAGCAAACCTGGTTACATAATACCCTGTGGTCATCTGATAGCAAGCAAGGCCCTGGTTGGACTATTCCATTTTCAATGTCACAGGGGATGTGGACAACAAAGTACATTGAGGGGGAGTTTTATGTGCAATTAGGGATGGTACCTTGGGATGTATTTTGACAGAGCAAAGATATCATAAATTATAGAAAAATTTGTTAACTTTCTTATCAAGGAAGGGATTCAACATTTTCTCAGTGACCTTACTTCTTTAATCATAAGACAAAGATAATGGCGGTATTTGATTCTACACTCTGTTATTCAATACCCAAACAAAACATATAAAAATTATTCAAACATGATTTCATAAAGATACTAATTATAAAATAAGGCCTACAAAACAGCCAGTACCTGAGTAATTCTGGAACCCGAATGCTACTCACTACTGATGAAGGCCTTGGATTCACTCTAGAACTTTACAACACAATCTAACAAAGTGTATTTTTAGGATCCTGCCATCCTGGACAGGCTGGACATCAAAGCTATGATTGATACAGTAGGTGGCGTAAAAGAATGCTCATGACTCAATACATGATGGTCAAAGCCTTTTCATTATGACCGCTGACCAGTGGTCATTTATCTTTGGGTGAATAACACCCTCCCTGCCCTTCACACATGACCAACTTGGGACAGTGGACAACAGATTACTGGCCAACTGACCACTATAGTAAATGGTGTGAATAGAATATTTTCCACTGACCACTACCAATTACAAAGAATGACCATTCAGTATGAATGAAAAAAAATGCAGAAAAAAAATTTGGTTCCTTTGATCAGGGTACAACCTTGGATGAAATTGCCAAACAATATCAACTACCCATGACAAAAGGAATGAACTGACTTCCAGTTTTCAATAGGCCTTTAAGTTAAAAAAATTGGACACTGAACTGATATGAAAATATACAGGCATATAATAAACTTCAAAGTGTATTATTGAAGATATTATAAAAACCTACGCAATTACACATCTATGATCAAAACAAAAATAAATTACATGACTCATTTGGAAACCATGTCTCTATCTTACTTTGTAACAAATTAACAATCCTCTGATTTCATTGAACTTTGTCAAATTGACCTGGGATCAGATGTGGTTTCTCCTATTTCACCTACTTCGAAACATTAAAAAGTATGAAAAAGATGTTCTTTTAATACTAACGTTTAATTGAAATTTTAAAATAAAGCAATCTTATATATAGCGCAGAGGCTTTCATAACTGCACCACCAGCACAATATGCAATCTGGAAGTTTACCATACCCCATAAAACTAAGCTCTCTTTAAAGTCTAAATTTACATAAACTTCAAAGAACTGTGTAGTGCTTTGTTCTACACAGAACTAGAAAACCAGAGACAGATGAATAAAATAAAGCTCCTGGTCTTGTTAAATGAACTGGAAAATGCCCTGCTCTGAGTTGATCACCGAGTCTGGATTGTTTAGACTAGGGGAGCTAAGCATATTGGCCAGGTGAAGAAGACAATGATTATCTAATGACAAAGGAGAGGGAGAGAGGAGTGGAGGGAATCTAAAGGATTCCATTGAGGTCGAGATCCTCAGTGAGACCTTCAGTGAGACCTTCAGTGAGACCTTTGTTGGGAGCATTCAAGGACAAGATGGTAGCCTGGACAAAACCCTGATCCTCATATGAAAAGGCAGCAGTGCAGAACAAAAGATGGCCCATGTCATCCACAGATACAAGGAGTAACAAGCACAACACCCTGATCCTCATATGAAAAGGCAGCAGTGCAGAACAAAAGATGGCCCATGTCATCCACAGATACAAGGAGTAACAAGCACAACACCATGAAGCAGACAAGATGCATTCTAAGGAAGAAGAGTCACATTGGACAAAGGTACTTGCTATCAGTCTACTTTCAGAGGCTAATACACTATGATTATACACTATCATTAAGACACCTTGAAGAAACATCTCAAAACCCAACTTTTCCACTAATACCTGCTTATCAATATCAGCACTTGTCTTTCATCTTTCATACTTTTGTATTCTATCAAACTTGCATGTAATGACTCTACCTTATCTTACTGAACAGTATATCTTACTTAATCTTGTTAATGTATCGTATATAGATCTGCTGTCATACCTTTGTCATTGTCATTGTTTTTTATTTTGTAAAGTATGTAAAGCACCTTGTATCCCTCACAAAAAAGGTGCTATAGAAATAAGTATACTACAGTTATTACCAGTGAGGGAAGGTCAGGTGATATCTCCACATGAAACACTTCATTTTTGTTCCCACACCTACTCTCCTTTCATGTTTTTTTTTAGTCTTGGAGTCAACTTTATTTACTTACCACACTCGTATCATCAGCTAAAAGTTAAAAGGGCATTAACCTATTCCCTGCCTCGGGCAGCAATTATATCTACATGTAAGTGTTGAACAATATGATTTAACTAAATATTGCTAAGGTATTTTCCTAGAAACAGGCACAAGCATGTTGAAGTTTATCCTCATGGAACATATTTTAAGCTGCCCAATTTAACAATAAAATAAGTTTAACACATGACAGTGTTAAATGTAATGGCGTATCCAGGATTTCCCAATAGGGGGGGGGGCGCCAGGAATTATTGATCGACGTCATGGGGGAGGGGTCTTTGGAAATTTTTGCTTCTGAAGAAGGGCTGAGATGCAAAATAGTGCTATATGTGACCAATTTTGAAGCCTATTTAATGAACAATATTTTCAATTGGTATGAGGATTTTTTTTTTGGCTAGTTTTTTTTATTTTTTATGACGGCCAATAGCGCCTGTTGCGCCCCCCCTGGATACGCCCCTGAAATGTGAATGCCCTCCTGGCTTTCAAAAGAAATTTAAATAAAAGTAAGGAAATACAGATGTAGACCTGTAAAACCATCTGGGATCAGAGGAAACAAGGAAAATGGTAAAGAACAATTACCATCTGGAAATGAGAATAATGAGAGAATGACATAAGGGTGGGAGTGGAAAGAAGGAGAAAGAAAATTAAGAACAAGAGAGTGAGGGGGAGCGTGAGCAAAAGAGGGGGTAACAGAAAAAAGTTTGAAAAAAAACATAATAAAGAAAAGGGGAAGCTTATTAACATGCCCTATCTACTTTCAGGTTTCTGTTTTCACCAAGAAGACATTTCTAGGTTCAACATATTACTTTTATTTCTAAAATAGTGAACTAGACGAACAAAAAAGATCTATTTTCCCCCTTAAACACATAAACTTCTAGAATATTCAATTTGCCACAACATAATTGCAATCACCAACTGACCAAAAATACACTACACAAAAAAAATTAAAAATAAAATAAACACTGAATGCATAACAACATGATCTTTCAATGGAGAAAAAGAATCAAGGTATGATATCACAGACAATCATGCTCAAAATTGAGATGATTACCAATTGAACATGAATATTCATAATTGTGAGTCAGACTCAGTCTCAGTCAGATGAACTAAAATTAGCCTGGTTGTAGAGGTAATCTTGTTTTCAGAATCATTTTCCTCTCCAAGCGTCTTCTCTATAGAGCTTAGGCTACAAGCACAGACGCTACACTCACTATACAAATGTTTGATTTACTTCTAACTGCTGTACTATGTGCAACAAGCAAATGAAGATGAATTGAATTTCATTCAGAAAAATAGATGTGGAAAAAGGTTCCTATTCAAGCCCTTAAAATCCTTGTATAATCAACAACTAAATTCAGTGTGCACTGGCACTGTTAATGCTGTTTTAAATGGTTTATCTGCATTTTTCCAGGTTGATTAATTCACAATAATTAAAATCAGAGGCTACAACCCTTCGAACAAATAACTTAAGAAGCAAATAAAACTTGAAACTATTTCTTTTCTTCTTTTCACCTGGAAGTTTTTTGTCACTTGTTTCAAGAAACTTACCTTCAAGCATCATGCCCATATGGAGACATTTCTGAAAGCGGCAGTACTGGCATCGATTCCTTTGAGCCTTTGTCACTTCACATTGTCCATTTCCCACACATGTATAAACACGTTTGTTCTGTACTGTCCTCTTGAAGAACCCTTTGCACCCTTCACAGGTGATTATGCCATAGTGGAGCCCTGTGGCTTTGTCACAGCATATGCTGCACAGCATCAGGGACTCATCCTCATCAGAATTGCTCTCTTCACTGTGGCCTTGACTGTCCAGTCCTGAGGACTTGAGGGATGCAGCATCCCCCTCTGATTGAGTCCGTAGCTTGGGATCGCTGTTCGCCTCTCGCAAGAGATGTTGGGTTTGGAATGGAAGGTGCGGCGGAAATGGGAAGTGGGTTGGAGTTGTGGAGGTGGGAATTCCCGGACCTGCCGAG
Source organism: Heliocidaris erythrogramma (assembly GCA_025617745.1). Taxonomy (NCBI): domain Eukaryota; kingdom Metazoa; phylum Echinodermata; class Echinoidea; order Camarodonta; family Echinometridae; genus Heliocidaris; species Heliocidaris erythrogramma. Next base: position 23,140,596 of record CM046869.1, read on the forward strand.
AAAGGAGAGAAGAGGAAAGTACCTGCTGTCATCGGCGACGGCAAGAAGCCGCTCGAAACTGGCGTCGGAAGAGACGTGAGAGGAGACATCCTTGGCGTTGTTCCTGGAGAGGACAGAGCAGAGAACGGACTGAGAGTCGACATGGGCGACTCTACCCTGGCAATGTGAGGTCCATGAGGGCTCTTCAAGAAGAAACTGTCCTGGGTCCTTGGGGGCATCTGTGGTTGGTTTGGGACGAGACTTGGGACGACCAAGAGAGGTGGCGGTGGCATCATATGATGCGGAAACTTTCCCATGTCAAAGTGACTCGGGTGGATATGTATGTCCATGTCTGCAGAGGACCTGCAAACGTTGCTTGGGCTCTGAGCTTCCTCTGTAGAGTCTCTCTGTGTTGCAGGAGGTGTGAGAGCTTCTAGGTCACTGCATCTGCTGTTGTTGTTATTGTTGTGAAATGTTCCTCTCCATCTCTTGGAGGGTGGAAGCTTCAAGACCGAGGGATCTTCCTCGTTGTTGTTGCTGACATCACTTAGAGGTGAAAGTTTATCGGGAGTTAGGGGTACCTCAGAAATATCCACCATGCTGGCTCAACCTAGGCAAGATATCACAAGAAAAAAAATGGGGTCATTCTTTGTTAGAAAATACAAAATGTTCCATAAATAGATGAAGCCTGAAAACTAAGTACTGTAACAAAACACTTAGCATGAAAATATTTTCCCAGGTCCACATCACCTGAAAGATTAAATGAAGCAAGTAGGCAACCATACAAAAATCTATAAGCTAGTAACCAAATAAAGTCTTAATTCTTCAAACAAAATCTAACTTGGTATAAATCTAGAAAGTTTAAGAGCCGTATCACATCATTCATTTGCCAATTCTGAAAGAATAAAAATTGTAAATCTAGTGGTTTTGCAACCTCAAATTAACCCAACCCTCCAATATTTCTCAACACAATAAATTCCAGCACATCAGTCCCTCGTAAAATATATTTCAGTAACACCATTTGATCTAGGCAAAAATGAGAATTAGAGCATGAACAAAGACCATAATCATTGGCTTCTGGAAGTAATTTCCAAAATAAATCGGAAAGAAAATATTTTTCCCACCAACAATACCTGTAATTTCCCCTCCAAAGAATAAGTTATCCCTTATATTTGACAGTCGATGAGGTACCAATCCACCCCACAAAAACTCAAGCGCAATAATCATATTTCACTATATTAATTTCTCACTCTGAATACGGTGACCACAATCATTAGCAGCACAATATCGTGGAGTTACAAAGTCCGTTCGCCATGCCTGTCGCGACTTTCCAAAACAGGAAAAATAAATTGATCCAGTTTCATTCTCTACTATTTTCAAACACCTTTGTCATCGCCTGTTTCACAGTACCCCATGTGTTTTGCAAGGGGCAGACATAAGCTTTTGGATCATGCACCGGGGAAGAGAGCTGCTTGGAAGATATTTCTTTCTCTTCTGTCCCTCTTTCTTTTTTGCCTGACCCGACAACCTAGTTTGTTGTTGTATATGAAAACACTACAACGCTATATCTATATTTGCGACAAGCTCCTTTTCCCCCAACTGCCTATAATCGCGGTCAAGTTCGCCCCAATGTCAATGAACTGCAGTCGCACCCGCCTTGCACTCCCCGTCTGCAAATCCCCCAGATTCTGTCGTTTCAGAAGCCAAGAATGTCCGGCCATATTCCGCCATATGAGCTGTTATAAACGAAGAAAATGTGGTTTGCATTTTTCATTCAGCCAAATGTTGTTGAGGGCTGCTATATCTGGCACTATTTTCTTTGATCATTCTGAAAGTAAGCACTACTGAACGCCATATACGCTTGAAACAACGACATGGAAATGTAAAATTGCATGCTTATAATATGAACAGGTGCGTATATATAGACCTAAACATGGATTCGCCATTGGTTCAATAATTACCATGAAGGAGCTTCGTAGTATACATAGAAATAAGAAACCTATAAATCAAACGAATATTTCCTTTCCTAGAGAGGGAATACATCACTAATCTTCTAGGGCCTTGAGTTATAAGTGTACTTTAGCTTCAGGACTATAGCAATTAATATTGAATTAAGATTTTGAAAAATAATCTTATAAGCATTGAAAATATATTTTTTTCTTTGGAAATGTTCGGATGAGCAATTTGTGTATTTCCGCATTTTCTGATGATCAATTTCCTTCGTATATATTCCTATATCATGTTGATAAATGCCTCGTCGTTTAGTAGGAAATATTCGGGAACGAAAATACAAAAAAAGTATTACAAAACTGTATCAAATTTCTTACAATTATATAGTCATTTCATCATTTTCTATTTTCAGCATTCCCGCGGTCTATAATTATCCTAACTACAATCGAACCAATCCGAGGACAAATGAACTTGAAAGGAAGGAACAGTGACTTTGTCTTCTCAAAAGTGAAAAGTCTATAGCGGAAAAGCTTACCAACCAGCAAAAGTTCAATAAGAGACAAATTTTTACTATAAGCAATCAAAATCGGAAGAATAAAGAAGCTAGTTAATATCCCTTTGACAACCACGCGATTATAAAATATATTTGATCTTTTTTTTGGTTTAATAAATGCAAGCAAAATAAATGCTATTTTTATACAAATTAAAGATATAACTTATAAGGCGAAGTTAACTGATTTATTTTAAAACGTCCCCGACCGCTTTCTTTTTTTTTTGTAACCCACCTGCTTTAGGGGAAAATGATTTTTGTAAATACTTTAAAAAAAAAAAAGTGCCTCCTCCTTCCCTTTTTTCGAGAAGGCCGGACGCTAAACATGTTCTTTTTTTAAATAATACTTCATATGAAGTTTAATTCATTTTATTTTTTAAAAACATGCAGGGTTTATCCACACGATCATTTTCCCTTGCAGAATATTGTTGCATAATTTCTGAAATCCTACTGGAAATTAAACCACGACTGTAAGAAAAAAGGGAATAATTTTGTTCATAATTGAGCATCGCCTGATTCCTTCATTCAGACGTTCTAGAACGATTTTATGTTGCTATTAAAGTAGTGTAACCAAATCCCTTCCATTTACGCCATTACTGTGGATGTTGGCCTGAATTAGTTTTTGTATCGTCGTTTTACAATTTAAATATGATTCAATTTCATATTTCAGAAGTGTTTAATGGGCTATAATTTGTTTTAAAATGATAGCTATAAAAGTATAAGCAGCACATATATCAATATTAATAAATAATTGTTCTCAAAATGAATATCACTCCGAGCAATGAAAAAAATAAGAGTTTTAAGTTCTGTTTGAGATATATCACTATATATATACTATAAGAATTTGAGGAGTTTAATTAATAGTCCAGGCACACTGCAGAATAAAATGACGTGACAAAGTCATAGCCATAAAACAGTTCGGGTATGAATATTTTCACAAGCACAACCACTAAAAAGTTGTTTTTTTATGGTAATACAGTCATGTATTGGTGAATTATGGTTCCTGAGTCACCGAATGTCGATCAAATATTAAAGAATAAAGTCTCTATTTGAACTTGAAGCATGCATTTATCCTTCAGGCGGATAATTCACAATATTATTAGCCACAATCTTCGCACTTAAATATTAAAAAAAAAAAAAAAAAAAAAACCCAGCCGATTCGTATGAAATGCAAGCGGGTAGCCGAATTTCCTGAAGTAATACAATAATGCCTAAACAATTAAAAAAGGTTATTCAATTCCACGAACGCTTATTCTCTGCGAAAATTGAAAAATTGTGATGGAGATTCGGTACTCCCGATTACTCGTCTTCTGCTAGTGCTATAGCCAGCCCACCTCCTCCCAAACCCGCCAGCTTCGAGCGGATAATGGTCGGGGTTTCCTCGGCGCAGGGTACATGAAGAGCTGCCGCCACGGCCTGCATGGAGCTGAGGGGGGAATGGGGTGAGGGGAGTGGCCCGTTGACTTTCATTCATGTCGTTGTCCCTCGATACAGCTTCTTTTTTTTCTCTCCCTTTTTTTTTTTTTTTTGGTGCTAAATTATAAATCCTTGCATCATTACAAAACGTGGAAGAATAATAACTCTAACATGGAGTCTTTCAAGACTTTTAGTCGGTGCATAGTTCACTAAAATATAGCTGCATCTCGACCAAATTTGGCTGTGGCGTCATTGGCACAGCATAGATATAAACATGATAGATGAAGGATATTAAATCGCATGCAGAAGAACATAATCAATTTTATTTACATTGAAAACCGTCACAATGTTACAATACATTATTATTAAAGGATTTGTGAATTTTAATCATCGTGTTTATATACATTTTTGGTGGTAAATATCACATTCTTTATCCTATTCATCATAAGCTACAAACAACCCAGTCATGCCAGTCGACACTGAACTGAAAAAATAAACATTACTCTTTCAACAGCCACCAAAGTTCCATGGCATGAGTTTTACCGGAAAGTTATATAAATTTTATTTAGTAAACCATAAAACATATGCATCCCATTCGTTTTGATGGTCACACCGTTCATGGCATTTACAGATCGATGCAAATTAACAAAAAAATTATTTAAAAACCACGATGCACCCTGCTCAAAAAGGTCAACAATAACAATAATTTCCAAACAAATTCATATCGCGTCTTTTCAAATACCTTCTTCATTCATGTTCATTATATTGATAGAATAGCTTTACCTGTAAATACTGCTGACAAAGAATATTAAGGCCCAAGATCAAGAAGATCACGGCCTCCAAATTCCAATAGTTAAGTTGCAGTTATAGGCGAAGAGATAAAAATATAATATAGTTAATATTGCTTGCTTTTTAGATCTTTGTGTCTCCTCCTGGTAGCGATTCTGAGTTGTAAATTGGCTGAAAACAGGCTAAAAACACATTTCTGAGAAGAGGAAATCAGCTGAACATGGTGAAGATTGAATCACAAAACCCGAGCTCAATGCCAAGTCCACCAACACACACGCAGGCGTGGAATAACAGAAATAGAATACGAAGCAAAGGCGATTTGAAGTGACCACTCGCTCATAAAGCGGGCCTTCCAATGTGTTGTGTGTTTGCATGCAAAGCTGACCACTAAAAAAAAAACTGAATGGAGCGGTCCAGCAAACAGCTATTACGTCATCGCGTTTGCAAAGCGACCTTGAGAATGATTTCAGTTGACCATTCATCGTGCTAAGAAACGTAGACTCCAATTTAGCTTTTTTTTGCCATCGGGTTTTGAGGAATAAACATCCCGACTAAAATTTATAGCATAATGAGTGAATATCAAGATACAAAAACCTGTAAAAATTATAAAATTTGAGGTATGAATCCATGCAAAACATTTGGATTGAGACCTGGATTCACGCCGTCAATTGACGGACTTTGTCGCCGCGAGGTTCGGGCGACCTTGGAGTCGCTACTCCGGCGACGCCAGTTGAACACAGCGGCCGGGAAGTTGGATGGCGCTATGACACTTCAGTGGACGGGCTGGACAGCCAACAAGAACGCAGAAAGGTGTAAGCTAACCAGGCAAAATGATTATCAATGTAATTACGGTACCAATGGATGACCCTCCTTTCACGTCATTCTACCTGCAATTTAGACTGAATTATTTCAAAACAAACTAAGTATACTAGTAGTATGTAAATCCTATTATATATTTCAGTACTTTTACAATATTATTTCACTGAGAAAGGACAAAAACTATGCGATATTATGTCGCAAAATATTTCGAAAATATTACAGCGGAGATATGATTACCTGTCGGTTGAGCCCATGTATCCTTTCCTGTTCAGAGAATTCACTATGAACATTTGTTATCACAAAAAACTATCACATATATTCCAATATTCAGCAGGCAATTCCAAGGGCAAGAGCGAGGAGAGACAGCGGCTTCTCGTTGTAGCGTTCAATGCCAAAATGCTCGCGCTCAGCTCTGGCGTACCGGCAGCGCAGAGCGGCGATGCTTCGCGATAAAGCCGAGGCGGTGCAGACATGTAATGCGGACTAGATGATGATAGACTAGTCGGCTTTAGTCGAGTTCAAGTTTCCTCGGTCGCGCGGTCATTACACCGCCTGCACTCTCTGTTCACTGTGCCGTGCAAACATTCACCAGCGCAGAGGGGGAGAGAGAGGAGAGAAGAGGAAAAAAGAGTCTGAGCAGCCCTCTATCCTCATTTACCTTTCCTTCTGTCTGTTTGCGTGTATACAGCACACGTGCGTTAATCATACGACGGGCCAGATCCTTGTCTGTTATGTGAATCAGTCAGACTGGGACGGTTAAAGAGAGAGAGAGAGAGAGGGGGGAAGAGATACAGAGGAGAAGTATGGTGAGGTGAAAGGGAGAGAAGGAGCGATAGGGTCAGAAAGAGAGATGATGATGATGAGAGAGAGAGAGAGTTTTTTTTTTTTTGGGGGGGGGGGGAGGGGGCAGCGAGCTGAGTAGAAGTAAATAACTGGAGAGATGAAGAAAGGGATGACATAAGAAAAAGGGGGTCGAAGAGGGTGCAAAGAGAAACAAAGAGAAAGAGAGAGAATCAGACATAAGACACGGGGGGGGGGGGGGGGGCAAAAGAGGATGTTGAGCAGGCGGATAACTAGGCTATGAATACAGTCCTTGTTATCTATGCCCCGTCGAACGCAAAGTGCACGAGCTAATCACAATTCATAAGCGGGTTAGAGAGAGGAGGAGGAAATTTCGACTGATGTTTGACTGTCTTCTTTGCCCACGTGATCGAGTTGAATGACCACCAGATTTTGGTACTGACCTTTCAGCGAAAAGCTTCCCAGCCCAAAAGTAATCAGCCCAATATCAGAAATCGCCTGAACGCAAGGCTAGAATCTGGGTCAAGCAATATTAATAATGCGTCTTGTTATAGCTGACTGTCGTTCTTTCCCCTTTTTCGATATACGCGGAAACGGTATAATTTTAGCTCTTTCGATGAAACAACAAACTCTGTTTATAGACGTATTTCCCTTCAATACAATGAACTTTCGACGTCATAAACTCATGTTCATATTCTCAATTCAAAGCTCTGGAATTAAAATGGTAGTTATAAGGATGAAAACGGTAGATTTGAAGATTCCTAGGCCGAGATAATGATAAGATTAATTCAAATAATTATACGAGTTATTTATATTATCTTTTGCATGACATATCTAAATAAACACATTTCTTTTTTGCTAAATATAACGAAAATCGTAATAATTTTGTAGTTGAGCCTAGCTACACTACTTATCAACTAATATTGACAACGAAAGAAAAGAATGAGAGAAAATAACGATAATGAAATATAGATCCCAGATCACATCATAACCTTTGATTACGTGGATAAATTGGCTTGCAACTATGAGTTGACGTAATTAAATCATTCTTATTGAGAAGAATGTGGAAGCTACCATGCTTGTTAATGAAAATTAATGCCACGATAACATCCGACGAATTCCAGCTAGTATCATGGGGTACCATTACATCAACATAATCATTCAATTTCCACTGAACGATTCTCTTGATTCGAACATTGTATTTCCTCTAACGATTTCAACAGCACGGGTGTCTCAAAAAGTTAATATTGCATAGCCGAAATTGTGCTAGTATGAACAGAAGACAATAATGTCCTGATATCTTTTTCAAACTTACATAATTATCTTCTTTAAGGATTGTTAGCATTTTCATTTAACCATAAAATTAATGTCTGTTTGATTACCTAAATGATTTTGGTATTCACGCGAGCGAGCATGAAAGTGAGATTGTCCAGATTTTGACAACCATTTTATACCATCAATACCATCGTTCCTTGGAATTCGTATAGACAAAAATTTGACCTGGAAGAAATACATTGATAATGTATGCAATGTACTAAGTAAAAAGATTGGAATATTGTATAGATTAAGAAACTTCGTGTCAAGAAAAATAATGCTCATGTTATATAATTATTTTATTTTACCCCATATAACGTATGGATTTATAGAAGTTTGGGGTGCTATACATGTAAGACAACTCTGAATCCTGTTTTCAGAAACGAATGGCCAGAGTAATTGCTTTCAAAGGTTCGAGATATCACTCTGCTCCTTTATTTTATGATCTTAAAGTGCTAGATATTTTCAAAGAATATCGCTATGTGATTTGTATTTTTATCAATCAATTTTAATCAATAAAATTATTTTAATCTATTAGCATATGCTATTTGTTAGCTCCCTTTACCAAGACGTTATTGTGATTTTTACCAAGATGTATGTATCATTGTGATTTGGTAATAAACTCATTCATTCATTCATTCATTCATTCATTTATACCTGCGTTTTTGTAGTATAAAGAAACTACACTTCACAATTTGATTAAGGTGCTTTGAATACAAATTGTCAAGATAAGTCTTATTTTTAGGAAAATTGTGTCTTTTAAAATTACTAGTTAATCAATTCACACGAAGACACGTTAGAAAATCACACGACCTTGATCTTGCGTTCATAAGTTGCACACACGTACATGCAGGGAGGTGCATGGAAGAGATCTCTCTTCCACCTCCCTGCGCACATAGACGGATTATACTAAGCACGATCTACTTATTTTAATATGTCCTCCCGCGATTTGTAGAGTTTCTCTCCTGAAATTAAAGTTTAGTATGTTTTTGAACTTCGTCTTTCCATTGATTATGCTTAGCCTCGTGTAAAAGAAAAAAACAACAACTATCAATCGTCGGATAAAAACACTTTGTCGGTAGCAAGTAACTATGACGTCTTCAGGGACAGCGCTTGTATTTGTAATTATTTTTATTTATTTATTTATTTATTATTATTATTATTTTTTTTTTTTTTTTTGGGGGGGGGGGGGCACAGAAGAGCGTAAGCTTGTTGTTTTCAGACGATATGAAAAGAAGATTTCAATATCAATCGCATCTTAAGTGCAATGTTTAGAGATTTACACTCACAAACCGGAGAATAAATTTTGAACGAGCAGTACACAACAGGTTTGTGATGTTCGAATGTAGGAGAAGCATGACTACGCAAGAGGATCTCGAAAGACATCGATGTAAATGAGATTTAGGAAGAGAGAAAAAAAAATGTTGTCTCGATCTGAACGACGCCTGCAAAATTCGGTTCTCCATCACTTACTGATGATTGTTTGGGGATCGTGACGTAATCTATGACGTAGTTGTGGTGGCCATGAATGATGATCATGATTACAAGTTTTCATCTGATTGTGTAATTTTCGTCGCGGTTGCAAGCCTGGCTGTTTACAGACATACAGGGAGTTACAGTTTTGTGGAATCGTCTTTGGGAATTGTTTGCCCGATTCAACTCAAATTGTGGAAACAGCACCCAGTGGGGTAGCCCTGGGGCGATTATGGGGAGCAAGTGCCCCCAACCGAATGGCGAAAGCAGAATAAAGTTGAAATAAATAAAATGAAGGATGAAATGCAAAAAAAGAAAGAAAATATAATAATAATAATAATAACCCGACTACACCCTCCCTTTGTTCGATCGTCTTTTTGTATGGCATTTTATCCTCAGAGTTTGTCCGCCCCTTGGCACCAGTGCCCCCCCCCCCCCCCTTATGATGAACTCACGCTACGCCACTGACAGAGTCTGATGTAGTAGAAAATAAAGGTTTGAGTATTGGCCTTATAGAGAAGCTGTTTTCATCGACTTCACAAAGTATAGTTAATATTTAATGCGTTATGAGTGGCTTTTGCTCATATTTTTCAGACAAAATGGTCATAGGAATTATCCTAATCGGCGATGTAATTATGGGTTTATATTATGGCTCCCATAAAATGAAACTTTAATGATTTCGTATTGCGAGAAAGTGGCAAAACCAATTGCGTGGGTGTAATGAAGGGGAAATATCAGAATGTTAATTTGAGATCTTTTAAAGTGACATTAAAATGGTAGAACTTGAACAGCGCCATCTTTCAGTGATTGCTAAATTAGCATTATAATTTGAAGATTAATTGCATTTTAGTTTGAATTTTGGCAAGCAGCTTGTTTGGATAAAAGGCAAATTATATATTTAAAACAAGTATTATTTCTGACTTGGCATTGTGGAAAATTGTGTGCAGCTACATGTTAAGCCTTTATAAATTAGAATGGGGCATGATGGGGGAAATGAGAGGCACAGACACTTATCAAATCCTGTTGAATGATCAGTTTACTGTCACTTTAAAATGTTTGGTAAGAAGCCCTAATGTGCAAAAAATTCAAATAAGCAGTATTACGAATATGAATGGTTGCGTGTGAATAGAACATTGTTTGACCATGCATAATTAAGATTTTCTTTTCTTTCTTTATGTGTATTATTATCATTATTATTATCATGGATGTTATAATTATCATTATTATTAGTAGTAGTAGCACTAGTAGTAGTATTACACATTTGCACAAAGTAATTTCTTTTGAAAAGAGATTTTTTAATTCAGACGATGGAAAGACGTCTACATTAGCACGCCATGACGTTTAACTTACAATTAGTTTATACCTTTAAAATATACCTTTGGATTCGCAAAAGGTCATGATTATCCCTCAAAAGGGATGACCCCTATCACCCCGTCCCATTTGCAATTGTCAAATAATTCACTCATGGGAATGTTTACACGGATAGTTTTAGCACTTACAATGATCTGCTTGCTGAGATATCCTAAACATGAACATAATCGAAACGCTTGTAATACTCAATCTGATTTAGGACGTATAGGTTACTACAATGCTAGTCTCAAATGACGATTATCACCGTGTTTACACATGGATCCGGCTCGCGGGTTCCACACGACTCTCGGCGCGTCGAACCCGCCTCCCATTCCCTTTTCTTATGGTTATCTTCTTTTCTTTTTCCCTTTCATGAATTGCTGTGCTCGACACGGCTTTCTGCTTATACATCAAAAAACTTGCCGGGTCTGATACGACTCTCGGATCGAAACCTATCTACACCTTCAATTCTGGCGCAGCTAAAAAAGGTGTGTTCAACCCAAATCTTGGATCACACTGACCGCGTTTATATTTCGTAAAATTGCCGTGTTTCGGGAAGTATAATGGCATATATATCAAAAAAAGGACGTAGCCGGTGTACAAGTAAACCCCCGCTTTGTTTGCAGGCCCAGAAAAAATGAAAATAAATTAGAAAGAATAGATTTAAAACATCCTCTTTAGGAGCAGTATAGTAGTGGATCCTTAAGATTAGAGGAATAAAGCTGAATATTTCATCATTTCTAAAAGAGAATATGGACCTATATAGATGTCAAAAACACTGGAATATACGCCCATTGACGGATTTTGCCCCTGTTGGGCAAATCTGGATACGCAACTGAACCACTCTCGTACAGCTATGATTTTTAAAGGGATTCGGTAACTTTGTGGAGGCTTGATTTAATAAATTATTGAATTTTGATATCTGTCTTGTATAATGGTGTTCAGAAGGATAAATAAATAGCCAGGCATAGAAAGGTTTTCAATTTAAGATATCTATGACTGAATACTCCCATTTACGAAAGCGTATGGCCATACGCTTTAGTCTAACACTGAGTCTATGGGGGAAAATGAGTCTGATTTCCGGTCACTTGCATATGTTTACTTTTGTGAAGGATATGATGATTTTGAAGTGCTTTTTTCCCCCTGAGCTTCATTTTTACACCATATTACATACACTGATAGCATGTAAGGCCAGGCAGCTTAGATAATATCAAGCCTCTACAAAGTTACCAAATCACTTTAATCTAAAATAATTTATTGAACAAAAATTAACTAATGCACAGTAAGATTCGCTGACGATGGGGTGAAAGAAGAAGAAAAGAGTTTTGACAGAAGGCTATGGTGGCACCTGCCCCCTAAAAACTGGGCCATTAACCGTGACCTGACCCATTTGTCAAGTTCAGTGCCTCGGTCCTAGTGTCCGTCTCCGGTTTCCCTCTCCAAGGCTTTGCTGCATATACACTCACACTGCACACTCATCTCCTGGCCTTTTCTTAAGACGTTGTTGAATATACTCTTAACAGGGTTTCAAAGCCTGTCTTGCCACTTTCAAAAGTTCCCCCAAAACATATTTCATTCCCCAGTAATCTAATGTTCTAATGTGATGTCTCATTTTTTGAGTTTGTCTTTTTTGCTGTTGTTGTTTCCTTTTCTCTTCAAATCTGTATAATTTTGTAAGCGCTACGGTACAATCTGATTTTCATGATTTTAGCGCCCCTAAATATTCGATATTGTTATTATTATAATTATCAATTATTATCATTATTTTTATTATTATTATTATTATTATTATCAGTCAAGTTTCTGATGCGCCCCTTTTTTTCGTGTGTTCGAAATAAAAAATGTTTAAAGCTCAGTGGCGTAGCGTAACGTAAAAAAAAAGTTAGGCTCAAATTGCCCAACATGAGAGTGATTTTGTGCACGACCAACATCTGAGCAATAATATGTGATATATTTACTAATAGGTGATTTTGATTGGGCAACACATTACCCGAGTTGGTCATGAAATTGTCAAAAAGTCGGTCGGACACATAATTATCCTTATATTGTATAATTTTTACTCATTTTTGTTTTCTCACGGTGATACTAGGTGCTTGAATGAGATAGAGGGAAGGAGAGGGTCATATCATATTCCTTCCGCTTCTCTCTCTCTCTCTCTCTCACGTGCATACACACCCACACATACAGCCATGGAAAAAATTATTAGACCAAGAACGGTTACTGAAAGTGTTATATTTGAGGTAAGAAGGAAATAAAATATCATAAAAGCAAGGTACAATTGCCGGAATCTGTTATTCATTCAAAGAAATACATATTGAAATCATTTTCATTAGTTTGAATGCATATTATAGTACCTTTATAACAGAAGCTTGGTCTAACAATTTTTTCCAGGGCTGTATATACATACAATCGTATCTCCAAGCATAAAAACAAATTTTATCGCTTACTGAAATTTAATTTCAACTCAAACACCTGTGAAAGATTTGTCTTACAAAAAGAAGGTGATTTGGCATGCTTACCAAAAATGCGATTTCCAAAAATAAAGAGGCAATGTTTTAATGATCGTCTTTTTTGTTCCTATCAAACTTAATTTCTTACTTATAATTTGACAAAAGTGAGCTAAATATGCTATTCGAATCCTTTTTCTACAGAATGACGTAAACTATGATACTGATACATTGTTTATGGTTAGAAGAATAACAATTATTTTTTTTCGTAGACATTATTTTTATCAATATTAACTGTTAAATGTGACCTTATCCTCCAGAGATGTTTTCACCGGTTATAGGATGAGGTTAAAGAGCTTGCGACAACCACATGTCTCTATCATGAAGGCCATGTGGGAGAAAAACAATAAGAGAAATGTGGGATAATCTTGCCCTTATTCTATAAAAATGGAAGCTACCCCTTCTAAAAAATAACGCCAATAATTCTCAATACAATACTATGTACAAATTCGTCAAGAACACAAAACATAGGAAATGATAAGTGACTTATAGGTTACGAAAAGATGCGAGGATTTGTTTTTCTTATTGTTGTTATTCTTATTAGCCCTATATTCAAATTTGCAAGAAAAAAATGAGACAAGAAAAAATTGTGAGTACAAATGTATTAGCTGTTAACAATCCCTTTGAAACATTTTGAATGGTATTTGCCTTATTTTTTATGCATTACCAGTTGCAAAGCCTCATTGGAGTGATTGCTATTTCAAAAGTAAAGAAGTAAAGTCTTCTTGGCGCAAGGTGTGCATGATGAGTGCAGAATTGCTCTACAAAGTTATTGTAAAAAATATGTCGCATTCAATTGCGACACTTTTGTGTTTTGTGTACAAATATTACACTGTAATGATTATAAAGTGTGTTTAAGTGAGAGGTTTGACTCTATTCGCTGAAATAATAATTTTACACTTGTGTTTAAATGAAATAATAAACACAAAATGTTCATTAAAATATATGTAACCTTTTGAGTTGTATATTTGTCCTATTTTCTTTGTGTACTTGTTGTAAAGCCTCACAAAAGTGATTGCTAATTCAGAAGTAAATAAATAAAATCTTCTTGACGCAAGGTGACTGAATGTCTCTAAGAATTACTCTACAACTTTATGGTATAAGTTTTTGGTCAATTGTCATGCGTACATCATGTTTATCCATTACATTATGGGGGTTTTTTGTCAAAAAGAATTTTAACATTTAAACCAGTATTCAAGACTGTACTGATCGTGGTGTAATTTGCAGAGTGGAAAACACGTGTACATTGCCAAAGTATTACACTTGTACATGTATATAGGGAGGAGGATTGTAAAAAAAAGAAGTATGATTATTGCAAGACAGTCCGAGAGGACATTATTCTAGTGGAAAATTGTCCTGGTGATTACACGAAGTTGTCCTAGGGAAAATACGTGGTTGTTTGAGAAGTAATTTCCCAGGGGTAGGTATTTTGAGGGGAGCATGGATTAAATAATTTTTAAAAATCGCGTCTGATAATTCATTTTCTTTTCTTCTTATGAAACCTTTGAAGTAAGAAATAAATTAAGACTAAACCTGCTAGATCTGATATAAATTCATTCTTATTTTCATGCACCATTTTATTTTCATAATTTTATGGTATACCTGACTGGAATTACTCCAACAGTATTGACAATCGTCGTAAGATTTACAGTGATATGCTCATATTTCTGCAGCAATTCATGGCCAATACATGATATTGAACAGAATGGAGAAAAATCGATTCGTCAAATGAATTAAAGCGAATGAAATATATGAATACCAATAAACTTATACTCGAAAGAAATTTATTTTCGTTAGAGCAAGATTGGGTATGGAAAGATAAATGGAAAATGTAAATATATATATTATATATATATAGAGAGAGAGAGAGAGGGGGGGGGGGGGCGTGATAAACAGAGTAGAGTGTGGAGATAGGGATGCGTGAATGGGTGGATGAGGGTGGATGTGTGCGTGTGTGTGTGTGTGTGAGAGAGAGAGAGAGAGAGAGAGAGAGAGAATGGGGCTTTGGCGCATGACTGCGAAATTCAAGTCTTCCTCCTTTGTTAGTGCATAAAATGATTTATTATGTTTTCGCCAATCGCCCCAGATCACTACGAAGTCGTCAGAGCATTACACCTGTCTGTCACCGCGGCCCGCTAAAAACCAATCTCAATTTCTACAAGATATTCCTCACAACTTCTCCCGCTCTCCCCTTCTTTCTCCATCTCTCTTCCTCCCCCCCCCCCCCCTCTCTCTCTCTCTCTCTCATCATTCTTCTTTTCCTATGCTCTCGGCGGCCTAATTTTCCTCTCTCCACCTCCTGTCTCAATGCCAGTAAATCGGGGCCAGGCTTTCTTGGGTTACCTCCGCGGCACAGATCCGCGATGAAAGGATGTCAAAATATAGAGGAGTCAAAAAAGCGAACAGCGATGCGGAGACGCGGATCAGAATACGTCACGAGCATGGAACTCTATCCTGAACGTCGCGAAACACCCTCTGGATTCGTGCGTACCGTGTTACGGACTTTCGTAAATATAGGCCTTCCATGTTGTTATGTTCAGGCCATTACATTTTCGCTTTTGTTCCTTGTCATGTTTTCTTGGAGAACAAAAGAAGTATTACATACACACATTAGCAGGGGAGAGAATGCATTCGTCTTTCTCAATTTTCAATTTACGTCATAAGGTGGTGACATTGTGACTCAACTTAAGAAAATGAATTTTAAAAAATCATTCATTTTCGAAAACTCGATGATCGTAGCCAGAAAAAATATTATAGAAGACATATTATCTGATGTTTCTTTGCAGGATGTAATCAGTATTACATTAAGACATTAGCAGGATAGTTTCTCTTAATTTTCAATTTAAGATGTTGAAATAGTATGTGTAGAAAATTGAAAATGAAAACAAACAAACAAAAATCTTCCGGTTTGGATAATTTCATTTTATGATCGTAAAGTTTTTCATAAAAAATTTACAACCAAACTGGTTAACATATAGTGTCACGTTAAATCACACACGTGAAGAAAAATCTAATAATTAAATTGCTCAAACCAAATCATCTTCAAATTATATAAGAATTGTACTTTACATGTAATAGTTCTGAAGCATTCGTTATGAATTTAAAATTCCTTTCAAATGGAAAAAATATAAATCTACAGATATTTTTTTTGTTATATGTAAACTTTGAAACGGTATCAAACATTCTGTCTGATATGGCATATATAAACAGGAACGAATAGAAATTAGACTTTGATATATTTTGCAGACTATTGACAGTAAAAAACGAAGAATCATTTTAAATTAATTATTTTGTGAAATTATAACAAAAGTTGCCGACATGAAAAAAAAAATATTCGTCTAAATACAAGGGAAATCGAAGGGAAAGTGAATAGAATATTTGAATATCCGAAAAGCGTCAAACGAACAAATAATTAAATCATATTCAGGGTATGAAACACCCCAGAAAAATGTAATCTTGATGCGAATGCACACTAATAAAGTATTGTGTAGCTAGCATTTGAGATTTTTAAAAAATCAGAAAATTCGGCATTTCCCCCAATTTCTTCATGAAAAATGAATTACGCAGTCTTCCAGGGGAAAACAATCTACATCACTTCATGAGGAATTGATTAGAAAAGTAAATGAAAAAGTATTAGAATCATGACTTATGAATAATGATGAAAAAAATAATTGCACTCCCTATCAGGGGAAAAATATGAAAGTAAAATCCAGGTAAACTTTATTACATTAAAGTAACATTTCTGAGAATAGAATAATTTGGAGATGGATAAATGTAATCATTCATGTAATGACTTGCATAGCATATGACAAAATAATTTTGTTAATGGTTGCATTTCATATATTATTATGAAAAGCAATTGCATGTATCATATCAAGATGAATAAATAGGAATTGAAACGTTTCCCATAATTTATAGGATATAACCTTATATCAAGACGAATATATACATATACATCCATAACTGATTTGGGGTTGTTTTTTGCACAAAATTGGAGTAAAATATGGGTTAATATATGCAAGAACCACAATGACACAACGTGCATACTACGTCATCCGTCTGCATATTTTCAATCCCCTTATCAATATTTGATATTCACATTTTAACGTTTTCTTCATAATCTACATAAAGATTTTCTTGTTGAAATGTTTCTCTATGCGATACAAGAAGCTAATATACATTTTCTGACTCCCCCCCCCCCCCCCCCACACTCTCTCTGTCTCTGTCTCTCTGTTTGTCTGTCTGTCTGTCTCTTTGTCTCTCTCTCACACGCACACACACACCTACACACAACACACACACGCGCGCGCACCCCCCTCCCACACACACACACACATCCACACGCGCACACACTCACACAGACCTATGTTTTCTATTGTTCAAATTTCAACCGATGACTCCACTATTGAATTGCGTCACAAAATTCATTGACGGTATAAACCTCACCAATTGTTGACAACCGATGACCTATTGAATTACTACCGATGACCCATTGTTCTCTTTGTTCGATGTCATCGGTTTGAATGCGTAAACATGTACACATACACACACACACTCTCTCTCTCTCTCTCTTTCGCTCTCCCTGTCTTTCTCTCTCTCTGTGTCTGTCTTTCTCTGTTTTCTCTTGAGTCTCTGCCTCTCTCTGCCTCTCTCTCTCTCTCTCTCTCTTTCTCTATCACTCCTTGTTTTTCATTAATTTATGTGCAAAACACCACACACAGGTAACATAAACAACCCACGTTTTAACCAACTGCGCCCTCGAATAAAAGAGACGTTTTCCTATAATAGAAAGAAACATAAATCAAAATCATTTTAATCAAGTTGTTGCCCTACTCTCATCACAATGTTCCGTTTTGTCTGGTTTCCCGTGGTACCCGTCTTTCTTTCTGACTGTCTGTTTGTGCGTGTGTGCGCGCGAGGGTGTGCGGGATGTGTGTGTGTTTTCTGTGTGTGTATTTATGCCTGTTTGTCTAACTTGTCTGAATGGGCAACATTGTTCGATGTAGGTATGTCTGTGTGATAACAATGATATCCATATTTACCGTCTGATTTTAATTCGACATGTTTGTATGACTGTATACCTGGGATAATGTGTGTCTGGTTAGTCGTTCTTGCCTGTTCATTTATACATCAATGTTTTCTTCTCTATCTTTCTTTTGTCCTTTATTCAAATGAGATGTGATTCACCGTCATAATCGCCAGACAACGTTTTCCTTTACACCCATCCACACAGCGCTTTTTAGGCCTACGCTGTTAGTCAGAGATACGGTGTATTTTCAGAGCGAATATTTTATACGCCATCCCCCGTTCGACGGGAGACGCGCCCGGGTCTATCTAGCCGTATGCAATCTTCCCGAATTAGTGAGATCATACATAAACAGGACAATATTCCATTTAGACCGGTGTCAATGACTCTGACTGTCCCAATTTCTGGAGCAATCGCCCGCCATGCTTTTGCCTGCTCCTTCTCCCTCTCTCTTCCTCTCACTCTCCCTGCTTTCCCATTGCTCGTGGCGCCGGCGGGCATTTTACTTGCCATGAATTCGCTTTAAAATGCATCTGTGACGAGTAGTCTTTTTTGACAGACTACTTTTTAAAATATGGGCATTTTGTTCTCGCTGTAAAATTTGTAGCAAGCGGGTGCCTGAGTCTAATTCCATTGTAACTGTGAAGAAACCGAGTCAGAGAGAGAGAGAGAAAAAAAAATAGAAGAAGAAGAAGAAGAAGAAAACACAGAAATGTAAAATAGTATCTAAATGAATGTACATGAATAAAATGAGAGTGGCAGGATAGAGATGGAGACCTGTTCACCTTAATTTTGCTAGAGATAATATTAACATTTGCCATGGCCATGAAAGAGCTTAATAATTGTGTATCGATTTCCCTAAACGTTAAAAAAATAAAATAACAAGCGTTAGCAACAGAAAATTAACGTTCGTTTTCAATAAGAATGATAAGATTGCAATTTAATTCGTAATTCGATACGAAGAACTTAGAGAAATGGAAGATGTACAATTACTTTTAATTGACAATAATGATTATTTAAACTTTAGTAAAGACACATAACTCTATAACTACGTTCTCATGACAATACAATTAGAGTCTGAAACTGCATGTAAATATTGATGTTATATTGCCATCCCATTCACATAACAGGTATTTGAAAGTCTGATTTAATATTCAGATGGCTTAAGTGCCTAAGAAAAGGCAATACAATAATTCTGCTGTTTCCGTTTGCCGTGATAATCAGGATAATGGTAAACGCATTAAGTTAGTTCTCGATCATCCTTGCCTGATTGGCTGTTCCCACATAATCAAATTCGTGTTATATGTATTTTAATATCTTCCAATCACAACAAAATCATCAAAGGGGAAGTCCGCTCTGTCATCAAATCGGTTTAAATGGAAGCATTAAATTTGAGAGAAGCAGATTAGTGACACTTTAAAGAAATTCAGATAACAGGATAAAGCATAAGTAAGTTAGTAAGTTTCCAAAGTTGCTACCGCTCAAACCAAAAAAAGTGCAACTCTAGGATTTAACATTCGAGCGCCTTTCCAATTTAATATGAATTTTGTAACAAATATTTTAGATAGTTGCATTTAGGAGTGCATCAAAATATCATCTTAAGTGCCCAAAAGCTCTTGAAAATCAAAATTTATATTTTACTGTTTCTGTATCTCTGAAGATTTTTTTCAATATTTAAAAAAAAAATTATCAACTGAATTAACACATTATAGGAATCGTGTTTTCTGATAGAAAGTATCTCTCCTATGTAGGACTGGGGAGAAGGTTGGCAAAAAAAAAAATCCGTCCTTGTGGTCCTTTTATGATTCGACTGGGTAATACACTTTTATATTGGTTGTTCTAGCGCATTGAAAGTCCACAAAGGATGGAGAAATACAAATGTATACGATATGATATTTAATTGAAGAGAGAGAGAGAGAGAGAGAGAGAGCGCTTAAGATGGTAGAGAAAGGGAGAAAAAATGTGAGGGAGAGAGACAGAAAGAGAGTGAATAATCTAACATCGTTGATAATCATAAAATAATCTGAGGAAAATGTATGAATGCAACGCTTGTATAGAAATATTCTTCAATACACGTGACGGAGTGTCGTTGTTACCATTCATTTGTCTGGGACGTGGTTTAAAAGGTATCAATATCGGGGACATGCGTGTTTTACTTGAATATGATACATCTATTTAGATGTATCATCAAACAAGCCTTTTAGTGCCATTCTCTTTCTCTCTTTCTCAAACAAAAAGACATCATCCATTTGTGGGTCGTCCCCACTTCACAGCTTAGGAAATTTGATCCCCTTTGTCTTTAAATCTAGCTCCTTTTTATTTTAGTCCACGTTGTTATTTGCGAGAAAGGTCATGACATTAAGAAAAAGAAACATATACATAACATTGGCACGCTATTATACTTAATGATGTTATACTGTCTGAGGCACTTTGCAGTATCAAACTGTTCTAAATGTGATGCAGGGTCTGAAATATAATTGTTACATGTTAAAACCGATAGGCTCAGCTCATTTCATTTGCAGTTGGCATTTTAAACATTTCAGAATAAACTAGAAAACGACAGTGCAACAACGCCCAGTTCACATAAACTTAGTATACAAAATGTAGTAGCCTTGTTGTAAGATTGGACAGCCTCCACACTTATTTGTTTGTGTGTACTTGGCGCCGTCAATTCCTACGTGATCATCCGTAGAACACGCCGCGATGACCACACCCAATTAATAGGGACTTTTAGAATTGCACGTCCACTTAGTCGACTGGTACGCAAGGACATCATTCTACGCCACTGCGCATGCGCCACTCGCCCTCTCCCTGTCCTCCTCCCTGACTTGCAAAATCGAGAACATGTTCACTTCGTTTTGGCGGTGCTCCGAATTCTTCGACGAGGTTCACGTATATGAAGTCATCAGAACAGCTCAACTATTATGCTCATCCGTTGAGTGTGTACTTCCGGTTGACGTCGACGGTACGTACACGTCGAGTGAAATTTAAAATGATTAGAACTGTAGTCAACATGGGCAGTCGACGACGTTGACATGCGCGAATTAGTCGACTGGGACGAAGTACTAGTCCACTGCTTCTAAAAGTCCCTAGTAACGCCCCGCGGTGTACAACAACATACAGCCTTCACTATTATTTGGCTGTGTCCATGTGGCGCTATATACACCACGTGGTGAAACGATAGCCACACCCAGTTTGTTAGGCTGCATGTTGTACAGTTGCACAACATGCATTGTCTTTTGGCTGTTGCCATTTGGTGCCTTTCACACACCACGTGATCATCAATATACACCTTGCTGACCACACTCTCATTATGGCGCCATTCAATCCAAAAGTAAGGATCTTTACTATACGACTCTCAACTCTTGATGCAAACTACAGTGAAACATGTCTATAAAGACCACTCAAGGGAGACAAGAAAAGCGGTCTTTACGAGCAGGTGGTCTTTAAGTACAGGTTCCTTTAATACACATTTCAATGAGAAACACTGTTCAAGGGAAACGAAAATTATGTTCTTTTTAGACAGGAATTCTTTCTATACAGGTGGTCGCTAAAGCAAGTTTGACTTTATATACTGTATAATGACAGCAGTCTAACCCAACCACATAATAATGGAACGTTACATTAAAGAGATACTAGTAATCAAAGTCTTACAGTATTCATAATAACTTATGGCGCCATTGTCATTCACCTGTTTGGCACTTGTTGGACACTCACCATGTTTGATCTTAGAAACACACTACTTTTCAACTCAATGTCCAACTCAGTGTCCAATAAACAATATTAAAAGGAACAAAGGTACAAACATGGATATAGTATTATATCCATGGTAATAATAACAATAATAGCTACATTTATATTGCGCACGTATCCATCCCAGAGGATGCTCAAGGCGCCTACAAAGAGGTATTATTACCCTGGCTTTATTTTTTATGGTACAAACAAAGATAGTGACAAAAACGTTGTTATGACACAATGCTATGTTTTAGCTCTCTTTCTCTAAATAGAATCTGCTTTTTATAAATGTATTGTTTGATTGAAGTCACAAGATTTTGCCAAAGTTTTTTTTTCCTGATATTGGTGACTTTATTGTAATTTTAAAGTGTCGTGAAGTACATTCCTACAGAGACTAGTAAAGGTAAAATTTCAAACATTTTATGATATTCTTTTAGAACAAGTTTATAATATTGACAAAGGTCTAAAGTCTTTGTTCATTGCATGTGATGGAAACCTACGAGGCTCTACATTCCTTCCAGTCTCAATCTATAAAAACTACAAAATATCAACAAAATTGCCCTTTTTACTTCCACATGCTCCATAATGAAGATTCCTCATATCAGTAACAACGTCTATCTTTCTAGACGTGACTTTATGTTAACATACATCAATTTGAGAGGTTGGACTCATGTATTACTGATAATCACACGAACTGGGTATGCTATTTATGAACATTTTAGGAAACCTGTCTTGCAAAAATATCACACAAAGTGGGTTAGTTTGTAGGAAGAGGGTGATTCGTCTCGCATCCATCCGCAATTTCAGAATTCGCCGTTGTAGTCAGGTCTACATACGTGGCATTAATCTACATACCTCAGGAGCTAATCGAAAGTGCAATTCATATGATCTAGATGATAAATATATTTGTGTAAAATTTGTCGATTGATCGGTTTTTTATTTATAACTCGATACATGTATTCATCCTGAATTTAGAAACTGTCGCAAGCCTTGCATTACACTTGTTGTTTCCTCGTCCCGAATCCTCAAGGCAAAGAGCAATTTCATATCTCTTTATCCTTGAGTTTCTAGCGTTGTTCAAATGCTTTTTTTTTTATAAACAGTCTTTTGAACAGACTATGTTAATAGCCAGATTGGATTTGGCGCGCAGCCGGTAAAGCAGACGGCTCGGTCTCATAAGACGGCGGATACAATGCGATAGGGCGTGGATTACTTCGTCAGAAAAGAGGCCCAAAATGAGAGAAGTAAAGTTGATCAACCGCTAGGAGACAGCCTTTATGAGCCTAAACAGTGGCGGATCCAGGACAAACGAAGGGGGGGGGGGGGGGGGGGGGGGGTGTCACGTCGCACAACTTTAACGTGTATGAAAGTTGGCCCCAAACTGAGGGGTTGTATGCAGGCACTGACACCCCCACCGAACGATCCACAACTAACAACACATGCGACTGGTTTAAGGCTAATAAACTATTTTTTTTAAGTGTAACTATAATAACAATAAAAACATTGATATAGACAACATTTCCATAATATAATATCGACAACGTATTACTACCTCAATTGAAAACACAACATTTCTAGGTGTGTACATTGGTAGTTCTATATGTCTTGGAAAAAAACCATATTCTTGAAACAGAAAACAAAGTCTCTAAAAACATTGGCATCATTTCTAGACTGCGACACATTTTATCAAACAACATCCTTCGTACGCTTTACAATTCTCTTATCCTACCATATCGCTCATATTACAACCTAGCCTGGGGGAACTCTACAACCTCCAAATTACACAGATTAATCAATCTACAAAATATTCGTATAATTACAAAAACTCTCCGTTGTCACGTCGGCCATTTGTTGAAACAAAATAACATACTAAAATTGACCGATAATTGTAAACATCAATAAAGCATATTTATGTACAGAAGTAAAAACATTTTTTTTTCCTGACCAATTTTGTAACCTCTTTCAATTAAATTGAAGTATTCATGACTACGGAACCAGACGCGCAAATCACATCCATCTATACCCAAGCACAGAACCTTATTATTCCAAAATAAGCTGTGGAACGTTATCCAAAAAGGCTGAAAAGCATTTTCCTTCATTTTACAAATGGTTTAAGACACTTCCCCACCCTCCATTGAGTCCTTTTTCTCCGTTTCTTCGTGAATTTATCTTTTTTCCGGACGCCTTTTCTTTTGCACTTCCCCGCCCCCATTTTACCTCTTTCCCCCTCCTTTTTATCCAATCAAGCTCAACGGTTTAGGAATGTTATCCTTTTCTCTGTTTTTGTTTTTTGTAGTTTTCTCCATTTTATATATGTATTATGTACTCAAACGGCTAAGGGCACCCTCGCCCCAAGCTTTTGCTTTCAGAGGTGTGTCCTGCAACTATGTATGTATCACATGAATGTATATTTTGTCATATTTTTGTTTAAAATACATGTACATTATTTTGTTAATTTATTACTTTGTCTACTTATATTGGAAAGTTGGAAATAAAAGTCTTTGAATCGAAATTGAATTGAAAATGTATCATGCAGGGATTGGGGAACCGGTCTTACTTCGAAAATGAAATGCAAATTTTGACGGGGGCGTATCGTCTTCGTTGTGTTCCCTTTTCTTTTTGCGACATTTGATTGGGGGCACTACCCCCTGTGTCCGTGTAGCTACGCCAATGAACATGGATTTATGAAGGTCAATGTAGAAGGTCATTGTTGGGAAACAAGGAAGCATATTGCTGATCAGCGATAACTGGGGAGCGTTTCATCAAGTGTTTTGTCAGTGATTTCTACCGACAACTGTTATAAGCTACTGAAATCCTTGCATGTGATTGGCTGAGAGCAAATTTGTCAGTCAAAATCACTGACAAGACACTTGATGAAATGCTCCCCTGTTCACACCTAAAGATTTCATTTCTAAAACCTGAACATAGACGGAGGGGTAAAACAGAGAATGAGTGCTGTTCATGAAGTCCTTAAAATACAAATTTGGATGTTTTAATACATGTTACAAAATCGGTCCCAAAAGGTCGTGGGAAGCAAGTTTATATGGTTGATGGCAATACGGTGAGTAATTCTCATTTCTAAAGTAGCCCTCTATTTATGATCATACCTATCATTGTAGAGTTATTTTACTTTGCAGTGCGAACAAAATTCACATAATTCTCTCATAGAATGAAAATCAACATTACAATTTCCTTAACTTTGTTTATATTTCTTAAACATAAAAGGGATGTCTTTTGTGGTTTTCTTTTCCATTTTGAGCAAAATCAGTAAATGATTAACCTAGTTTTACGATCACGTAATGCCAAACAGTTTCTTAACAGACAATGAACACTTTTTGTCTGCTCCAAACACCAATTCATTAGGTTTTTTTAGTTCATAAATAGCAAGATACTTACTGAATATTCGATACTTGATCTATTCGAAGCTGCAACATAAATTCTCTCATTCAAGTGGATTAATATGCAACAGAGGGGTGATCAACTACGTAAACAACTAATAAATCAATCAGCTAATTATCCGATCAATTATCATCCCTACAAATCGATTGTCAATCAACCTATATATATCAACAAGATATTCGCGAATAGATCCATGGATCTATTTCGTCAACATAGATTTAGAAGACATGTCTCTAATGGAATAAGGATTCATTATAAGCTGGGGAAGAAATAGATGAAGACAATCAAGGAAATAGAAGAAGATAAAAAGCTAAAAATTAATTTACGATCATGTCAATATGCTAAACAGTTTCTTAACAGACAATGTACACTTTTGGTTAGCCCCAAACATTGATTCGTTAGGTTTATTTAGTTGATAAACAGCAAGATACTTAGGGTGTTTCTTCTATTAAAAGCTGCAGCATAAATGTCCTCATTAAGTGGATTAATAGCTGCAGTACAACTATTGACACCCCAATAAATAGATTGTCAATCAATCGCTTTTCCCCTCTTTCTTTCTTTCTCTCTCCCTCTTTGTTGCGCTAGTATCATTAAGCGTCCTTCGTTGCTATTTTAGATGCTTAAAAAAAATAAAGTTCGCCATTTCTTGATGAAGCCCTATGGGCGGAAATTCGTATTTTTTCATCTCTCCAACGGTTGTTTTATTTATTGGTAATTTTTGCGTAATTTTCATCAACCGACGCAGGACGATTATATATATGTATAGAATTATATGTATATAAAATTATATCAACAAATATTCGGGAATAGATTCATGGATCAATTTCGTCAACATAGACTTAGAAGGCATGTCCCTAATGGAATAAGGATCATTATAAGCTCGGGAAGAAATAGATGAAAAAAATCGAGGAAATAAAAAAGGATGAAAAGCTAAAAGGAAGTTCTCGGAGAGAACAGTGGATCAAGTTGATTCAAACGTCATTAAAAGCTAGATAATTTATATAGCTGATAACGATCGAGGAAAAGAAGGATGGGAAAAGCTAATGAAAAAGAAAGTAAAATAAAGAAATATAGAGAATTGAAAAAGAAGAGATGTGACCAAAAACAAAATGATTTAAATAACAGGAAATAGATTGAAGGGTTAAAAAAACACTTGAAAACGAACCGAAAAGAAAAGGGAAGAAAGGGAGAAGCATGGAAGATAAACATATTAGGGAATCGACAACACTAAAAAGGAAGAAACGGAAAAGATAAGAACAAGCTAGCTGGTGGAGGTTTTGATATAGAGAAGATGAGAAATGGTTGAAACAAAATATGAATGAGAAGTGTACAAAAAAGGAAAATACTTTCACGCAGCTGAGCCGAGCAATGAAATTTAATAACTGGCGAAAACGGTGGGGCATCTGACCAAACAAATCGCGATATTCTCCCAAATTCTCACAAGACGAGGTGTAGCCAGATTCCGTGGAGAGTTGGCAGATATCCGTTACTATATATCTCCCTTGTCATTTCACTAGCTCGTAAACAGGATATCATAATCGCAGCGGAACGTTCAATCTGACCGGGATGGGATCGACCACTCGCAAAATGTTTCTGAATATGTCACGTACTAGCAAGCTGAGAATATATTAATGACAGGCGAAGGATATGGACAAACGTTACATCGGGGGCTTCTTAATAATGAAACATAGTTATGTGTTCGCATCACCTTCACAATGGAAAGGTTCCGTTTTGATTCCCCAAGTGAAGAATACGAGATTTTGTATTCCTGCACATACCTCTATTAATCATCTGTGCTCACTAAACTACACTAGAAATACAACATGTCGAATACGAATGCAATAACCGTTGATATGTCCATCGACATTTGCGCATCTATTCAATTTTTAAATTCTAATCTGCATTCATTAATTTACAATGAATATTCTGCATTTCCCCCTTGCTTCATGCATACATTTACATGTATATTCATGACAAAGTGATTCCGAAAACCACCGTAACTATTATCCTTATAACTGCAGCGCTGTAATATTCTGTAAAATCTCGAAAGCCAACTGATTGCGTTTTACTGAAAAATTCTGGGAAACGTGAAAAGCTCCTGCGCAATAAATGAAATTTAATTTTTTTTTCATGTGTCATATAGTGGGAAATCAAAGTATTTGTAAACATTCTATTTTTCTAACCTTTTATGAACGTCAAAATTATCATTTTAATTTTTAAACTATATGAAACTAGTCATTACTCAGCTACACCCACACCCACACCCACACATACCCCCCCCCCCCCCCCCGCACACACCATCTTCCCACCTCATCCTCTATCCAACTATCAAAATATGTAGATTAAAGCCAACGAAACTTGATGAACAGGAGGGGGAAAGAAAGAAAAGAAACCAGAGCGCAAATATGAAAATATTTCCCTCTACTTCATTCATGCGCATCCAGACGAGATCGCGGTCTCCTACCGAGAAAATTGCCAACGTTACTTTCCCAAACTGCTATTTTGTATTTCCTAAGAAAAATATAATAGATATGATATGAGATCCCGAGGAGAAAGACCAAACAAAATCTCGATTAACGTATAATGGAAAGGTCATAACAGGGCGTATGGGCGGTAGGCTATGGTGCGTCCCACACGGACTTTTCTCTGAACACGAAAAATCGTGCATAAAATGATAAAAGTGATCTCTTGAACGATAAAATGAAAAGAAAATTACTTATGTGCTTGCCTCACCAAATTATCAGCGATCTACTTTTCAAACAACGACGCTGAAAAGCCCGGTTTGACATTTAGCTAGGGAAATGAAGGTAACAGAATTATTAATGTCAAGAAGATTACAATGAAAAGAGCTTGACATGAATAAAACATTCAAAAGAGGTAAACCGAAGCCTTGTAGAGCAGAAAACCTAATCGAGTTGACATCTTTCATCGACTGACGATATTTGATCATTTTCTTTTCAAAACTAGATTAGAACCCGTCATACATTTTTAAACGGTTCTTGCATTAGTATGAAACACAAAGCAGACACTTTGGATACGAGCGCAGTTTGGAATGGACAACCCATTTCGATATTGGTAATTCTTTGTTGACTTGAATGTTAATTAAGTTTATCGTAGGATTCGTCCGATCTTTATCTTACGATACTTTGGATATATATATATATATATATATATATATATACATACAGAAAACAGATTATATATCTCATATTGAAGGGAAGCAAGCCATTATAACCATAACCAAATGATATATGTAATGCTATTTTATGAATTTAATATGCCATTATGTCACCAATGTCATATTTATCATTGTTCTGTAATGTGAATGTTATATGTAAGCCATTTACTGTGAGAAAAACATGATGTGTGTGTTGTGCGTGTGTGTGTGTGTGTGTTTGTGCAATTTTATTCCCTTAACTTGTTGTTTGCTCATAGCACGTTATTTATCAAATGACTAAGAATGTGTTAGAAAGTATTCCTCTCTAAACTCGTAATCAGTAAAGGCCTCAATGGCGAGAGACGGAGAGATATATCGAAAAAGAGAGATAGAGAGAGAGAGAGAGAGAGAGAGAGAGAGAGAGAGCGAAGGGGTGGAAAAGAAAAATGTAGTCCGATTAATGCCCACGCGAATGGTCCATGCCAATTTGGTGATGAAAAAGCGACGAATGTAATCAAGTTTGCCGCGTGCTCCCGTCACTTCTCATGTTGTTTTCATCACGGGCAAGTAACCACAAGACAAGTTCAACACCCAGATAATTTGTCTTTCTATCTCTCCCCCTCTCCTCTCTCTCTCTCCCACGACGCCCCCCCCCCCCCTCGTTCTCTTTTCTATTGACCCTCCTATCCATCCCATCTCTCTCTCTCTCTCCTTCGCTATCACACAGCCATCTCTCCCTTTGCTTGTATTTCCCCCTATTTCTTTCTCCCTCTCTTTTGTTCCTTATTTTCTCTCCATTCCCCATTTCTTTCGCTTTTACACCATACGCTTCTCTCTCTCTCTCTCTCTCTCTCTCTCTCTCTGTCTCCCTCTCTTCCCCTACCCCCTCTCTCACATCCCTTCTCTATATTATTTCCTCTCTATTCACCATCTCTCTTCCGCACTCTATTCATATCCCAGCCGGGCAATGATTTTTAATAACGCCGCCCATATCCATCATGCGTGTGAGTATACACAAAACACCATCATGTCTTCCTATATACCTGTCACTTTGTTTTGTGATCTCGCGGGATCTTCTGGCTTGCTCAGCTCGCCTGACCCATTTTCTGGCCTGCCTGCACCCATCCTCCGTCCCGAGCGCCCTGCATTGGTGGGTCCCCAATCAGCATCCAAGAGGCATTCACCCCAGTCTTCTCTCTCTGTCTCCCCTCTCTCTGTCCCTCCTTGCCTCTCTCCATACCCCTCTCTCTGTCTCTCTCCCACTTTCTTTTCGTTTCTCCCTTCTCGCTTCACCTATTCCTTTACATCCACTGTCGATCACAATTTTTTTAAATTCCATTTTATCTTTTCGAATTTCAGTACCTTTCTCCGTCTCCTATTCCCCTTTCTATTATAGAGTCTGTCTATACTTTCGACCTTCCTTCCTCTCTCTCTCTCTCTACCTCTCTCTCCATCTCTTTCTTTCCCTCCCCATCATCTGTTCGTCTGTCGCTTTACCTATGTCTTTGTCATTCACGCTCCTCTCTTTATAATGTCACATAGTGCCCGGGGGCAAAGTCCTCTCAAGTTTATGCTCATCGCCTTTTTTCCTCCTCAAATTGTCTTGGTTCCCCCTTCATTCCCTTTGATAGATTTCAAAGTACATGCATGCAGAGAAGGTGACCAGTGTTATTGACTTCCATACCGTGTATTGGTGTTGTCAGAGAGAAGAATGGATGGGGAGGAGAAGGGGGGGGGGGGGGATCCCTCCCCATATAAATTTGTGCTTGTTTGTTTTTTGTTTATTTATGTTTTAAGGCGCTTATCATTCAAGAGTGAATATTTGCGCCTTGTTACAAAATTAATTTTTCTTATAGCCCCTGTCGGTCATGTCAAGATGTGGGAACATGTTTCTACTTTCGTCGGCAAATTTTTAAATAAACGTTTAAAACTAAAATAAACCTGACCACCCCGATTGGTAATATTTTGGTGACTCCACTAGCCATTGCCAAAAACTATATTTCACCTTGTCTGCTTGTATTATACGTTTGTAGAGAGAGTGGGTGGAGGAGAGAGATGACACAATATTTCACCTTACATTTCATTCATGATGCACACTGTCAACGATTCCAGAATAAAATTTTAAAAGGAAAATGAATATAAATACGACAATAAACATGATAAATTGAAGTTTCACCCAGTTGTTAATGTAATGATAGTTGCAGTAACTGTGACGTTTCTGTAACACTTTATCGATGTGTCATCGTTCTCAACACTTATTACTCCTATAGGTATTTAAATATCGTAGATCAATAAAACAATAAATGTACCAAACGAGGTATGTAGCTATAGCAGTTGTGTATAGCCTCTAACCGTATGGGGGTTTTCCCCTTCACATCAATTGTAACATCCAAAGCTCTGACGTAGAATGATCTGAATACTAAGTGTTTAGTTTCGTAAAGGTTTTCGCTCATCAGCTCCCCCCCCCCCCCTCAAATTGTCTTGGTTCCCCTCCCTTCCTTTTGATAGATTTCAAAGTACATATGTGAAGTGGAGGTGACCGGTGTCACTAACTTCCAAAACGCGTGTTGATATTGTCCGAGAGAAGAGAATGGATGAGGGGTGGGGTGTACCCCTCCTCATATAAAATTTTCTGTCAGCAATTTCTGTTTGTTGCAAAATAAAAGTAAATTTCCGAGTCGCTGATGGTAAATTTTAAGATCGGGACATGTTTTTTTTTGTTTGTTTGTTTTTTTTTTTTTTTTTTTTTTTTTTTTTTTTTTTTTTGGGGGGGGGCACATTTCAAATTAAAGTTGAACCCCGACCCCTATACTATTGGGCACACTCTGGTGACTCCACTAGCCTTTAACAAACAATGTTTAGTTAGATAGAAAGAGAGAGAGAGAGAGAGTGCGAGAGGGGTGGGGTAAAAATGCATAACAAAATTTTGAATGCAGAAATGAAAAGAAATATGAATATGACAATAAATGAAAGTTTCTCCTCCTACATAATGGTTAATGTCAAGATACTTACATTTAATGAGACATGTCTGTCACATTATACCGATGTGTTATCAGCATCAATAACCACTTGTTATTCACAGAGATAAATACAGGTACATCAATAAATGCAACAAAGGGTTTAAAAGAGGTATCTAGCTTTACGAACTGCCATATACGTACTAGTTCGCCGCCATCCCTTAGAAAGCAGTGGATTACAAACAACGCGCATTTTAATGGATGGATGTCTTCGAAATTAAACTGATGATGGTGCCAAGGTTACTTGTTTTTGAAGGCGTAAACAAACGAACCAATGTTTAGAGTCAATGTCCTCGTCAACAATAATAGATCACTAGTGATGAATATAGAAGTAGAAAGAGAGATAGAGCGACGAAGAGAGGGAAAGAGAGAAAAGGAGAGAGAAAGAGAGGGGAAGGAGAATAGGATGGAGAGGACTAGAAAGTGACAGACCGACATTATAGATATAAATTACGAAAGGAAACAGAGTGAATGTGAGTGAGTCAGTGAGAGAAATGCAGAGAGAGAGAGAGAGAGAGAGAGAGAATGTGGAAAGTGACCACTCTATATCCAGTGTATAGAATATGTAAAGAACAAAATAGAGAGAAAGAGGGAGAGAGGGAGAGAATAACGACGGGAGAAACAGAGACAGATGGACCGACAGATATATGAAAAACGAGATAAAAAGGCGATAAGGAGGGAGAGAAAAGAGATAGAAAAGGAGGATGGACGAGAGGGTAGCTGAAAAGCACTTATTGCAAAAATGTGTTTCCATGGCAACCTTATTCGTTATTCGTTAAATTACTTAAAGTAGCAAATATGATTTGTAACTCATCTTTTTCAATTTAAGCATTGTTAATACTATAAGTTATTTCGATGCTTAATTTTCACATAAATTAGTTATCTCGAAGGCTATGCTTTATAAGTTTAGTTTAAGCACAGTACTTATGTATATTTTAATAAATTTACTTTGTAAAGCGCTTAGGAACTTTAGTATTAAGCGCTATAGAAATGTAATGTATTATTATTATTATTATTATTATTAAAATGATAAACACATGGCATTTAAAAATATTTCAAATACCTTGCATTTGGGCTAAAATAAACCCTGACTGAACTGAAGGATACGATGCAGAATTTTAAAATTATTTCAAATACCTTACATTTGGGCTAAACTAAACCCTGACTAAACTAAAGGTTACGATGAAGAAGTTTTAAAAATTATATTCGCGCGTGCCACTTGAGTGTACCTGTTAATGAGAGCAATTTTTTTCTCTACATTAAGTGCGTCAAGAAAGGTGCTGAATCATTAAAAATGTATTTTCGAACTCTATGTTTGAACTTAAACTAAGCAACATCTTACCCAGTTATTTTTCATAAACTTCCGTCTTAAAAGAACAGGCATCCCACTGAATTATGGTTTGAATAGACTCCCATGTAGCAACATCCTACTTTCTACAACTTAATGAGGCAAATGGGGAAATGGTAGATCAATTTAGATCATCAAATAAGCAAAGCTCCTTCTTTGTCTTATTCTTATAGAACGGTGTCCCACGTAATATGTATATAGCATATAGTAACAACATAATATCAACTTACTTTTTACAATGAAGTTAAGAAGGAAACCTTCTCTCTTCTTTTTCTTTTGAACATCTCTCGTAAAAGTCACGTATCGATTGGATGGAATCGTACTAACAAGGTATTTGTTAAGAAATAAAGAAGGAAGTTAAGGATTTATCATCCATCAAGGTTCCAAGCAATATTGATTTCTGGTATTAGAGATCTATTTCACATGTTTCAACAGGGGCGTATCCAGGATTTCCCAATAGGGGGGCGCCAGGCATTATTGATCGACGTCCAGGGGGGAAGGGTCTAAGGGGAGGGGTGCCCCCTCCCCTTTGGAAAATTTTTGCTTCTGAAGAAGGGCTGAGATGCAAAATAATCCTATATGTGACCAATTTGAAGCCTATTTAATAAACAACTTTTTTTGTTTGCTATTTTTTTTTTACGACGGCCAGTATCCAGGGGCTGGCGCAACAGGCACGCGCCCCCCTGGATACGCCACTGTTCAAGAGAATTCTTTTTCTAGAAATAATTCTTGATTGCTTATCACGCAGGTGTTGTGTTGCTTATACCAGCAAAATAATGATAATAATAGTCCGCTCTTGTATAGCGAATATCACAGGGAGCTGGTGAAACGAAGGTGTGTGTGTCTGTGGGGGGGGGGGGTACAATAATTAGGGTGTACAATAATTAGGGCGGTAATGTGTACAAGGTCTACCCAATGTTTAAAAAAAATTACCTTGATTGTAATACACACATTGCATGACTTATTGGACTGTACACTACAGGAGGAGGGCATTAGGATTTATTTTTGCACGGAAATGAGTTCACGTCGTTTTGTTTATAGGCTGTCGTCAATAAACTTTGAAAACAGATTTAGTTACTCATTTCAATCAATGGTTACTAAATCGATCTGTTTAAATTGTAAATCTTTTATGAATAAACTGTACTTTGATGCTACAATTTTCGTGGCTTCTAACGGTAACAGCAATTTTTGGTGAAGAAGAAATGTTCGATTGTTAACTTTGCTCTCTTTTCCCCCGGCAGTGAAGTATTGCTCTATAGCAAGCATTTATATCAATTTTTTCATTACTTTTATTCATTTATTTGTACTTTGTATGTGAAATGGCGGAATATTACACATAATAATATCCAATCAAATATCAATTAGTGATATTGAATCATGTATAAAATTATTGCAGACCCTCTTCAATGGATGCTCAAAGCTTTTAGCTCTTAATTGCCTTTTCATCATTATAATTGTATAATTTTACCTTCAAAGTTAGCATGTACAGTAATCATCAATGCTACGCTCTACATTCGCGACCATTAATAAGATTAAATTACAATATTTCCCAAATCAGATAATCAGGCGTATCTCATATGTTGATATAGTAGGCATCGACATCAAGATTTTATTTTGCACAAGACAGCAATATCTTCATTAGCTATGCTGTTGTCCTGGTAACTGATAGTGTTCATCCGTATAGTGAAGCGTTATTTGTTCGTGTTCGCTTTAACCCAACACGATCCTACAAGACGAAAGAAAAATAAAAGAAATGAGAATCGTGAAAAAAACAAGTCTGTAGATTACAAAGAGATATAGAAGAAAAGGCAAAGTCAAGAGAGGCGGAGAGAGTGAGATAATAAAGATGACAGAGAGGTACAGAGAGACGAGGTATAAACTATGTTTAAAAATAAGTGTAGAAAATGAGAGCATTATACATAAGAAAATGATTAATAGGAAAATAACAGTGGTGCTCAACTTCTTTGAAAGGTAAAACAAAAAGGAGGAATAAAGATGATGTCCATGTAGAAAACCTAATATGGAGACCTAATTTGGAGAAAACTATTACTTTAAAATGCATGCCTTGACAAAAACATTAAACAGCATTGAGAAAGACCTACGGGCCCTGTCGAGAAAACATTACAAACCCTAAAACAAAAATGCGATCGGATATCTCGGTTCTATTGCCAAAAGTAAATT
Source organism: Heliocidaris erythrogramma (assembly GCA_025617745.1). Taxonomy (NCBI): domain Eukaryota; kingdom Metazoa; phylum Echinodermata; class Echinoidea; order Camarodonta; family Echinometridae; genus Heliocidaris; species Heliocidaris erythrogramma. The sequence continues at coordinate 23,175,407 of CM046869.1, forward strand.
GGTAATAAGACACGTTGAAAACCTAATTTTTGGAATGTCATCCGCATTTCTTTACCAGAAGTAGACCTACAAGATGCATCGAAGGTGCTGTTCTCATAGGAACGGCTAGAATGTGTTTGGTCATATCTGTAGGGAAAGAGCGCGAGGTTGCTTCAGAGCTCTGGTGCGCACACTCAGAACTCTTGCAAGGTTAAAAAGGGGTTGCGCAGCACCAGGCAGATGTGTAGAGACGCCAAAAGCCGTGTCAATGAAACTGTGTCCGCAATGATGTATTCTCCAAGCACCTATAGATCCAGATGATTTGGAACAATCCACCAATCCGAGCGAATCGGGCAATTATCGATTTAGGTTAATGGGGCAAGGAGCTATCTCTTTTACCATAAGACTTTCATTCTTCGCACGTATAAGTCGCCCGAAGACACGACGAACACCGAGCAAAAGTAGAACGATCAAGTAGAGAGACCTTAAAGCGAGCTCATTAACCTTCTTCCCAAATCGGGGTTGAGCTGCGAAACCGGTAATCTCAAGGCGATATGATATAGCTTTCGTCGAAATTCGATATTGAATCTGGGAATCTGGATTGATGGTGAAAACACAAATTGTTCCTTGCGTTCCTTCCCTGCATGTAATGCGTACGTGTGCGAGTACCGCCGCGGCGGTTTCCTTCCCCCGCCAGAATGCACATTTTGGTCGCGTTACGTACGGTAAACTTGTAACTGTAGCTGTAATTGGTTCATGCACTCCATTACTCTCATTTTCACTGTGACTGAAGACAAAATGAGCTACAAACATGCAGTATAAAAATGCTAATTTTCTTACTTTCCCGGGGTAATGTTATGAGAGGATCCATCCGAAATCATGATGGAGATGTGACAAGCAATGAAAACATGATAGATGCATGTCGTTTGAGTCATATAATCAAACCTAATATCTATTCTAGGCTATGCTATAGGCATGTCTTATATACCTTTTTTGACATTAAGAGTGCATGCCTCGGAGTTGCGTTTTAGATATTATATCGTATATGCATAGGGTGATAAAGAGTTTCCTAAGTGTTGTTATGTTTACCGAGACCCAAGGCCGAGGTCCTTTGTTGTATCATTTTACACTTTGAGCCTGTACGTTGCTATGAAATTTAAAAAACTATGTATTAAGATATTTTTACACCGATAAGTAAAACATACGAAATATGCTAACCCCCCCCCCCCCCCCAGGAAAAAGAAAAAAAATGTATTTTCCCATTTTTTGTGGACTCCCATTTTGCAGGTTTCAGAATATAAAGAATACAAGTTTACATAATGATGTGAAGAGCATCTGTGACGGGAATTCAAACATAAATTAGGAAGAATTTACCATGCGAATGCGACATAATGTAGAACCTGACTAGGCACCAGGACTGTTTTTGTGTGATGAGAGCCCAAGACACGTACTCGTAACTGGGTAAAATACTCTCCAAAATGTTATGAAAGTCATATGTGTGTAATGAATACCCTTTTCTGACTTCAAAACATGTGATATGATTTCGACAACATTTTGTGACAAACCTATATCAGGTATGACGTGTTTTTTTTCTCTCTCCCTGTTTGCTCTAATACTACTATAAAAACTATACTACTACAAGTATTACTACTACTACTACTACTACTACTACTATTACTACTACTACTACTACTACTACTACTACTACTATTACTACTACTACTACTACTACTACTACTATTACTACTACTACTACTACTACTACTACTACTGCTATTACTACTACTACTACTACTACTACTACTACTACTACTATTAGTACTACTATTACTACTGCTACTACTATTACTACTACTATTACTACTGCTACTACTATTACTACTACTACTACTTCTACTATTACTACTACTACTACTACTACTATTACTACTACTACTACTACTACTAATACTAATATTGATTTTAATTCTGCAAGTGTAGTTTCATGTCTTATCTTTCCTATCTTGTTCTATATATATTTTATCAATTTCTTGTATTTGTTTTATGCTAAAATAAATAATAATATCAAAAACAATACTGATAGTAATATTAATATTAATATTAATATTAATAATAATAATAATAATAATAATAATTACAATAATAATTATAATAATAATGAACTTTTCTATTTCTCCCTCTATTTCTGCACCACGAGAGCTCTCATTTTTACGTTCCTTTTATTTTATCCGTGCTGAACAAGTTTTTCTGATGTTATGGAATAGAGAAAGTACAACTTTACAGTTGTACTTTCCTATTATAAAAAAGGAAAGGTTGTTCAACTTCTTAGCCAGCAATCGATGCTTACTCTTATTTTCTTCAAAACCACGTGACAATCACATCAAAATGAAGCTTTTTCCCTGCTTTGTATCTTGAAAATTGAAATACGATCGTCTGTTTTGTGTCCATTTCTAGATCGAGCTCGTCAGAGACATTACGATGTCGAAGTAATCGACGTCAATCATCGGGCCGTGTCACTCAGTGAAGCTTTCGAGGAGGTGATAAGTTTGTGTATGCCCAAACGATAAACGACTCATAAAAACATGTGATGGGTAATGAGAATTTCTGTTTTGAGAGCCGGTGTTGACAGTCTTATTTGTCTCGATGTATGATGAATTCAACATTTGCGTCAGACTAGGTCTTGGTAGATCACCAAATGTGTACTGTAGAGGTTAACATTCCCTGAAGCTAAAGTTAAACGTTATCCAAAAAATGAAAGATAACATTTCTGTTTCTGAAATCAACATTTGCTTCAGACTATCTCTCTTGTCTTGGATGAGTTAAATCTATTTTTTTTTTTTGGGGGGGGGGGTGGTTGAATATTAAAATATGAAATATACAATATGTTGAGAAATTTGTTTTGATTTGTTTGATTCCGTTTATAATATCTTACAAATGTTATTCACTCTTAACATATCGACTTCTGTAGTGCGTTAGACTTTTCAACAAAAAACAAAGAGAAAAAGAATTTTGAATAAAAAATGTTAGATGCACTATTGTTTTTGTATATTAATGTTTGTGTACATTTGTACATTTCTACATCAAAAATGTTTGTACAGTAAAAGTTTTTGTACATTCAAACGGAAATTGAAAAGAAAATCGCTAAATTACTTTTTATGGAAATTTATCCCTCATTGATGTCAATATTTTAAGATTCTCTGAATGTAAAGACTGGCATCTGCCATTGGCAACTATAGACAATGCTATTTTTGTTTACTTACTGTAGTAAAATCTATAAATAATTTTTGTTTAAACCTTCAGACCCCCCCCCCCTCCCATCCTCCCAACCTGTCACATTGTCCTTCCTGTTTTATCTCATGTAATTTTTACTCCTTTAATTCTTAACTGTTTTCTGCTATATGTTTCTACAATATCTTTCATTGCTTTCTCTTTGATAAAAAAGTGTGTTCTGTTATGTTTCATTTATGATTCGTTTATTTTCCATGACCATGTATCTGTCTTCCTTCTTTAAACACCTTTATTTCCCCATTTATATTCTTCTTTCTTTCATCTTTTCGGTGGCATGTTATGCATAATTGCCCAGTTTAATTTTTATATATTGCATGAGTTATAATTCACTTTTCGTCAGGGACCAGCGCTTCGACAAGATCTGCTTCTTAGCTGGTCACTGTTTTCATTATCATTTTCACATAATTACTTTAATGTAGTCTTCACTTTTGATATTATTTCCTGTTCTTACAACTCAAATGTTGATGCTCTTTATTTTGCTTCCAATGACTGAAAATGTTTCTGCGCTTAGTATCGTTGTTAATTAGTTTTACATCGTTATTTTTGAAAAATGAAAATGAAATGAAATAAATCTAAATCCTAAATTGTTTGAGACGACCTGGGATCACAAATTTCTGCGTTTTACGTCTACATTCATCTACATTGTCTACTATTGATTTAAAGTACAAAAAGCTAAGTTTCAATCACAAACTCGGCAAATGAAAGAAGAAAAATCGTGTAAACGGCATAACAGAAATGACAGACTACAAACCTAGACGGGACATGAACTCGTTCTATATCAACTTGTAAGAAATGTAGATTCCAGAGGCTTCCTAACGCCTCTGAAATTAACGCGTGTTGAGGGATGTGCAGTTGTAATGTCATGATCAGCTGTAGTGTTCGTTTGTTACTGTAATCATGATAAATTATAAGTGAAAATAACAATAACATCAAAGACAAAAATAATGATAACACGCAAAAAAAGAAGAAAAGGAAAAAGAGTGTGGGAGATGTACAGTTATAATGTCATGTTCAGTTGTAGAACCTACATTTCTTTCTGTAATCAAAAACTTGGTAAATAAGTGAAAAGACTATAAAGCAAAAATCGTAAAATCAACAACAAAGAAAGGAAAGGAAAACAGATGTAAGTTAAATACATTTCTCACAGTGATTATGATAAATTATTAGCGAGAAAGTTAGTATAAATTACATAAACAAAATATTTGACTATAACACGTGCGTGTAGCCTAGTGTTTATTTAATTTATTTAAATGTCATGAACACAAAAAACTTTCGAATGTATAAGAGATGCTGTATTTATCTACATGTTGTGATGTGTATATACATTACATTCGAATGATCAAGTTTTACTTTAAAAATATCATTATTTTCGTCCACAAGATTATATTGGGGAAGAGTGACAAAGAATATTTAAGAAAATAATTGGGTTGTAATAGTGAAATTAACCAATGCCTTCCATTTTATTTTATTTGAAATAAATAGCTTAAATCTGTAGCAAACTGTGTCTCAATATTCACAGATTCTTGGAATGAATTTCGAGAATGTAGGCTAAAGACATGATAACCGACTTAAAATGGCGCCGAACCCTTTCTACGGTATCACATTACATCCACACCAAATACTTGCATCTGATAAAAAGTCCTCTTAACAAGAAAAGTCTATGATATATGATCACTTAGACAAAAAGAAATGTTATGGATTGCCTTCCATATTTCGGATAGCATTATTCTTCGTCCTTTATAGCATCGGTTAAACATTATGTTTAGTAGAAATCATGTTTTACGGTTATGTATAATATATCCTCAAACGGACCAGCAAATCTGGCACGTATTTTTTAAAAAATTATTTGAGGAGTATTTTCCAGTGGTTTAACTTTTACATTAATTTGTTCTATATTATGTTTCAAAAGACACATTGTAATTTCATTACAGTGCAAGCTCTTTCATGTTATTCTAATTCTGAATAAAAGTTCGAAACTAAAGTAATTTGTTAGCTCCAAATACTACGGAAAATGCTAATTCCCAGAATACTACACTGTAAAAAATATTTGTATTTTTACAGGGGAAAAATACAGATTTGTTCTGTTTATTATAAATAGAGCAGTTGTGATGTTATTTTTACATTTTCCCGTAAAAGTACCTCATTTGTAATTGCGAAACTGAGTTACATCAGAAACTTGTGATTTTAAGGCAAAATAGTGTAATAAATGTGTAATTTTACAGTTTAATTTTCGTTACCTTAATGTATTGTAGGACTCGGGTTCCAACGCAATTACATAAGAACCTGTTATCTGAATTACAGATCTGAAATGTATGCTGAAATTACATATAGCATGTATTTTTACAGCAAATTTCTGGCGACTCTGCTCACATCAGATTTCTGTAATTTTACAGTACTTTTTTTACAGTGTATATGTAGGTATTTTTTTCTTTCTTTTAGCACTCAGTGGAAAAAATCTTGGGCCAGACACTTTCCCATAAACAATGGTCATAAACGTTGAGATAATTGTATTAATATGTTAATAGATAATCGGCGTATTCAGAAACAAGTAGACTACTACTCGAAACACTTCGAAAAAAATAGTATCTGAAACAGAAACTAAACCTTCACTACAGTGTGTGATCATTCGCATGTCTTTGTAAATCCTCGTCATGGGATGTGCATACCTGTAATAATGACAGTTCCTCTTATTACTCTGAAATCGACATCGTTTTAGAGCTAAAGGCAGACAAATAAACAGTACTGTTTTTTTCCCCCGAAAGATATCTTGATGAAGTTTTATAATAAACAAAAAAATGCATATAAACATAAATGATGATTTAGCAGATTAAATAGTAATGAAAGGATGTTATGATTCACCATCAGATTATGCCGTAACTGAAATGCGTAGCACGATGGTATTTAACTGTATGCAATTTCCACCTTTGATATCTGCATGTAAGTCGATGGAAATGAATGTCGTCTTCTGAATACCGTTTCAAATGCAGATGTTTATGTCCTTGGTGTTCATGATGTAAGGAACTAAGAATTGAAAGACAGTTCCATTAAATGAAATGATTTCATGGAGAACATTCACAAAAGAAATGAATGTACTATACGTTGGGTTTATTTAGTTCAGCATGATTGAAACTTATAGGGGGATATGCATGACGGTAATCAGGAGTGGTGTAGCCTGATGCAAATCCGGGGGGGGGGGCACTTGTTTTAACAGGTGAATGAAGGGAAAGTCATCGAGTAAGGTTGCATGCGAGAAAGAGATTTCACACTCTTATCACCATGCTCACCGAAGTTTTCTCTCAACCCTTTCTCTCTTAATTCTGTTTTATTTCTCTTATATTCTTCGGTGCAAGAGGCACGTGTGCCTACCAATGCCCCCATTCTACGCCACTGTCAGTAAGGACGATATGAAATCATATGGAATGATGGCGAACTTGGGGAGGGAAAGCCAAAGTGAATTCTATACAGGCACCATGCTGAGCGCATTGCCTTTCATGCATGTAGCGCGAATCGTTTTCTCACAAATATTCAGAGCGGAACCAGCGTCATTAAAGGTTACAAGGACTCGAGGGACAATGGATTATTTTACTGACTATTCCCAGCTTAATGACGCTGAATCATCATAAGTTACAAAAATCATTCGTTTGCATATAGGGTACTGGTATACTCCAATAGTAAACAAAGAAGACTAATCCTACAGAAGCGACGTTTTTTTATATTTCATATCCCAAATACCTGTCTGATATATGTTTCCACAACTTATCTTTTTTCCGAGACTTTTTGTGAAATCAGCAGAATATCATGTGAATTATGATATCAACTTGAAAACTGGTGTCTGGGTAAAAGTGAATTTAAAATTTTCCACCTAGTTGTCTTTAATATCCTTTAATTGGCAAATGCAAAATAATTATTAGCTTTTGTCAAAGGACATGAAAAGAGTGACATTTTTATTACATTACTTCGTGTCTACTGAATCAAGCAACTGTAACCACTTACAGCGGGGGCAGAAAACTCACCCATGTGTTTGAATTCAAATTCAAATAGTTAATTAATTAAAAACTAGTTGTTAGTGCTTTTGACCAATTTATATATTGTCTTCGACTGTTTACATACAACTTCATTGTTTTATATTAAGTAAACACGCATTCCTAATATGTGTGTGTTTGTGTGTGCACGTGCGCGCGTGGGCTGGTATAGCCGTATTTCCGAGGACATTTTCGGACAGAGAACAAAAGCAGGCCATGACAACAATGGTCCTCGGAAGCCGGACAATAGTCCTCGAACGTCGAACAATGAATTTATGCCTTATTCCATCGACTGTCCGAGGACGAGTAACATTAGAGGAACAATAGTTGTCCTCGGAAGTAAAGCCATGTAAAGCTGTGTGTGTGCGTGTGTGAATATATGTATATATATATGTGTGTGGGGGGGGGGGTGTGAAAGGAGTAACTCCTTGGTGTGTGTGTATGTACAGAGGCTTCATTAAAGGCACTATATTTCACTGTCTTATAAACTTTTATATTTCACGTGAGGAAAAAAGGTGTATAATACAGATCTGCGAAGAATACTGGATGATAAAACTGTATTTTATTGAAAAATTACTTATGAAATCTGTTGAAGGTATTGGTCTTTACCGGAAAGAGCAAATATTCTCTAGAAAAAGATAGAATGACTATTTTTAATATAGGTTTCAACAAAAATAGACAAGCCAGCTGGAATAGCATCATTCGGGAGTTTTAGAGAGAGGTCAAAAAATTCGGTTGAATATGTAAATATTCATGTATATGTCATTCATTGGCTTCTTTTTCAACGATCCCTAGCGCCTTTTATACAAAAGGCGCCACGATCACCCGCCAATATTATGAAAGACTAAAAAAAAACAAAAAAAAAAAAAAATTGACAGAAGAAGGTCATTGATCATTACTGTAAGACAAAATGCTTCACGGAGCGATATATTCGAATTTTCATTCGTTCCCAAAAGTGTAATATCCTTCCAATATACAGCGGTACGTTTTAAACTTGTAGCGGAAAAAGCCTGACATGTTCTGGAAATGACTGCTAAGATACGATATTATTGAAAACGGGGTATACGTCTAAGCTCATATCTACGCCTGATCGTATAGCACAGCAGCTTTGTTTTTCACCTCTTCCAGTTTACAATTTTTTTTTCACAATATCACATTTCTTATTAATAATGATTTCATTTTTACTCTTACATTTGATTACTAATTGATTTCTGAATGAAAATCAAAATGGTCCAATCATGAATGAAAGCACATTAAAATGACTGGGAAATATTATGCTTAAAATTACATCAAAATGAGTAGGAAAAGGAAATTTCAATATTTCAAACCAAAGTTATTACCGTGTGTGGGGTTGTTAAACAAAACAAATTTAAGTGCTTTGAGGATATAAAACTTTCACTTCTTAAATACAAGTATCTAATTTCAATCGCGATCTGGTTTCCTTTGTGCTTTTTACATTTCTGTAATTTGTTGAAATTTCTTTATTACAATGCAATCCCGACGAAGCTTACGTATTACAAATAAATTTGTATAAAGCCTTTAGAAATATCTTGTATTACAATAAAAAGATATCAAATAGAAGAGAATGACATAAAAACAGGGTTTAAAAAAATGAAATTATAAAGGGAGAAGAACAGAATTGAAACAAAAACAAACCGAATCAGGTGGAATAATATATATGATACCGGGAAAGTATCACAAGGGAATAAACCATGATAACATTATTGAAATAATCGGTATCTTAAGTACCAATCAACAATTCTCTGATATGCTTTAAAGTAGATTATAGAATGCGATATGCACTGAAATGCAGCGATATACGAAACTCGATTAAAGACTTTTCTTCAAAAGTGTAAAGGCACAGAATTTATTTGGTATATAATGCATATGGTGTTCCAAGTCAAATCTTATAAGAAACTCGTATTCACAATTTCCAATTACTTACAAAGATGCACAGGATAACCGCGAAAATGAAATATTAAAATCACGGAAACGAACCCTTTACGGACACGTTGGGAAAAAAAATAAAAACATAAAAAAGTCACCATAGACAAAATTACTTGCACTTAAAATTGGAACGGCGCTTAACAGCCCTTTTTATATCCAGATGAATTATGAAATGAGAATACGGTTGCTATAAATTGTGTTCTAGATTCATTGCAAGTGAAATGGTTTTTAAAACTAGGCCATCCTTTGTTGGGTATGAATGAGTTTGAAGGACATGGTGAAATGTGTAACAGATACTACTAACAAATAGATATTGCTTTAATAGAGTGGATCTGAATTTTCCTCATGTCTGTTTGTCCCAATATTTTCTTCAAGCACAGTGCATATGTCCCTCCTTGTAATCCATCAAGTAATTGCTAGCGCTACAAGAAAATTTCGTATTATAGAATATGATAGCAAACAAAATAATTTCTAAATGCTTGCTATAAAGGTTCAGTAGATTTCCATATTAAATAGATATAATGAACCTGTCTTTACCGTGGTTTTCGTTTAAGTTGTAAATACAATAAAAGGGAATGCAAAGAATCTATTCTAATGGATTATTCTGTCTCTGGGAAAATATTTGTCATTTGTATTAAATTCATCCATAATTGACCATAAATTTGAATGAATATACTATTTTTTAAAATAAGTTCCATTATTCGTTTAAAGGTTTGATATCTGATAATAATACTGACTGACATTAGGAACGCATGTTCAAATGTTGGGCGGTCTATAGCTGGCTACCGATTGCATTTAACCCAAAGGCTGTTCAATATTGTGTATATCTTTAAAAAAAAAACCCTTCAATGAAACACCTTCTTAACACATAGATAATTTTTAAAAGGTCTCGTACATTTATTTTAATTGCATTCTACATGTATGATATTGATAGACAGTGGAGTATTCATTTTCAAAATGAGCCTGAAATGTAGGCTTATACTTCTAATGAAGATGTAGAGACAATAGTTTGTCTAGTGATAACTCATTCGTTTGATCTTGAGCAGACTTCGCTATAGACTCCTTTATCCAATATTTTCTCACAAAGGGAACAAAAGGGTATGGGTCAAAACAGTCAAAGGGAAAATAATCTTCCTTTCTGTCGTCAGGAATAATAGAAGACTCTCGGTTTTGAAAGTATGAATATTCACACATTTTTTTTAATATAGGGAGCTCAGGACAGGAAAGCTACGAGGCATTGAAAATAATATGCGGTAGAAAATAATGTTGGTTCTATTCAGAACATACATTTATCTTCATTGCGTTGAGGATAGCATTATATTGGGAAGGATGGGTGGATAGAGAGTTAAAGAGAGAAAGAGAGAGAGAGAGAGAGAAGAGTAAGAAAGGAAGCGAACGAGAAGGACAGAAAGTGAGTGAGGAAGGGAGAGAGCTCGGTAGAAAGCGTGCCAAGTAGAATGCATGTCACAGCCGGAGGGTGATTCACACCCGCCGCTCGCTCCACGGTATGGTAACCGTACACTAGGCCAGCATGCTGGGGCGCTAGCTGCCTGGATGTTGGCCGACCCAGCTTGGAGAGCGGAGAAGTACATTCAACTAGAGCAGCGGGTCAGCGACCCCCATGCCAACCTACACGGTCAGCCATTCAACCCACACACACAACCCACACACTCATTTAGTCTGATTGCCAGCATCTTTTCGCTTCACAGGCCATTCTCTTCCAGCAAAACGCCCTACTTTGAGGTGCAATAATCATTGTAATATTTTGTTCATACAAAACCGAACTAAGTTTTAGGCAGGATATATGATGTGTGTTCGAAGTTGGTGACTTTTGCGATGAGAATTCTACCAGCGATTGCTAAGGAGTCTAGTGGAAGTAGGAGCAGGCGAAGCATCGAGTTATCAATCTGACGTATGTAGACGGGTTGTATTAGGACAGCTCAACATCAGCCTGAGGGCTTGTAAGGGTCTACATCATCCATGCATGGCCCATCAATCTATTCATTTGACTTTTCTGGAACAGACACTCGCCAGCTCCTAAAGCTCCCCTCTTCTCATCATTTTCATTCAATTCTTTCTTCCAACCCTTTTGTCTTTTCTCACATTTTTTCCACTCTTCATCCACTCACCGTTTCCCAACAGTGCGTCATTTCTTACGGATCACATCCCTTTCTTATACCAAAACCATTTTCCCCGGGTTAATTCTCGCCATGTTTTTCACAGATTCTTTTCTTTTCCCTTAGCGAAACCCCAATCCTCTCTTAAAACATGCTCGGGGCGTTTCCAATGGCTCATTTGCGCACGCCCTTCTCGGTGCATAGTTTTTATGCGCATTGCTTGTCACTGTTTGCCATCAAACTATGCTTGTATTGACAGGCGCGCTTTCATAAATTTACCCAGATTGTGCGAAAAAGGTGAAGGGGGAAGAAAAAGAGAATATGAGAGAGAAGAGGGGGTAAAAAAAGTGAGATGAATTTGATGAAATGAAAAGGAGCTGTGCGTCATCGAATGACACCCTCAACATCTGTGCATTATAATTTCCATTGTGCAATATTGTGCAAAATTGGAGCAAAAATCGACGGCTTTTTTGTAGGGTCCATGGCGGACGTGTTTGTTGTGGGAGAGGAGTGTTTGCTGGCGCCTTTGTCCGAAGTTGAGGACTGTTCCGACCACGGAGCAAATAATTCATCGAGTCGGTCCACAAGCCATGACTTCATCCCTGTGTGCAATCTGCGCTTGACTGCGGTGCCTTCGAGAAAATGCATAACACTTCCACATAAGTATGTAGAAGCCGCCATGATATTATGGACGATGGATATAAATATGTTACAAATGTTTCTAGAGATCGTCTGAAAGCATGTTTAGCTCTTAAATCTAAAAACCATTCAGAAAATATATGGTATATGGTAATTCCCCATGTGTACCCTGACTTTCTGTAGTTCCATAAGATATTTTAAAACAGTGCTCAATAAAACAACTACTGCACTTTACTTCATAACTTTTCATGAAATAAAACAACAAAGCAAATTTCACTATCTGTGAAACTGTTTTACAGTCGGCAGGACATTCTGAAACAGTGCGGAGCAAAACAATCAATGGTTTGGTCATCATATGATGACCCTCCACCACAAAACGACCAATAAGTCCGAAATTTGGGTTTTTAAATTTCAGCACAGTTTGAAAGCTTAGATTCTTAGCTTTAAAATGATACATAACTTGTCTTGCATAGACTAAGCAAACCCTTATAGCTTACAGCGAGAATGTCAGAGTGTCAAACAGGCTAATGACCAAAACAATAGAGAAAACTGGCTCTAAAGAAGATTTAAGAGTGCCTAATCTGTGTCCTATTGTTTGTCGCACAAAAGGGTGAGTCAAAACTCCAAAGCCTACACTGTGAAGTACTCACTGGATTGGGTTGAAACTTTCCATACCTTTAGAATAGATATATTTCTTTCTTTCTGTAGATTTTGAATATCAGACAGTGCATAGTTTTTGAGCTATACCAGAAAAACGATGTGAAGTACGATCCCAGCAAGCTGACTCACAAAGTTTGAATATCCAAGAAAGAATGGTCATTTTGAATGAGAGTAGAAACATATTTCAGCATGGTATTTTACCCCGAAATTTTGTCAGACGGTAGATTAGTAAATTATCTTTCAGAAAATATCAAAAACTTAAAATAGAAATTTCCACCCCAAACAACCTTTTTTAGCTGTTTACTCTAAAACTCCCATTGCGACTTATTGGTCGTTTTGTGGTGGAGGGTCACAAATTATACACTTACATGAAATCAAACTAAAAAAACGTGCCACAACAAACAACTGAACTGACCTACTACGAATTAAAACGGGATAGAAACTGCTAATTTACATCCATGATCGTAATATGCTCTGTTACAATAGTAGATAAGTCGATAAAACATTTCAGAACAGGGCTGACCAAAACAACTGATCGAACTCTCATGATAATACTTAACATGCTTAATAGTTTTCCATGAAATCAAACTACAAAACGTGTGATAACAAAGAACAGAATCAGCCAATCCAGAGATTTATATATGGGATGAAACGAGCAATTTACCTGCAGATCTATCAGTAAACGTCTTCTGTCACTAGGCGATAAGACATTGTGACCAAAAACAACCAAATGAACTGTCGTATTTTCCCATGAAATCAATTTACAAAACATGTGACAAAAAACAACTGAATCGGTAGTGTAGAGATTACTGATCGGCTGATAGGGGATTGAACGCAACATTTTCCTGCACCTTTATTGTAAAGCTTTTCTTTGTCGATAAGACAGTTTAGAACAGTGCTGACCAAAACAACCAAAGGAACTGTCATATTTTTTCCATGAAATCAAGCTACAAACCATATGACAACCAACAACAGAATCAGCCATGTCAGAGATTGATACAGGATAAAACGCGCCCTGCGCCTCAGACTTGTCTGTTTAATCACTTGGTACTAATGATGTCCTCTGTAAGTACGTCGGATATTTTCCTCAGTAAGCACGTTGATGATCAGATCAGAGTTTCTTGAAAACACATTGTGGTCTACAGAGGCAAAATCGTGACGCAATTACGTAGGCGCATCGCTAATCGTTTTCGTGTATCCCTAAAACTCCCAAGCAAGAAAAGAAGCTCCATAATTTCGAGAGAGAAAAAAAAAACTGTCGGAGGGAAGGAACCTCTGGAAGTTCCCAGACGTTCAATGACACCATTTCGACATCTATTATGGGCATAGTAAATAATGTTTTATCAATATGTTACAAATATTACCTCCAGAGACGGGTGCTAATTTTAGTTTATCTGATACAAATCAATCAGCCTTTGCTAAAGACGACACAGGTTATTGCCGTTGCAGGCTCAGAATATGATGTTCTATAAATACAACGTCATGGAAATACCGTTCACAATATTCCCTAACAAACAAAGCAACTAGAACATTACATTTTGTAGAATTATACCAAATTATCGGCAGATCTCTAATGATAACCAAGTGTAAAACCTGTGATTCTTTAACAGAATCAATAATTATGTTACAACGTCAGAAATTTTGTAACAAATTAAATTTTCTATACGACACGGAATTGTCCGTGACTTTGGTTAAAAATAATCAGCGCTTGATAAGAAACAAAAGTTATTTTTCAACTTTTCATCTAAAAAGGATACATGGTACATGGCAGTAAGATAATGAACATTGAAACATGAGCAAGGCATTAAATAATCAATGAGTAATTCAAAAAGGTTATTTAAAATGTGATGACATTGCACTATATATGTTGGAACTTTAAACATCTTATTCACATATTATTTCAACAGGGGCTAGGAGTCGAAATATCGAACTGGGTACGATTCCATTCTGCACATCTAACTCTTCATACAGAGACTTGATGGCGAACGGCTTAAGCCAACTTCTTGCAACCAGGTAGGTAGGCAGGTAACTTACATCGCATTCCTGGCGCAAGCGGGGGGTCTGAGGTGTTTTTCTTTCAACCTCTAGCTCTTGTGGACAAGTTTCTTCAAGTTCTTACCTTTTTAGAGACTGCATCGTGCTGCGTGGCGTAATTGGACGAAAGGAACAAACGGCTGTGCTCAGTCGAACCCTACCCGACAGGTGAGTTTCGGGCGCTGTGGCGCCGCGGTCACCAAAACCGACTATAATATTTAGCTTATAGCATAGACTCCTCACCAGGCACCTCACTTCATAGGAGACGCCTTAGACGCTAACCATACCGCTTCTTCTTTCTGTTTGGCATGAAACGATAGTTTGCTCAATATTTTAAAGATGGTATTGCACGGATGTCGTTTCTAGTGCCACTCTTTGGAGGAGCAGATCGTATGAACATCGTACGATGCTTAAAACCGCATCTGGCATGCGTAAGATGACCTGTAAAGTCAAGAAGATAAGAAAAGAAAATATAATTACGGCCAAGAGAAGAAATCTGATCATTCAAACACGTTCTAGGATAAGGATATAATGTATATTAATTGCTTTTCTGAAAAGGTATAAATGTTTATAAATGTTTACCTAATAAAAAAAATTAGGGCACGTAGGCAGAACCTGATCATTAAGAAAAGGAAGTAAACAATGATATGTTTATATTGCGGCCTTCCAATATAGAGACAATCAGGCCAGAATTGTGTTATTTAATCATTTGAAAAGAATGAGGATGTTCATGTTCATGTTGGTCATTTAGTTTTTTTACAATCTAACATTCATGAATTAGTTCAATCGCATTTACACACATTTGAATATATCGTGAACACTGTGCAAACAATATGTCGTCATATATAGAGGGATTTGATTCTTTGGATAATTTTTAATATAATTGATTTCGATAGTCGTGAGGTATACAAATATGTATCCAACGTTTATGTAGGCGTATGTATTTTAAAATGTTATCTTGATTTAATTCTGATGTGCCTAGCATAAATATTCATTCATATTTTGTTTCATTTTCTGAAAGATGTATTATCTCATCAAATCGTATACTTCTATCATTATAATTATTCGTGTTAAATCAATGTGTAATTTTGATAATAATATAATACATGTATATATATATATATATATATCATACAGATGTATTGAGGGGATGGTACAGCTGCTGCAGTTGTAGTGCACATTTCAATAATGTAAATATTGGACTGGATTCAAGAGCGGTATATTCTTTTTCTTCTTGGACTATGCACAGAGTCACTTGCCACCGATTCCTATTTGCGCAGAAACTCATGCTTGCTGTCTCTTTACCTCCACTATCTAGGGAATACCATTGGCTTTCATATGTGCGGCATGGTATTGACTCATTGTAAGAAGAAAGCGGCGTTCTTATTTCATAAAGCAATTGTAATTGCAATAATGTAGTTAGTGAGAAAACAGACGCGAATTGTTTGATTAGTCAACCTCTCGGTTGAGAATACTTGTCATATAATTATTAAAGCTCTTAAAGAAAACACCACACTTTAGACCTATCAAATACATAACATATAAAATACATTTAAAAAAAAGAACTACGGTCACGGTCACCACTCCTAGAGTGTATTTTTGGGTAAAAACATATTTATTATTTATCAATTCCACCTGGCAGGCACAATGATGATGCCAATAGAAAAAAGTAAACTATATAAAAGATATAAAATACATAAAAAGAAATACGGTCACGGTCACCACTTCTTAAGTGTATTTTGCGGTAAAACATATTTATCATTTATCAATTCCACCGGGCAGGCACAATGATGATGCAAATAGAAAAAGTAAACTATATGTCAAAGATATTCCATGTGCATTTTACAGGGTAATACAGTGAGTTGGTAAAGTTCAAACACCTAAAAAAAAGTTGGGGTAAAATATATATATGTGTAACTAAATTATTGAAAATACGTGAAGGTCACTTATGAATAAAGAAGGATTTTAACATTATTAAGGAATCTGTGAAACATAAGGAATCCTTTTTGAAAACAGGATATCTACTATATCACTTAATAATGAATAAAAGAGGGAGAACTTTAGGCTCTCACTATTATTCGACTTTGTTCTTGTGCAAAATCTTGAAAAGCAATGACAATTTGCTAAGAGAAGGGAATTCCTTCTCGCAAATCAGTCCTGGTAGACACACATACATGGAAAAAATGTATTTTCTTTCTTCTCCCAGAGTGATATCCAAATTCTCTCTAGATTTTGGCTTCATATTCAAAGTAAATATTTTTAGGGAATGTCCAAGTTTTATGTACTTTTAGATGAACGAAACGTCAGTCGATCAATTTAAATCAAGTCGTCAGCATGAAAAAAGCGTGAATTCAAATTTCTTTTAATCTACAATTTCTTTCCTTTATTAATTGCGTAGGGGGAATCGCAAACAAACAGATTCCATAAAATAAATTATATCCTTGCAACAAATTACTATCATACCAATGTTTGCTGTCTTACTAAAACTGGTAGTAAGATTATAACTGCAACTCTTCGTCGTGACGTTGGAAAAAGTGATAGCAATTCAGGTATTTCCTCCTAAAAATGTATAAGAAAGGAAAAAAAACTAGCATTTGCTTCGTGGATTCAGCATGTTACGATCTTTAAATATTCAAATTAATTACTATCTCTATGGAAAATCAGCAGCTCTAAAAAAGATGATATCAAATTAGGGTAAGATACGATCTAAAACAGCTGATATCAGCAGAAAAATTCTAAGAACGACGACAACGGATTTAATTGATTTTGGGCGAGCGTTACACATAAACATTTTACGAGGGAGGAAATACTTTATATTCAATTTTAGCGGATGAGGGGGGAAGATGCAGCGAAAACAGGCAGGTGGCTTTGACAATAGGTCCCCAATCTCTGTGTAAATCATTTATGTTGACAAACGCAACCGACGAAGTCGCAGCCTTTTGGATTTATGTGAGTATGGATATTAATTTCAAGTTCATCATATATTGATGAGACTGTGGTTTGTTGGAGAGTGTTGACAAAGATAGCCACCATGCCAGGTTCTGCCATCTTTTTGCCCCGGTGTAATGGAGGAAAAAGGAGAAAGCAACAGTAGTGTACCCATTCCATCGTACTTGTATGCAATGCAGCATGCAGAGCCTTTATCATGTTTATATCGGAGCAAACGATTCTGTACTGCGAATTCGCTCTTCCTTGTTTTAAAGGAGCTTAATGTGTACATCAATCACTTTAAAGAAAAATGAACAAAAATATACATTTTTAAAAATAAACACACAGACACGTAGTGCATGTTCAGAGCCAGAGGTATATAGATATATATGATTATGCATTCATTTTGTTAACTTTATAAATGACGCTCTTTCTCCAATATTGGACGGCTACATGATTACGAGTACAGCTGCTCCGCTGAACATTAATCACTAACAATTACACAAGAGCTGGAAGAAAACTTTGGAACACAGTGCGATGTTGCGTGTGTTTGAGAATTAAGGGGAGGGAATGGAAAAGTAGCCAATGCAATTAATAATAATAATAATAATAATAATAATTGTTTTATTTAGCGCAAATTGCTACAGCCTCTAAGCGCTTTTAGAGAGAAAATTAATCTGAAAGGAAAACCTTAAAGAATGATATTAAGTAATGATTAAATCCAACGTCAGCAGAGGAAGAAGTTAAAAGCTATTTAGAACAAGACTTGAAAAGATGGGTCTTCAACATTATTTTAAAATTATTCACAGAACTAGCATTACGAATATCAATGGGAAGATTGTTCCAAAGAAAAGTAGCAGCATAACTGAAAGAACGTTGACCACATTGTTTGTAAAAAGTAGTTTTAGGAAGAGATAAGAGAGATTGAGAAGCAGAACGTAAAGTCCGGATAGGAGTGTATCGAGGGACAAGTTCTGAAAGATATGAAGGGGCAATTCCATGATAAGTCTTAAATGTAAGAAGAAGAATTTTGTAGGTGATGCGAGAAGAGACAGGTAGCCAGTGGAGTTCTCGAAGAATAGGGGTGATATGAGAGGAACGAGGAACACAGGAAACAAGACGAGCGGCTGTATTTTAGGCACGCTGAAGTTTCAAAGTCACTTTTTGAGGAAGGCCATGCAAATAAAAGGGAATTACAAGAATCTAGCCTAGATGTAACAAAAGCATGAATAAGATAGCTCCTTGTACACTATCGGAATCATCATGGACAACATCAAGCCCCTTGACATTATCAGTCATTTTATCACTCTCTAGAAGCATTTTCACCATGATATTACGTGAAAGGCCTTGAATTGGCTCAGGAACAGACACAAATCGTACTTGTACCTTGACACGAATTGGTTTTGGACTTTGACATATTCCATTACTTTACATGTACTGTCTTCCAAGTATCGCCACTTGGTTCTCTCCATTCGTATTGTACATAAATAACTTTACATAAAGCATTCAATGTTTTACCATTCATCCATAGAAAAAAAAATCATTTTTGTATCATCTCATCATGATCCGGGAAAAACTTAATATTATAACGAATTTGGAAATCAAATCTTTAGGATTGGATACAAGGAGTAAATTTACATTGATTTCGATAAAAAAAATATTGGTTCAGCTTTTCGACCTATACACTTCCAGATGACATGAATATTGATTATGGCTAACTGCACACAATCATTCTCGGAAAATTTATTGACAACAGACTTTAATTGAAACCAAACATCGATCAGGGTTATCAATGAATTTAAAACACACTTTCCACACAGAGTACTTTTAACTCAGCTGCATTATGTTACAAATGTCGAGGGCCTTCCGTTCCCAGCAATAACGACTGCAATTATTGCAATTATGTACAGTTTTTTATTACATGATTATATTCTGTTGTTTTTCATGGAATGGAATATAGAGGAATAGATTGAGGTAAATGAAAAATAATGCAATCATGAATTCGGCCAATATATGAAAGAATGGTTTTAATTTTCAACATGTTGTTACAAAAAAGACTTTTTAGCCTTTTTCAGATCAGGTTAGTGGAGGTTACTTCCTTTTCCATTTTTATGGTTTGTTTACCAGCCTATATTGTGAAACATATTCATAGAATAAGACCACGGTAATTGTTATTATTGTTGAAAAAATATGATATAAAAGAAACTAGATCAACATAACGTGTTTATCATGCGTGTTGCATTATGGAAACAAGCAACAATGGATACTAAAAGTAGATATATATATATAAATACACAGTTGGAGAGATAATGGGAAATATTAATCAAGTTTGACAGAAAAGGGGGTTAATGGGCTTGTTTTGATAAAAAGAACATTTTAGCAGTTGATTTGTATAAACCAAATTCGCTTCGTAGTCACTTCACAAAAGGGTGTCTGTTCACACACTAAACTGGCTGAGGGCTTTGGGGCAAAAATCTCTTTTCTATAACCTTCCCTTATCTCAAGAAAATAATGAATAAAGCTTCTTCCGTCCGATAACCTTTCAAGCTTTTGTACTCCCACCATGTGATGAAATCGTAAATGCATCATAAAAGAATGCTTTAACACATGTTCTTCATCTGCAAACCTTTATTTGGGTACCTGAACGCATTATGTTATTTGATTTCAAATAGAAACCTTGCCAGAGTGTTTATTCATGTGTGCATGCTGAATGCTGTAAATGGAAAAAAAAATCCTACGGCGTGATATAAAAAATTTAAATATTTGTCACGAATTATTATTATAACTCTAACTGCGAAACCTTTTATCTCATCCTATTGTTAAGATTCGCCCTAACCCACGTTCGTTTCGCCCTAACGTCGAATTTCTATTGTGACGGAATAAACCTATTGTTAGGTTTCGCCTTAAGTCGCAGATAGGTAAATTTATATTACTCTAAAGTATGTAAAGATACCAGACATGTCCCAAATTGTAGAAATGACTACTGTACTTCTGTCCCCGTCTCTCCGTTCTCACTCTAGAGCTCCGTTCTTTTTCACTTGTTACACATTAATGAATGCTGTGCCCCCTCTCTCTCTCTCTCTCCCATAGCACAATTCCTCTTCCGCTTTAATTCTGCCAATACCAGCATATTACTCAACAAGCATTGTTTTCAGCGGGTTTCTCCACGTTCATAACGATTATATGGATGTTAAAATTTTACAGTTAGGATCCATTAGTTCATGTTCTTTAGTATAGCAGTTGAATACTATAATGTTATCTTATTTCATAAAGATACACCTTAGCAAAATATAAGTGGAAACAAATAAATTACAATTAAAGATCACAACAGACATTGCGTCACACTTTACTTAATTTCACTGATCGAGTGTGTTTCCATCGATTATGGTAGTTGTGTCCTTTCATTCGTTACAAGAACAGATCCTACCAACTATACGGACAGAATAATAAAAAAATATATTATTAGGAATAAGTATATTGTGTTTGTCACATTTTCTGCATTCTTCTTCTTCCTTCAGGTATTGCCCAACACCTCTAAAATAATAATAATAATAATAATAATAATAATAATAATAATAATAATAATAATAATAATAATAATAATAATAATAATAATAATAATAATAATAATAATAATAATAATAATAATAATAATAATAATAATAATAATAATAATATGTCTTGTTTACCCAGGGTAGCCTCTTCAGTATTATGTACTGTTCTTCCTGAGGGCCCTGCAATCTTACTATTACCCCGGCTGAAGGGGACTAGAAACATCACATTCGTATACATATATACACTTTTTTCTTTATCTTCAGAATCATACTTAAAATAAAACTCTCCCCTTTTTTATTTGTCAATCGCAATCCATTTCTTTCCTTCCATGACTGTGTCTGCCTCCATCTCTCTGCATATTTTTTTTTCAAGGAAAGCATACTTTCTGCTGCGTGATTGACGTAATGTTTTCTCATTGGTTTTTACCATGCCTGCGCATATTGTCCACGGCGTATACATTACTTCTCTAAGCTCTTGGTAGAATATTTGATGTCCTTTCAGGTCAGCCCTCGAGGCCGTTAGCAGATCTAGAGGTCAGGTTTTTGGAATAAATTAATAACATCGCTCTCGATCCGCACTCAAATATTTTCTTTCTGTTTACGACCTTAGTCATTACGTATTTTCAAAGTGCAAAGCCAACTATATTGAATATTTAATGCCATATTCTATTTGTCTTTCTTTATTTTTTCCTCAGGAAAACATCTGTCACAATTCAACTTTGAATTATTTGTTGTCCTTCTGAATTCCCGAGAAGGAGTCGAGGACTCCTAATTATGAAACAGAATTATTTTCCATAGTAACTTGTGTAATATAAGTATTAATATAAGTCATATACAAATCTATAATGGAAAACATTCATCAATGTCATCAGAAATATGTAATCGATTGAGAAATCAAAATATGTTACAAGCTGTGTAAAAGGATTAAAAAATACTGTGATTATATTATTTACATGAAATCAAGAGATCATGATAGGGATCATGATCATCTTCATCGACTTCGCATTAATATACTTGCTAATCATGATCTCCGTGATAGTACATATCCCTTCGAACGTCCACTGAAATAGAGAACATGGTCATTTGCTATTCTAGTTCTCTCCATCCGTAATGATATGCAAAACGCAGGTGCGGACGCCAGGTTTTTTTCAAAGTAAAATGCAGCGGCGGCTCTGGGAAGTCTTTTGTCAACCTGTGGCGCCGCGGTGAAGCTCTCTCCGCCACGCCGCCAATCCCCGCGATTATGTATTCCTCATCAACCTGTTTATAGAAAGCGCGCCAATCATATATTACATGCATTTATCAGTTTACTAGGGATGGCTACCGTTGGCTTGGTGTACTGGAGGAAATAAGGATCCACGTTGATTTCGGTGCGAGGTTGATTTCAGTATATGCCTGGCGATGTATTGCACGCTGGTAAAACAGCAGCTACCCACACTGATTAACTAGCCCAGAATCAAGTAATATTCCTTTCCCTTAAAAGTAACTGTGAACGAAGAGTTGTAATATAAAGGTAAATGCATTTACATGAGCGACAAGAATGAGATTTATAGGAGGATAATTAAAGAGGAAAGCCCACTGGGGTGATAATAAAGATGTAAACAACATCAGTGTAGGCTATACTTTAAAATCTTTTTAGTATACACTGTAAACTAATGTATGGATCCCGCTGGTTCCAATTTTTTCTGACTTGTGTTTTTCATTACAGATCGAGCATACGATCTTTAACACTGGGAGTAATATGCCGAAAGATTTGTTTACAAATTAAAAATTCCTCCCCAGTCAAGCTTCTTTGTTTACTAATGTATGGATGTTTAGTTTTGATAAAGTTTTGATAAAGCCCCCATTTTTTAGCAAACCAAAATTTTACAATTATTTTCTGCATCAGTCGTAAATATTTTGCATATCCTTATTAAACAATATTTGGACAAATTTGATCTAGTAAGGCATGAAATTCCCCACAATTGGTAGGATACATAGGTCTCAAAGTTTAAATGTTGTGGACTTTTTACTCGGCCTTTCTAGGACATTGTAGGATGGAGTATTAATATGCTGGGGGAGTATTAGCGCCACTAGCATGTAGTACTTTTTTAAAAAGATTTTTATTCTTTCTTATTTACTATATATTTTTTCTTTTTACTATATATTTTTTCTTCTTCTGTCGTTTGTAAAATTTACTCCTTTCCATTGTTACTATTCCCAGCTTTATTATTTCTCAATGCTTTCTCTTCGATGGAAAGTGTGTTATGATTATGATTTTGTTTCTGCACTAAGTTGTATTGTCAATATTGTTGATTGCATAATACATATTGTTATATACATGTACTTTGAAAAATGAAAGTGTAATGAAATAAAAATCTGAATCTGAATCTGAATATATATTGTATTATTATGCAACGAAACAATTGTCCCGTTACGGCAACCCCATCACAATAAAGCCTCGTGCGATTATGGAATCTCGCCTCCTTCTTCTATTTCACTTCAATGTAAACAATGATTTTATATTCCTCTTTAAGGAGGGTATACTGTGTTTTGCATGTTAATCTAATCTGAGTCATACATCTACATAAGATACATCTACATAAGGTACATGTATGTGAACATGGAAGCAGAAGCTTGGGCAGGGCAATTCTAACTTATGGTTTCGGCCCATTCTTATTACAAAACCGTCCTTGGCGGAAGTAATACGCCTACCATAGTTTTTTTTTCCCAAAGAAACGAAAATTATATTATGAGGCCAAATGGACATAAATACACTAGCAAATGTTACAGCAGCGAATCAAACATGAACTTCCAGTTCCATGAGTACACGTGTTAACATTATAGTTCACAGAATATAAGAGTGGGAAATAATAGAGTTTGTTGTTCTATATTTTTGAAATAATCTAGTTTAAACAATAAGAGAATTATTCCTGTTATACCTCCATTTTTTAGAGCTTTATGATAGTGATATACAGCATTTATAACAATATTTTTAACTTCTGACACTGCGTACAAAGACACTTAAAAAAGGGTTGGGTACCTCTATAACAGTTCAGGCAGGTGATACTCTAGAGCTTGGTTTTTCACGATACTGTACAATTACATTTTTTAAATTACCCATTTTGGGTGGTTTAATGGTGGTTCATTAGAAAATTATCCCCCTATAGCTCAATGGTGCCATTGAGCGAATATGCTATTTTTAATGGTTTGTATATCATTTAAACATATTCTTCAAAACAAATAACAAGTCCCACACCCTAATATTCTAAAGCTGTCAAAGTACGTTCAATTACACTTTTATATTTACATTTACACATACATAATATAATATATACTATACTATAAATGTGAAAGGAAATGAGAGAATAATGGTTGCGTCGCTTAAATCAAATTTCCCCAGAGCTATAGTTGTCCTCCCTTTTGAAATTTTTGCAAAGGTTGAAAAATGTCTCCACCGGGAATCGAACTCAGGTCACTGGCTTAAACGCCAGTGATGTCGATGACACCAGATTTAATTGACCGACAAAAATCTTCAACCTCATTAATGAATTCCTTTGTCGGGGGCAGGTAAGTTTTAAACAATGACAAGCCGCATGCCTCAGCTGAATCCAAGATCCAAGCGAATGCTTTGAGATACATGTACATGTTAGAATAATTCTATACAAGTGTAAGGACATAGCATATACAACAGCTTTGGCAACTAAATAAATTGTAGTTATTTCCACGAGAGAGCTATTGTATTTGTTCTTTCCTTACACTTGTGTGTGTGTGTGTGTGAGTGTGTGTGTGTGGGCGTGTTTAGCCGTATGTCCGAGGACATTTTCGGACAGAGAACAAAAAAAAAAACATGAGAACAATGGTCCTCGGAAGCCGGACAATAGTCCTCGAACGTCGAACAACGAATTTGTGCTTTATTCCGTCGACTGTCCGAGGACGGAGGAACAATAGAGGAACAATACTTGTCCTCGGAAATAAAGCCATACAAGACTGTGTGTGTGGGTGTGTGGGTGGTGGTGGTGGTGGTGTGTGTGCGTTTGTTTAGCATTATGTCCGAGGACATTTTCGGACAGAGAACAAAAAAAAAATCATGACAACAATGGTCCTCGGAAGCCGGACAATAGTCCTCGAACGTCGAACAATGAATTTATGCCTTATTCCGTCGACTGTCCGAGGACGAGTAACAATAGAGGAACAATAGTTGTCCTCGGAAGTAAAGCCATGTAAACGTGTGTGTGTGTGTGTGTGTGTGTGTATATATATATATATAATTTTGTCATAGTCACTAGATAATAATGGGTATTTTTAGGTCTGTATGACAATGGAGTATTACCATAATTATTATAGAGCACTGTTTTTAAATATTGATTAATTTCTCTTCGAAATCATATAATCATGATCATTGCCAAATGCGTAGTCGTAAAATTCGCTCGTCATGTGACTCTTCATTAATGAAAGTGCTGCACATTACTTACAATTTAATTGTCTCTTACCCTTAGTCTATTATGAGCTAACGTGCTGACGAAAAGGTCATTAACACTGTGTACATTTATGATTGTGTTTCGGTCTTGAAATAAAGAAAGGATCGTGAAAGGATTAAAATCGTTTTATGAATAACAGAGACCATAACCTACATATATATCGCCTGGAGCTGTCAAAACGAGCCACTTGAATCTTGGCGAAAGTGAAAGCCTATTTTATATTCAGGTTAATGAATACTCCGACAGTGTAGAACTCATGTCCGCTTTCTTTCTTGAGTACAATAGTGGCACAGTTTTTGTTCACAAGATGAAAACTAGAAAACAGCTCGATAGAAGCAAATATTGATTTAAAATGTCTGAAAATCGAAATATTTTTGTGTTCTTAATTGTATTCGTAATCGTATTCATATCGCAGAAGGCTGACTATAATCATTCTGATTAAGTACTCTTGGATTTTTTTTCAAGGAAGTTGGACAAATTACTACATCTAAATACTGATGGCAACGTTTTAATATTGGGGTTGACTTTCTATCCGCGAGCCCCTCATACCAACACGGGCTGCCTTGTGTACTGTGATAATACTTTAAATGAAAGAGTCTCGACCTTGACTCTTTCCTATATAAATTATACATATTCATGCATGTCCGAAGTCTGAACACTTTCGGCTCCAATACAAGTTCTCATATTTTTCGTTACTCAACAGATTAAGAAATAAACCACAACAACAACATAATTCATATTCCAAGTAGGTCTAAAGAAATAAAAATTAACTCGAAGTACATTGCATTGATTCGCGTTCCCATTTCGCAACCAAATAAATTCGAACAAAGGCTATGTTTATATGATTTTGAATGTACGGCAAATTAGTTTTTTCCGTTTTCATGTTTGAGGCTGTGCATGTAATATGCGACAACATACTGAGGATCAGTTTCAAGCCACTCAGTTTCTCATCACGGAAGTTGGTTTGTAGTACGATCATATCACAAAGGTTACTAGAACACTGAATATGCTAATGTCATGTATTTATAGTCATGTATTTATAGACCACCTATTTCCTAAGAAATTTCAACATGTCGACCACTTCATTTTCCATCCAACAAGACACTTCAGAGTAATTCAATCTGTAAAGAACGCATAAGAAATTAAACAATTAACACAACATCTTAGTGTCATATTACCATAATGATAGGGGACTACTCGAACTAAGCGATTTTTTGCAATATAATCTGGTAACATTTTAACGGAAGACTACAACCCACAACAACATTTATTTGGACATTATTCTACATAAGTGGAAGGAAATGGAATCTTCTTGAAAAGGGGAAATCATCTTTAAAGTTAAAAATTCACAAGGGCGTAACATAAAAAAAAATACATAGTAGGGTAATATACTAAGGTGCAACACGTTTGTAGAAGTCAACAACGACTTTATCATGAGCTATCTACAATATTGGCTTCATGGCCAAAATTATTGGTTCACATTTCAGTATTCGATACTGAAAACTGCATAAAGTAACATAATTCTGAAGCATGTGTGTTTCCCCTTTGGTTTTTCTGTAAAATGAATACTAGTAATGCTTTTATTTAGACCCTAAAATTTATTTGATTTGGGCTTTACCAAATAAGAATGTGAATCAAACAAAATATTCTAATTGCATTCATGAGTAAGTATATATAATATATATATGTAGGGGGAAAACCCGGTGCACATCCAATCAGAAATATCGGGTTACAGTGATTCAGTTCGCTTTACCCCTCCAAGGCACATGTGACGCCACATATTTAATGATAATAATAATAACAATAATTGTAATAATAAAGATAATAATTATAATAACAATAATAACAATATGTATATAAAGATTCATAATATTCTTCTATTTGGAGCCGTGTATTTTTGGTTGCTTTATCCTCTCAGCCTGTTCAGTGTTAAAAATAGTTTCATGCGTATTATACACCATCTCGCAATCTTCGCTCAACAACTGACAAACTGTAAGCTCATTATTCCCAAATCCACACTCTCATCAACTGAAAAAAACGTTTCTCTGTGACCACATAAAAAACGTGGAACAGCATTCCACTCTGCATCAGAGAAATAACCTGTCTTGTCACATTCAAAAGACCCCTTAAAAGACATGTTTATTTTTTAAAGTAATATAATGTTCTAATGTGATCCCTTACTTATTTAGTCTGTCTTTTTGATGTTGCTGTTGTCTTTTATCTTCAAATCTGTAATTTTTAAGCGCTACTGTCCAAACCCCGTCCCAGCGTTAAATAAGCCACTAAGGATTACAAATTGCGATTAATTTTGATATAATTTTTTCCCCTATTTGTGGTTCTTGTGTCTGATATCAATTTTATATTTTTGTTTTCCTGTTTTTAGCAACAGATTTTATATACAGAAATATATGTTAATGACTTGTAAAAATGGGTTTAGAAAATAGCAGAGTCGTGATGAATCAGTGGAAAAACAATCTGTACAGCAATACGGAGAGTCACTACTCAGAGATACAAAAAAAAAAAGAAGAAGAAGAAATAAAAACCCGGCCACGGCATATGGCTTGAAACTGTTTACGAAACGGGTATAAAATGACAATAAACATCGCCAGCTCGCGCATTGAGAAGTGAATGGCAGTTGATACGGTGTCGATATAAATCAAATTGATGGGAAATGGCTTTGACTTACAGGGCCAGACGCGAGCGGTTAGAACAAGCAAACGAACAGGCACGCGCTCTTTCTTGTTGAACGGACAGTGTTCATTTCGTTCAATATCCTTCTGATTTCGCCCTTTACCTTTCACAAATTTTGCCTAGGTCTTTGTCTATATCATTCCATTCCTCCATCTCGACTCTTACTCTTTCTACTTCTCTCCCTCTCTAACACATACACCCCCCCCCCACCCCACACACACACACACCCACACGAAAAGACACATCCACACACCTACACCCATATATATATATATTTTACCTCTTAGTCCCTACTGTTTCGTACTGTGTTCTCGAAATGTTTCTTCCCTCTTTCATTGTGTTTCCATATCTCGTTTGATTCTAATTCTCTTGCTATAACGTTCTATCCTCATCTCACTTCCCGGTCCATGACGTGTCCTAAACACTTTTGGGAAATGAGATGCGAAAGAAATTGTATAGACAGTATATTACTATGGCTTTAAGAATATGAATATTCTCTGGCTCATATTCATAAAAGAATACTGAGTAAAAACCTGGGCACTGTTTCATAAAACTTGTTAGCAATAACAACTGCCATATTTCTATGACAAATTTGCTCTCTGTCAATCAGATTCAAGGATTTCAGTAGCTTATAACTGTTATTGTAACTTGTTAATTGATAAAAAAAATTATGAAACGGGGCCCTGGTAAGAGTCCACCGACTTATGGAGTGTTAAGCTATTTATTCTGTACGAATTTCTATAATTTTGGAAGAAATAAATAAGCTAAAATAAATCCATTCACGAAATATAAATGAGAAAATGATTTCATGACAAGGTTTCTTGTTGCTGTTGTTGTTCATTTGGTTACAGAATTATTGAAATGATTACGTGATGAAGAGGTTGAAATTTGGCGATCCATAAATGAATGAACTAACTCTACCTACTTTAATAATCATGGGTCCTGTAACATAAAGCGTGAAATTGGTCTTACGATTGATTTTTACGATTGATTGGACATTGTAGTCAATGGGATTAATCGTAAAAATCGTAAAAATCAATCGTACGATCAATCTAAAGCTTTATGTTATACAGCCCAGGTTTATTAATAGCTGTCTATAGATTTCTTTCTACCAATCAATCTAATTTCGGAAATTGTAAATTCTTAAAGAGTTTGAGTTTTCCTTGTTGGTATATCTTGTTTTAAATCGCAGGAATTTGTTTATTACTCTTATCGGTATAACTTCGTGAGGCCATTCATGCTGTTGTTGTTGACAAAGTTGGCTTTTCTGACGAGAAAAGTTTGATCTGATATCGTCCACTAAAACTTCTTAAGTAATGTCCCTACTTGTTGTTTCAGTGGTAGATACTGGAAGTTCCATTTTCATATTGCTTCATAAAATCAATATCTGTATTCAAAGTACAAGAACCCCAGTCCTACAAAATGGACAGGCCTGAAGGAACAAAATATGATTTTTGATAAAACCCTTTTATGGCGATTTTGTTCGATATAAATTTACTTCTGTCGTACAACAATAGTGCTATTCGAATTGCGGTTAATTGGTATTGGCATGATTCGAGAAAAAGAAGTGGAGTTTTTATTTACGAGATTTGTTGAGAATATACATGTATAATTTTTTATTGATAAGAGTAACGCTTACTGCCATTTGGTTTTTATTACCAATATCAAAATTAGAACGCCGTTTCCCGGCGGCACAATTACCCATATAGAAAAATAGGATCTATCACTTTTTATTACAAGATTAAGGGGGAAACAAAAAGAAATGGAAAGAGTATTGATATTGACAATAATTCGGAATTTACAAACCATATCAAATTGAAATTTTTAGTTTGTGAAGTTAAAAAGTAAAATAATGTATCGAATTTTAACTATTTTTTCGCGAACAATTTGTGTGAATTAATGAAGCAATTCTGAACAATATACCATTGTACCGTACCATTGGGCAACATTATTCAGGCATTGGTATCGTGAATTAATAAATACATTACATTTCGTGAAATATGTAATAAAAAATCATTGAACAGGTTTTCACATTGTAACAAATAAGGACGAACTGTGTGTGTGCATTTTTGATAAATGGTCAAGTCCGAGGTATTTGTTTATTAAGTGTTCCATACGCTACCAAGTACATAATGAACGCAACAATATCAATTAAACACATCTGCCATTCCACAGCACCTTATTCAGGCAACAGCATTGTGTATTATCAAAAACATGACATTTTGTCCATAGAATTTAAAAACAAGGAACTTAAACACATTTTACTCTTTAACATATGAAGACTACAAAATATGTGTACCTGTAACTAATTCCGATTACAATAACGTACATCACATGCGTCATTCCACAACACCATTCAAGCAACAGCCCTATGAATTAATGGTAAAACTGGGCAGCAATTAAGGGTATGCTTTCATCATAATATTTCCATCCACCCAAAATGGATAAATTGATTAGAAAAAAATAATAAAATAAAAGATAACAAATATGATAATATAATATTACAACAATGCATATTGAAGCATGCATATTATTTGAAATTAAAAAGAAAACCAAATTGCTATAAATGATTAAACCATGGCGCTGACTATACGAAGGCAGTAAATTTGCATTTGATAAATGTATTGCAAGTTCACGATTATATTCATATTAATTAATATTCACGTAAATTGTACTATTTGAACAGATGTTGAATGTTGTTCAAAATCAATGGCAGAAAATAAATGTTTACTTGAATTGAATTTTCAGTTTTCTATGGAAAATGTACGTATTAAGGATAAATTAGAAACGTTTATATCCTATTGTTTTGAATGTTTGATAAATTGGAGGACATCCAAAATTGGAATAGCAAAAACAAATGTTCACATTTTTATCGACATATGATTAAATTTTTTCGGTATACGATTTTTACACCATTTACCGATAAATTAGCAACAAAACGTTTTAAATTAGAAAAATGAAGATTTTCAAATTCTTATCGTATGGTCGAGAAACATCTATGATTCTATTCTTTATTGTTAATGATTTATAATAATCGTCATTAATCAGAGGAATGAAATTGACCAAGCAGTAAATCATATTCTGTTCACGACTAACTATTATCCATTAATCAACTATAAGATATTGGCCTTATGAAAATATGAAAACATCGTACATGCCTGAAAATCGGTTATCACAGCAGCTAAAAATACCACCAAATCTCGCATGAACTGGTAATAGAGCTAGTTCTGGCGGATCAAAATGTCATATCTTTCTGATCGAGGCTTTGACTGATTACAAAATAAATTAGAACATAATCCCGGGACGTCGAACATCTTCCTAACATAGTCGGCTGTGAATCGGGTGTTATCACACCGATGTGTCGACTGGGAATCGTTCCCGATCAAAAGGTGTTCCATGCATGCCCAGATAATTGTGCCTGTCATAATTGTGTTTGTATATAATTCAAGAACTACAGAATAACAAATACCCATACCTGGACATTTTAAACATCTACCCAACGTTAATAGCTTTTATTTTAAAAAAAGGAGGATAGAAAATACTATCGGATTAAGATCATTACTACAAACGTATGTTCATTTAAATGTTAATTTTAGCGCGATGGAGAACAGGAGCACTGTGACGGTTGTAATAATATTGGCAATTCTAAGAATAGTGTCCATAATTATCACAACTAATCTTAGACATTGTGAAATATCCTTAGCAAAACTTTTCCCAACGAATAATTGTCTTTGTTATTTTTTAATTCATTTTTGGTTAACCACATGATAATGACTTATCAAAATAAAATGCGATGAATGGCATTCCCGTAAAAAAGCGACACGTTTTTACCCCTTTTCATCTGTTCATTTTGCCTAGGCTTACATGATAAAAAGTCGGGATACAGCCACGCGAGGAAATTACACCTGAATATCCGTTTCCATGCGATATCATACTAGATGATAAAAATAAAACATATAAATATAATCTGTTGCCCATTTTTAAATCCTTGAATTGAAAAGCAGATTATTTGGATGTAACGCTTTTGTTATTTAAGCTCGTAGGTTGTTTATTGTTAATTGAATAAATAAGTTTAGAAGAAATAAAAATCAAATGGAATAACATGAACGTGGTACAAAATATAATACAAAACAGCGTGTTGTTACTAAAGAAGTAAATTATATCGACCTTCGATTATAAACATATTTGTATATCGTATTAAGAGATATAATACTAATCAATCACTCAGTAATACACAAATTACTTTCGTTTAATAAGCAGAGAAGTAAGTACCTTAATTCCGCCCCATTGACTTACCTATATCAATCCTGGAAACAGCTTATCCGACTCACGCAGAGAAAAGCGAAAACACAACCAGGCGATACAATGCTCTGAAATTCTTGTAGTGGCTGGCGCGCTCAGCCTAGGCAGTCGTCTGCTCTTTCGCATGAGTCGCTCAGGCTCGGTGTGGATGCCCTGAATGTCGGTCAATGCATTCATTGCCGTCCCAATTTCCCTGCCAGCCTCACATCCCCGTCTACTCGCCTCTCACGTCCTCGACCTTCGGCTGACCGTGACTTTGATGCCCGTATAGCCCACAGCGTGAAAGCAGCGGCTGCGCTTGTTTACACGCCGTGTGCTATTTTCAGCATCCATCGCTGGCTGAAAATCCGCCGTACGCGTTGGGGTCATCGCGGGTCGAGCGCGCGGTTGGGCTGGAGGATCATAGTGAGCGCTGCGAGAGAGCGGTGGGCGGCCATTATTATTTATGACTCTCGTAACGCGCATGCGTCTGCATAATGAACTTGGCATTATTGGAGATTGGGGTCGCAGCTAGACTGCAGCAGCCTCGTTCGTGACATTTACCTCGATACCTCTCTTTCTCTTCTTCACTCTCTCTCCCCGGCCTCGTTGTTAGAAGGGTTTGCAGACTCAATTTAGATTGTCAGCGGCTGAAGTGATCCCCACATCTAGGGCACAGGGTGTGTTGATATGAAGGCTAATGGTTGAGGCTATATTGACTATTCAAGGAGGGTTTTCTAGAAATGGGTCTTGTAAATAAACGTACATGCGGGATAGAATAGCACCCTATTCCAGTTAGTTCAATATCTTGTCACAGTTATTTTTCTTGGACTCGAATCGATCACAATAAAATAGATTCTCGAGGTTTGCTTTTTGCCACTGAATACACTGCGATGAAATTAAAAGCAGTATTTTATTTAAAAAGAACTTCACACATGAGAGGAAAATGGCAAATGGTTTGGGGTTTTCGTTTGAGGATTCAGAATCAAAAGCGCCACCAAAACGTTTAATGGTGTGGTAATATTATGACGAAGTATTTTCGCCTCTTATAGACACATTACAGATGGATAATTATGAAATGAGTTAGGCAGAAGTGTCAATGTGGAGGTGAGGGTTAGATGAATGGGAGGAGCTTATGGGGATTTATTTATTTATTCATTTAATTATTTCTAACATTTATACAGGGTAGCACATTTTCACCAATAGTGGTTGTCTTCCATGATGTGATAACAAAAGATAGTTAATAATAAATGCAAATATAAAGACAGATAAATGTATATATATACATGTGTATATAATTATATAGTTCAAAAGTTCTGCGACGGAGATAAAAAGTAGAGAGAGAGACACAGAATAAATTACTCCGTTAGACAAAAAAAGTTCAATATTTCGCCTATCAGGCTTCTACAGGAATATATATATATATATATAAGTATAAATAAAAAAACCGTAGAGATGTCAATTATCCGATATTTCGGGCATAGCCCTTTGTCAAGGAATGACAAATTTATTAAGCGTCAAGCAAAAATAAGGGCAAATAAAAGACGCGCAAAATGGTTGCGTAGAAACAAGATGAAAAAGACGCGCAAAATGGTCGCGTAGAAACAAGAAGTAAGAACGCGCCAGAAGTGACGTAACAATACATCAAGAGAAAGAAGAAGAGCTAAGAGAGAGAGAGAGAGAGAGAGAGAGAAAAGAAAAGAAAGAGAGGGAAAGAGAAAAGAGAAAGGGACTTTCCCATTGTTGTCATGATTTTTTTTTGTTCTCTGTCCGAAAATGTCCTCGGACATAATGCTAAACAAACGCACACACTCACACAGGTATACTTGTGTGTCTTTCCCTTTGTTCTCTCTATTGTTCAAATAGCCACACAAGCAGCAAAAAAAGCCACACAAGCCTGACGGAATAAAGGAATCTATTGTGTTTGACTGTCCAATTAGTCACAGAAGTATACCCCTGTTGGTACACGCACACACACACACACACACATACCCCTCACACCCCCACACACACACACACATATATATATATATATATATATATATATGTATACATGATTTTACAAATATGCACCAATACGTTTTTGAAAAATTTCATTTATTACGAGGATATACATATTATCTGGTATCATCGTAATAAATGGAATATTTCTATATATAAAATCATTGTTTTATATATATATATATATATATATATATATATGTGTGTGTGCGTTTGTTTAGCATTATGTCCGAGGACATTTTCGGACAGAGAACAAAAAAAAAAACCATGAGAACAATGGTCCTCGGAAGCCGGACAATAGTCCTCGAACGTCGAACAATGAATTTATGCCTTATTCCGTCGACTGTCCGAGGACGAGGAACAATAGAGGAACAATACCTGTCCTCGGAAGTAAAGCCATGTAAACGTGTGTGTGTGTGTGTGTTTGTGTGTGTGTATGTGTACATTGGTAATTTGGATCGGACAGCATGTGGGTAAATCTTCAAAGTTAAAAGAGAACCGTGGTTCATTTTTTTTTAAGTTTTGGTCAATATATATATATATATATATATGAAAATATATGTATGTATACATATATATATATATATATATATATACACACACAAAAAGAGAGATGTGCCTTCGCGTTTGCCGTTCGATTGTACCATCCTCATGTTATTTTTATGTGCGAGAGTGATCATGGGACAGATGACACAGGTCACTAATTGATTGATCAGCCTTCGGTGATAAATAAATTTCAGAATATATATATATATATGTGTGTGTGTGTGTGTGTGTGTGTGTGTGTAAATATCCACATTAGAGTCTACCCGGGGTAGCTCCCCCCACCCCTCAGGTATTTCTGGCCATTAGTCCACCCAGTATAGATAACACTTCAAACTATTTATGTCACAGGTGTCCCAGATGTTTTAATTTAGTAGTACTTGTGGTCATTTAGTCCACCCAGGGTTGATAAGAATCCCAACTGCCTATATCCATTAAGTCAAGGGTAGACTCGTATTTGTGGATGCCTATGGTAAGAGTAGGAATTTTAATCGACCCTGGGTTGACTTAATGGACACAAAGACAATTCTGGGTCGACAGTAAACTAAAGTGTCTAGGATGATTGTGATATAGGTAGTTGGCATTCTTATCTACCCTGGGTAAATATAAAATAAATACTACTCTGGGTTGACAATAAGTTAAAACATCTGGGACACCTGTGATATAAAAAGTTGGAAGTGTTATCTACCCTGGGTTGACTAAATGGCCGAAACATACGTAAAATGTTTAAGTTCCCTAATCGACCCGGGTTCGGTTTCCCCGGGGGGGGGGGGGGGGGGGGGGCTACCCCGGGTAGACTTTCATGTACGTATTTCCATTACTGCATATATATATATATATATATATATATACACACACAATAATTGCCTCTTGTTATCTAACCCCTGATTATAAGCTGCATGAAAATTGACACAATGATTACAGAGGCAAAATTGGTATTGGGCTATGTGACTAATGATGATCACTAAAACTACCGCAATAGCTCGCATACACGGAAAATCGTTATGTTTGCACACATGCTGGGATATTGTTACTGTGTGCTAGTTTCACATTATGAGCTTAACGACTGTAATGACAAAATACACTATAATAGCATAATACAAAAATGGAAAACTCATTTTGCTAATGCAACTATGGAATGATTGATTCGTCCACTCTTGTATTGACTTTTACATTTCCTACTATTTGCAAGAAATGCGATGCTTTAGACACATTATGATTTATTTTCCTTTCCCCATTTTTTTCTCTTATAGATTAAATCAATGATATATGTTACCTGAGAATACAAAGACCTGAGAAAGAAAATTGTGATAGAAAACAGAATTATGACAAACGACCTATTCACAAACACGTGTTGCAAATAATATCGCAAAGGCTGAATGCAGAATAATTTGGAAGCTGATAATGGCAAGGTTGTTATGAATAAATAATTCCAGCTATTTCCATAGTAATATGTTATCGTAATGTGTTACACCTATCCCCATCTCAGAGTTCACCTTTAGAATTGTGCTAACATCAGAATTGGTTGTGGAGATTTGATCGTCATTATCCATTGATGATCCTTTTCTGATATTTTAAGGCCTTCAGACGCGATTCTAAAGGTCTTTACCTTGACCAATGTACATGTATATGAGAGTTTGACTTAAAATCATGCGTATAAGTGCCAATGCCCATACGGTATTAAACGCGTAATCTCATTGGTAGATTACCAAATAGCGCGCGTCCCCTGACCAATGCGGTGATGTGTCATATAACGCACACAACTAGGAATTTAAGTGCGACTGTTAGTCACACTTAACTCTTTGTGAAACACCCCCCAGGATGTATTTTGTAAATTTAAAAATGTGATAAACTTATTGGTCCATATTCTTGAAAGGTGCCTAACTTTAAGCCCCCCCCCCCCCCCCCCCCAGTGTGTAGATTTAGGCCACTGAAATCACCATAGTTAGGGTCCCTCTTATGGGGTGTTCCAAGAAAGTTGCGATTGATTGCAAGTTGCAACTGATCGGTACTGAACAATCAAAATCATTGTTGCAAGCGCATCTTCTTGAATGGGCAGACCCTGAACAAATCAGAATGGTTGTTCCAATTTGCTTTACAATTTGCAATTGATTGCAACTTTCTTGCAACACACCATTAGTTAATTAACTAAATGCAAATACAAAAAACTCACTATATGTTTCTGATGCCCTTCATACCAGAAAATAATTTTGTTGCTTTATGTTGTTACATAAATATAGTAATTTACACACGACTTAGGGGTTGACAAATGGCCTTCCATAAATCAGTGGCCTAAGTTAAGCCAGGCTTAACTTAACTTTCGAGAATACGGGCCATTGGTTTATTATCTTTAATTATTTACGTAATGCTTTGATATGTACGCTACTTTGTAGGGACATTACCAAGTACCCTTGAAAGGCGATTGCGGATGAAAAGAAGGAATGAATGAATAAATTCACAGATTATATTGGATTGATCATAGGCACCTATGGACAGACTTTTGTGAAATGGAAAAAAAAATAATCAAGGTTGATGTAATCATAGTGGATTCAGGATAAAAATTGTGTCCCTACCTCCCCTTTCCTCCTGAAGGGGGCTGGGGGTGAGACTTTTTAAGGAATTTGATTTATTAATTTGATTTATTTATTTTCCTCTCATGTGTTGGATTGCCCTGGTCAGCTAATAGCTGTATTTCAAAGGGGTCCAAGACAAAAATAAAAAAATAAAAGGAACATATGAACAAACTAGATGAATATTCGACCGCGCGCGGTCGGAATTTATGCCTCCGCCATCACCAGATCGGAAATGTATGGCATACATGTACACTCTAAAAAGGATTGGTCCAACAAAATTACAAATCATTTCACTTAAAATGCACAGGAGACAAAAATTCATTTCATTTTCAAACGAGGCTAAAAACCAGTAATGTCATGTAATTTCATGTAAATTGACCTCTGTGGCCTCTGACCTTTGACCTACTTACACCAAAATCTAATCAGTTCATCTTTCTATGGGGATACATACTGGTACCAAGTTTGAAGTTCTCACCTCAAACAGTTCTTGAGATATCGCAGTAACGGTGCTAAAAACCAAGAATTTCATGTAATTTCATGTAAATTGACCTCTGTGACCTCTGACCTACTTACCCCAAAATCTAATCAGCTCATCTTCGTATGGGGATACGTACTAGTACCAAGTTTGAAGTTCTTACCTCAAACAGTTCTTGAGATATCGCGGTAACGGTGCTAAAAACCAAGAATGTCATGTAATTTCATGTAAATTGACCTCTGTGACCTCTGACCTTTGACCTACTTACCCCAAAATCTAATCAGCTCATCTTCGTATGGGGATACATACTAGTACCAAGTATGAAGTTCTTACCTCAAACAGTTCTTGAGATATCGCGGTAACGGTGCTAAAAACCAAGAATTTCATGTAATTTCATGTAAATTGACCTCTGTGACCTCTGACCTTTGACCTACTTACCCCAAAATATAATCAGCTCATCTTCGTATGGGGATACATACTAGTACCAAGTATGAAGTTATTACCTCAAACAGTTCTTGAGATATCGCGGTAACGGTGCTAAAAACCAAGAATTTCATGTAATTTCATGTAAATTGACCTCTGTGACCTCTGACCTTTGACCTACTTACCCCAAAATCTAATCAGCTCATCTTCGTATGGGGATACATACTAGTACCAAGTATGAAGTTCTTACCTCAAACAGTTCTTGAGATATCGCGGTAACGGTGCTAAAAACCAAGAATTTCATGTAATTTCATGTAAATTGACCTCTGTGACCTCTGACCTTTGACCTACTTACCCCAAAATCTAATCAGCTCATCTTCGTATGGGGATACATACTAGTACCAAGTATGAAGTTATTACCTCAAACAGTTCTTGAGATATCGCGGTAACGGTGCTAAAAACCAAGAATTTCATGTAATTTCATGTAAATTGACCTCTGTGACCTCTGACCTTTGACCTACTTACCCCAAAATCTAATCAGCTCATCTTCGTATGGGGATACATACTAGTACCAAGTATGAAGTTCTTACCTCAAACAGTTCTTGAGATATCGCAGTAACGGTGCTAAAAACCAAGAATTTCATGTAATTTCATGTAAATTGACCTCTGTGACCTCTGACCTTTGACCTACTTACCCCAAAATCTAATCAGTTCATCTTCGTATGGGGATACATACTAGTACCAAGTTTGAGATTCCTACCTCAAATGATTCTTCAGATATTGCGGTAACGAGAAGTGGGACGGACGGACGGACGGACGGACAACCCGAAAACATAATGCCTCCGGCACCCACCTTCGGTGGGCGGAGGCATAAAAAATATCCTATAAAAAGGCAATCATAGAATATAAACCATTAGTGGGTCATGAAAAAAACATTTTAGTGGTCAGATATTTTAGGGAGTGGAAGGAATGCAAATAACACTATGAAATCTACTTTCGAAAAATAAACTCAAGACAATTTCAATAGCCCTGTCTATCACCTTTAGAAATGTGTGAACATTACAATGGTGTATTACATAATCCGAACCTGATTTCTATGGGCAGTACAATAGGCCTTTGAAATTGCCCTTGAGTTTATTTTTCGAAAGAAGTTCTTATCGTGCTAAATGAGCCTCTGATTTGTGTCTGTGGCTGTATGGATAGTTGTGTGCGTGTGAATGTGTATATGTTTTGAGGCGAGGAAGAAGTCACTGTCTAGACTATAATGTACCAATAATTGAAATGACGTTGCTCTGTTATACCATACTCATCATAAACAGGAGCATTGTCGACAAATGGCATTTTCTTAGAAATTTTCAACAAACCCTTGAAATTTGAGAAGAAATGACAAGTAGGCTTCTATATCGGGGATAAAAAATAACAATGCGATTTCCAGGGGGAACAAACAAAAGCAAAAGCAAGAAACGTTGTCATCAAGTATTAAATAGAGGAAATAGGAACGGTATAGGCGCACCATGCATTATTCTTCAGGACGATGCTCTTTTAAACTTTTCATTGCAAAAACCAACAAAAAACAACGAACGGTTCAATATCAGAATAAAACACCTTATTTCCTAATTATTTCCATAAACTTAGAGCATTTGTAAGTATATTTTTTCTCACAAAGGGGTCTATAAAATACAATCTGTGCTTTTTAATAGACTCCTCCACTTTTGTTTCTTTACTATGCCTGATATCACCGAAATTATGATAGTATAATTGTTTTAAAAATTTTCCATTCATGTAAACACTTCTTATCGTAATTTTGTTTGATATTATGTAATATAAATTTGTATATGTAAAACACTGAAAAAACATGTGGAAAAAATAAAGAAACCTTGAAACCTTGAAACCTAAACCTTGAAAAGCATATAAAGATAAAATTATAAAGAGCATGATTACACTTACCTTTTTTTTTCTTCAACGAATCTTTCAGCCTTCCTAAATAAATGAACTGCCTGTGGCCTCTTCTTACAGACTTCATCAGTCCCGCCCCCCCCCCCCAAAAAAAAAAGAAAAGAAAAAGAAATGAAAAATGAATGAATAGATATAAGTAATTAGCCGGAAAGCCCCACACCATTGGCCAGTCGCTTTTACCCAGCCAATGTCTTTTTCAGTGTGAAGTTCAAACATTTAAACAATGTGAACACTTCAAGCCTTTAAATCAGCTATTCTTATATTTAACACTATGTTGTACCGCGTGGAATAGAAATTGATAGAGTATTTTGGGAGGAAACTGATTGTCAACGTTTTCTCACTTCTCCAGACAACAAAATGTATGAGTGTGAATTGCAAAAGGTTATCATGGTTATTATTCATCGAGGTTCTAATCACTGTAAAATCCCCCTATTAATTTCATTTAGGTTGAATTTCTTCTTAATTACGCAAAATGCCATTGCAGGTTAATTGATTTTCATCCTTAGGGACATCTTATTTTGCTGGTTCGAATATGATGATTAAAAACAAAGATTATAAAAAAAACATAAAATCCCCTTTTTTCAAAAGTGCTCAAAAATTTAAACGGCATTCTCCGCGTCTGAGAAACGTGAAATTTTCTGTCATCACTGAACGAGCCTGATTTGGTGGCAATGATCGCTGAGAAAAGTGCACGAGTTCACTGTCTTGTCGGCTGTCAACCATCTGGCTATAACGGGATCCAAATTTGTCGAAGCAAGCACACTGTGCATTTTGATCAAACGTGCCCCAGTTTAAGAAAAACACTTCCTTGCAGGGCCGTATGGAGCTGCCATCTCTACTTTTCTAGTCTCATGTTAGGCGTTTACTGACATTTTCGGCTAATTAGGCACCGCAAACAGTTTGTTGCTTTAAGAGCCGTTTCCTCTCGAAAGTTAAATGTCAAAAGTAAGTCGTGGCCTGACTTTCAGTCTCCGTCAAGGCCTGTAAGGTTTCTATCCATCTAAATGAAATCACGAAGGGCCTTGCGAGGAGACTGTGCCTATGCAAGCGTTATAACGACGCTGAATAATAATGTGTCTGGAGCACATGCCATTTACACGCTAATGTGCGTAATTCCATTACTCATGCTCTAATTTTGAAGTTCATGTGTGATTGAACTAGCATGGCTGAAGGAAGCTATTTCAGCTTCCCCATACCTCTGCCTGATTTGGCCATAATACAGAATTTTCCTTGTAGAAGTAACGGCTGGTAAAACAACGGTTTGGGGTATTTATTTTTGTTGAATGACATAGTTTTTAGTTCTACTCAATAACTAAAAATCTATTCCACGTAAGATGTATTTAAACCCATATATATTTATTTCTTTTCTTTTTTGCTACAGTACAGTTAAGTGTACTACACACTACAATGCATTTTCTCTTTTCTTTTTGTTATTCTGACAACAATATAACAACCGAGCATAAATAATATTACGTGTGTCTTACAAACATATACGAAAACACGTTAAAACGAAACTTTTTAAATTACTGATATGACACAGAGAGTGATGAAAAATAATTCTTGTTCATGGACAGACTAGGGGGGGGGGGGGGGGGGGAAGGACTCCCGTTGGGCTACATACTATGTGTTATGTGTATCTGTTTTTTCTACTACTATAAACCCAATAGGCTGACATCATCTGCTAGTATACATTGTATGCTTATTTTATTTTGATGTTTATTAATGTTTATGTGTGTTTATTTCCTTTTTCACACATGTCTTGTCTCGTCTCTGTACTGCTATATCTGTATATATATATATAATATATATACATACATGTATTTCGTAATTCTCTCTGTTATTGGGGAACCTAGTTTTAACAAGCTGTGCTTTTCCTTAGGTGCTCCTATGATACTGTTTTTTTCTATTGACTAATGTAAATCTTCACTTTTGATTACATTGGAAGTGTTATTGATTATGATATCTGTATTCGAAGTTTTGAACGATGTATACTTTTCAATTGTAATGTTCATGGCAGATTTCTGCAGTATTCATAATCATAAATTCATTCATTTATTCATAACATGATAACAACTACTTTCGAAATATAAACTCAAGACAATTTCAATAGCCCTGTCTATCACCTTTAGAAATGTGCGAACATTACAATGGTGTATTACATAATCCGAACCTGATTTCTATGGGCAGTACAATAGGCCTTTGAAATTGGCCTTGAGTTTATATTTCGAAAGTGGTTCTTATCGTGTTTCATTCTTTCATTCATTCATACCTTAGAGTCAAGAAACTGTCACACTAACACGATCCAGGGTTATGATTCAGATACATTATCTTTATGACATAAGGTGGTTCGTTGAAATAGAACCCTGGTTCTTAAATAGCTGCCCGTGAGGCGATTTGATGGCGCTCGCCAAACATAGCAAGTCATACCTACAACAAAAACAACAACAACAAATCAAAGGATACATATTACACCATCACTGACTATCAGTATAGGCCTAAGCAAAAAATGCAAAACATGCTATCATATTATGACTAGAAGAGCACTGTTAATTACTTATATAACCCATCAAAAGTATTCATGAAAATGTTTATAGTGGGTGGGGACGGATATTAAAATGTCCCGCCGATCATAGATGACCTTTGATATGTATACATATGTAAAACTCTGTGGCCCGCAACGTAATTTCAGCAATATTTCTAGCCCGCCTGACAAAATAATTCAGAATCCCTGAAGTAGAATTTCTCACTTTTTATTTGAATATACAATTTCGCATTTTTTTTTCACAAGTTTACTTTTGTCAGGAAAAATGATACTGAATAAAGGCTTTTTTTGATTAACAGTCGTTGTGCATTATGAATTCTATTGATTTTTTGTCTGTTTTTATTGTTATTTCTTCAAAAATTAACAGAGTAAGAGCAACAGTATATACATTTAAAAGCTTCTTAAAACTACAAAACAGGCACCGCATATGCACCCATACACACACACACACACACACCTACACATACTTTCCCAGGGGGCAAGTTTACATTACAAGAAGTCAATAAAGATGTTAAGGACGGCAGAACTACTACAAAATTTCAGTTAAACTTGATAGACCATTTCTTAAAATGGACATGTAACTTATTTTTCTTTTGGGCAATTTTATATTCTATTTTTTGTTTAAACTTTACCATTGAAACAAAAGCTTCGAAAATAAGCTCTTTTCCGTGAAATCTACAGGAATAAATATAATATTTCAAACATAAACAGAGAAAATTAATACAAGAGGCGTGTTTGTCCCTTGACTGTATCCCAAACAAATAATTAAATTTTGACAAAGTCAGATTATAACTGTCATCAGTGCTAGTGTTAATCTTATCCACCAACTTTTCCCACAATGGTAAAACTTTTCTACAGTCACAAAACAAGTGATCTAAAGTTTCTTGAAAATCTGAACAAAAATAACAATTAGCACAATTCTATTGATTTTGGACGACAAAGAGAAACACACATAATATTAACTATTATGAAATACTATATAAGCTTACACGTACAATTGGGAGGAATTTTTGCTTTTTTGATTTCTGGCTAAGCTGAAAATAATACTATTATTGAGTTTCCTCATTTTATTCATAATTATGAAGAAGTAAGAACCCCACGTGGAAAGGGTTGCTTTTAAAATGCCCTTATATAAGTTCCATATATAACTACATGTAATAACAACTTAATAATTTTAGATAGATATCAAGTTTCTGTAATAAGATATTAACCTGTATTAAAGGGAAATCTAAACTTTGTAATATTTTGATTTGTGTGAAAGCAGAAATCAGATTGGTGAGAGTTTGAACAAAATCGGAC
Organism: Heliocidaris erythrogramma; assembly: GCA_025617745.1. Lineage (NCBI taxonomy): Eukaryota > Metazoa > Echinodermata > Echinoidea > Camarodonta > Echinometridae > Heliocidaris > Heliocidaris erythrogramma. The sequence continues at coordinate 23,219,819 of CM046869.1, forward strand.
AAACAACAAGGAAGTTGAGATATTTTGAAAGTTGTAATCACTATGTTCATATGGGAATTTCAAATTGGCCGAAAGGGTACGGTCACTGTGATGGAGCGGCGGTCAACTTTCCCATTCTCTCCAGCACAAAATGACAAAAATAGCAATTTTTCAAAATTTTTAACTTTGTAGGATCTTTTTCTTTTTGGCGGACCTATAACAATGTGATATCTACAATGTATTTGGAGTACTGCCAGGAGGGAAAAGGCGCTCAGGAGAGAACCGGAATTTAATGGTATTTTGGTGTGTGACAAATGAGAGATTTGACTGTGAATACGTCACAATCGATTCACCAAATTGCCAATTTCAGATTCTCATAGATGTAGTGATCTCACTTTTCAAGCATTCATAACTTTCTTATTCTTTGCCTGCTTTCTTTCAAACTTTCACCATCACGTTTTTTATTTTTCTTCTTTCACACAAATCAGCATTTAACGAAGGTTGGATTGCCCTTTAAATCAAAGTCATTTAGATTGATCTCAAACCAAGTTATGATTGCTTTTAAGAACGTTTTAAAAGTCCGTAACTCCGTACAGCCTAGTTATTTAATCATTACGCCTACGTAAAAGTATATAGGTCAATGCTCATTCCATTTCAATATGCTGGACAAATATGATGTTGTGATAACACGCAATGCATTTATTATTCGCCTTACTGCATATATCTATATGCACTGTTACGTTATTCATTATTTTCTACCTTAAAGCACAAAATATTATAAGGATAGGCCTATTTAAGATGAGAACAGTATACGTCTTCAGCTTAAGGAATTTTCTATATGTAAAAAATAACGTTTATATTAATTTTCACGCTGGTGATGTGGTCATAATGGTGGTTCAAAGACAAAAATGAATATAGCAACTTTACATGGAAGTGGAAAATCAGACTTGTGTTTAAAGAAACACATAGTACATTATTATTTACAGAACAGCAGGAATGATTTACAATGATTTTTCTTCGCGAAAATGTTACAAGTATGCGCCAATAACATCATGGTACATTTGCAATTTAGCTCTAAGAAATAGAATGTTGCCTTGAATGCATCGCGCAAAGATATCTCATTAATAATATCGTGACTCAGGAAGGAGAGTATCAGTTTTCAAAGCATATCTGAACGTTCTACGTTCCAGCTGCAGTTCAAAATTTGACATTTTGTTTCTGCACAAAATAATGATATTTGATCTTCCTCATCTTCAAGTCAAGAAAGATATAGGCCAATAGGGTTGGTAAATGTTACATAAATTTCCATTGACGTACGAGTTGGCAGTGCAATGTTCTTCGGGAGAAATGATGCGGAGAGGAAATCGCTAGGAAAAACAAAGCATGCAGACGGTTGGCCTTAAAGTGTTCAGCCAAAGGTGGCAGATCTTGAGATCCAGATACATTATTGATTTACCCAGTTTTCTTTCTCCTTCTTTCCCAGGTTTGATCTGTGTCAAGTAGATAGTGGCGAGCTCTTTTCAGCAGCCCTGCATTAATACGTTGAGAATATACGCCGCGGATCACGTGTGGGACTATGGCGCGATGCATGCAACGCTAACGAACGCCCCGAATAGGGGTGTTAATGTTATGAATGAGATGCAATGAGGCCATGTTTCCTTTATCCTGGTTCATTCTCCTCGAGTGATCCCCGGGCGACGTGACTTGAGAAGCCTCGGCACGAATATCATCTAGTCTCTTGGCAAAGACCTTCCTGACTTGCCGCTGTGGCATCGGTTTCTCAAGCGAGCTTCATCAAGATAATTAGGCCTTCCAAAGGCCACATTTGCATCTATTTTTAAACAGGACTCAAAATGGATGAATCAATAATTTAAAAGTAACTATCTAAACGTATTTTGAAGCTCCGCATCATCAGTTCACATTTTTCAATTTTGATTGCATGGCATATTTCAGTAATAGAAACGAAAAAAACTGGGAATGGAGTACGTAAGAAGAAACTAGATCTTGAGCTTGCCACACATAATGGTGTATGCGAGCAATTTCTGGGTGTTCACATAATGAATGTGTCTTAAATATCGGGTGCATCTACATAGGTGATACTACACAAGATAGATAAGGTGCGTAAAGAAGGATGTGGCATAAGTAAAGGTAGATTTTAGTGCTAGAATATTAACAATGTGTGAATTGATAAACCGTCACTTATGGTAATTCCTTAGAGCATTACCGGGGTATTTCAATTGGAACGGAACATGTAAGTCGCAACCAATTGTATCAGTAGGATCTATCATCTTCCAGAATAAATTTTATTTTATCGAATTCATTTAGGGAAAGCAGGTTATGGCTTTATCCATGCAGATTCGTACTTTTACTTTAGATTTGATGTGATGTCCAAAATGTGTGTTTTTCTTGTACTGGAGTAAAGTGCAACACTGATCAGTAGCTTATACTAAATAATGGGATTGGTGCCAATTGAACTCATCGGGTTTTTAAAAAAAATGTGGTAAATGGTAGACATTTTACAGGATCCAACGAAACCTTTCTCGAAAAAAAAAAAATGTTAGAAAATTAATATAAGTGAATGATTATATAGATGTCTATAAAGACTACAGTACGACACTTTCCCCATGTGAGCGATATTTTCACTTTTTATTTAATTTTTATTTATTTTTTTAAATATTTTTTATTTTATTTTTATTTTTTTATTTTTAATTTTTTAATTTTATTTTATTTTATTTTATTTATTTATTTATTTATTTATTTTATTTTTTTTGGGGGGGGGGGGGGAGGGGGATCCTGTCACAACATCTCAATGATGCATTAGGATTCATATTCAACAATTTAGAGTAGCGTTTCGAAACAGTTTTTCTCGAAAGAAGAAGTTTTATTTAGAGCTGAAGATTGACACTGAGAGATGCGATTATATAGACAGAAAGAGAGATAAGCTTAAGTAAGGGAACAGTAAGAAAAGCAAACGCATTAATGAGATGAATCTTGACTTGACAAAAAGATTTAGAAAAAAATGTCTGAGAAATATAGAAGATAGCATATGGATTGGTAGAGGGGTATACTTACTGATGTTATACATTTAAAAAAACTCAATCATGTATAACAAAGAATATATACTTTGGAATTGGGTTCGACAAGCAGTTCTATGCATCATACCTCTTGGTCACGTGATCACCGTTTGTATCGCTTCAACTGTCGTAATTCATTAATGATTCCTGATGCGTCGAAGCCACCAAGCCAATTTCCCCTTTGCTAAATTGATCCACCCTTTTCCATACTAATTCAGGGTGTAGAAGATGGTAAGGGAACAGAAGTTATATAAAAAAAAACAGAAATACAGAATGATTGATGACATGGAGATAATAGGGCAAAGAAAGCGTGGTATAGATGTTGCGACTAAACGTCCCTATGTCAAGTTGATCGTGGTGTTTGCCGAACGTTCCTTTGAAATAGGAATCGTTCCGTTTTATATAGATTGTGTCGGCGCCCATTTTGTTTGAAGTCTTTTGTTAACACAAATGTTTTCTTTCCTGTGTCATTGTTGCCCCGTTCCTTATTTATCTTATCCCCCCCCCCCCCTCTCTCTCTTGCTCTCTCTTGAATCGCTTGAATCTCTTTCACGCCACCCCTATCTTTCTCTATCTCTGAGTGCCTTTCTCTCTCTCTCTCTCTCTCCCTCCTCCTCTCTCTCTTTCTCTCATCTCCATCTCCCCTCTCTGTCTCTTTTTCTCATCCGCTCTATCTTTCTCTCTTTCCTAATCTCTCTCTCCCCCAACATTTCTCTATTAGCCACATATCTCTTTCCATATTTTTTTTCCTCTCCCTCTCTCTTTCTCACTCTTCCTCTCACCCCAAACCTCCTCCTCTGTCTAGCGGCAATTCCCCTCTACCCAATCTTTAGGATATGGGTTGATGGATGTCGAACGCGTAATGAAATCACCCCCATCCAGCCTATTTTTTGCCCTCTCGTCTCATTCTTCCTCCCCTTTCTATCCCTTTTCCCTCTTTCCCGCTGCGTGTTTGTATTTTTGACGTGTTTGTCTCGAATGACGACCTATGGTGATCATCATTACGAGATTGCCCTAGCAGATCGATGGCCAGGGACGAAGCTGATTGGTTGGGACCACACTCATCACGTGACCTCAACTGTCCATATAAATACAGAACGCGGCGTTTTGTTTTATCATCCAAATAATTAGCCTACAAAATCTGAGTAAGTGCAAGATATAAATCTCAAGTGCATGAACTTGCAGGCAAATAAGAAGATTGATTGATTATAAAATCTTACAATGCACGTCGTTTGGTTAATTTTATGAATTTATGAAACATAAATTTGCAATAAAACTTGCAATAAAACAAAAAATAATGTACAACTGATGGAAATTAAACATTACAGCAATCATGACAATTTTCAGTTTATAATGAATAGGGTCGTAGGAGTATCAAGATAAATTAAAACACTTAGGAAAGAAGAAAATCAGCAAAACTAAAAGAATATCGTATAGAAAGGTTATTAAAGAGGAGATAAAATATATATATTTTTAAAATACAGCTAGAATGTATAAATTCAACCACAAAACACTTTACCTGGCCTTCTATGGTTTACCAGTTAAGGAGTATGAAGAAAATGAAGGAAAACATAAACGCACTTCGCGCGGAACCCAACTCGGAGTTCGGCTCCGCTCGGGCCATTATTCTATGCGAGCGCGTACGGGTGTGTCAACTAGTCTCCTCACAAGTTACTGTTTTGTTTGGGAGTGTATTTCAACTTGCAATATCTCTTTATAGAATCGACATTTGAAGCTCATATTTCGAATATAGTACAGCGACATGGAACCCCTAATATACAGACCAAAGTATATTTTGGTGATTGGTTAACTTTAAATCTATTTTTAGTATTCCTTAATTCTATATTTTTGGGTATATTACCAATTTTTGTTAATGCATATTATATTTTGTACATTGATATCGTTTGGGAGAGATTTCAGAACATTTCAAACAAACAAACGAACGAATAGAAATCACTTCCGAAAAAAAAAAACAACCGTAAGATGTAATTCCTGATTGTAGTGCCTTTATTATATCGGATTACATAAGCGTTAATGTTTGGACATTTCAACAGGCAATATGTACTTATATAATTAAAGCATCTTCTGACAATGTTTCTCGCAGTGTCATAATACACGGACAATTATTTTTGAATGAGATGGTCAGAAGTCATTCGTTACTCACTCCCTCTCCACTCGTTCCAGTTACATACAATTATTTTCCCTAAATCGAGCAAATGACACCGCATCTTCCTTTGTACTTTCCGCTATTTGTCTAGCCTGTAATTGTTACTGTCCCGGGGACAAATCTAAATCTAGTACGGATACCCAACTGCGTCATCAGCTTCTACAAGAAAAGGAAAAGGTCTGTCCTTAAGTACTACAAGTGATGATGAAGCTAAAAGGTTAATTCCTGCCCCCGCATAATCGCATAGCCCATTTTGAGATTAAGTTGACAACTTCACATCTCGTAATCGAGATTCTACAGTTGTTCCACATCCGCAGTAGATAACTGGTGTATATACATATAATGCATATATAGGCCTACATAATAAGTATACTTTCAATCACAAACACACACACTCACACAACCCCCTACGTACACATACCCACACCCTAACACACACACACACACACATTCATATATATATATATATATATATATATATATTCTTTACTCTATCAGGTTCATTAGAAGGACATTTATTGTTCTTTTTCTTTGTTCAAATGTCCGCTTAACGTTCGAAATGTCCTGCTAATGTAGGGGGCGCTATTATGACGGAATAAAACGTATTGTTGCATGTCCTGCTAAGTTACCAGGTAGGCATATATATATATACACACACACACACACACACACACAAATTCCGTTATTCATTACGACTTATTTTCAAATATTCCAAATCAGACTTTGCTAATTATATATATATCTCTCATATGTCATTACGAAGCCCATAGAAAGAGAGCTGTGAATAAAGTGGAATATATATATAATATATTTATATATAAATACCCATATATACATACATATATATATATATATATATATATATATATATATATATATATATATATATATAGGGTAAACCGGGGGAATATGGAGCCTCGGGGTAATATGGAGCCATGCATAGAAATCTGCCTGTAGAAAAGTGTTATAGCCTTCCTCTGTGGTTTAAATGCCTGTTATGTGACCTGTTGCACCCACTGCCACTCTGTAAACACGAAGTTAGCTGGTAGGTCTCGGATATCCACAACAAAATCCAACATATTGGAGAAAGGTAAGCGATTTTCGTGCCATTTTTTTGCTCCTTATAAGTCCGAAAATGTAAAGATTACTGTTGTAAACCTACTTTGCGTAATCATATCTTGATTGTATCATAATAAGTGCATAATGTGGGTTGTATACTGGTGCTGAGTGCATGGTTGAGTGAATGGCCTGTACAATCCATTTACATAGCCACAATATCTTTGGGGTAATATGGAGCCCCTTGTAAAAATGCAGCATTCTATACAATGGATATAGTGTTATCAATGTGTACATGCACATCAGACTGTTGATGGCTAGTGCAGTAGTGTTCTGTTGTGTAATAATAATAATAATAATAATAATAATAATAATTACATTTATAGGGCGCTTTATACGGGCGTTTCTAAGCGCACAAGTGGTCTGTTTAACTCAGTTTACACTGTACATCCTTAAACTCAAAAGCAACAAAATAATAATCATTACATGATGTATAATTTATAGTTTGAAGAGAACTTTCACTTGTTAAAAAAATTAATTGTTAATTGTATACCAAAATCTTGGTATATGGAGATTTGTTTATAGGCTCATATTACCCCGTTCATTGGGGTAATATGGATCCCGTGACACTTTTGTTTATTTTGTCTTTTATTTATACAAGACAATTATTTTTTTCTAACTTTAGTGAATTTATGTAGGCATAAATAGTTCTTCCACCAGTAAAAGAGAAAAGTGAAAAGAATGTTTGTTACATGTTCAAAACTATCATTTTGTGCTTTAGGGCTCCATATTCCCCCCAGTTTACCCTATACATGTATGTATATTTACATGTATTATGTCTATATTAATATTTTTGTTTTAAAAATTCATGTCTAAGAAAATTATAACTTTTCAATATGAAACCTTACTTTTATAGTTCATAGTCTAGGACAAGTAATTCGTCGGGATTATTGGGTGTGACTAGGGTATTTGCGTGGTGACTTGATATGGAGAAGCTGAAACCGAAGAGAACGGTATTAATTCATAAACGGATAGAAAAAAATATGACACGGATGTCCAGTGGCGTAGCTACGGTTGACACGTGACCCTGCGTGCACCCAAACACATGACGGAAACAATAAAGAAGGAGACAGAGAGAGAGAGAGAGAGATAGTGAGGAAACGAAGCTTAAAAGGAGATGATATGATACCTCTCACTCGATGTCCTTTTTCTCTCTCATTCCACTTGCCCCCCCACCCCCCCACCCCCCCCCCCCCCCGATACCTATGCCCCCTCAGTGAACGGAGCCACACTACGCCGCTGGTGATACCTGAATTGTAAGGCTTAGTTCCGATTATTACTAAAGTATTAATAATAATAATAATAATACATAATATTTCTGTAGCGCCATTATCCATTTTGATTGAATGCTCGGGGCGCTTTACAACATAAAGAAAATACAAACATAACAAGGGAATGAATATCAAGAAAGAATATCTGTCTTCAAAATGCAAGATAAAACAAATGAGATTTTAGGTTGCTCTTAAAGGAGTTGCAGTTCTTCAGCTCCTGTGGAAGTGAATTCCACAGGGCTGCATCCGGCATGAGCAAAAGCTCGTTCCCCCAAGATTTCTTAGAAGGTGGAATATATGAAAGAATGTAGTAAGAAAGATCCAGTGTCTCATTCTAATTCTAGAGATAACACTTTGTCAAAAATTTCCTTGACGATACAATTTGATTTATGTATAAAAATTTTTGTTGACTAATCTTTGGCTTGCAATCAATGACCTTTGGATATTGTGTTTCACAGTTACAAACTGGTGAGAGATATATCATGAATTGAATTCTACATGCTGAATAGAAATGTTTCTAACACGGTTTGTAATCCGCCGACAAATCATAATTCCGCAAAGCAATGGAACAGGAAGTCAGAAAGGTTAATGCGTATTTATCGGTTTTTATTAGAGAGTGGAATAAAGACTTGTATTGGGACTCCATTAAATACACAAATTATATCATATACCGCGAAGTACGGTATGTTTGATTTTAAACAGAAGAGGAGAGCAACGACAGAGTGTGTGTGTGTGGGCGTGTTTAGCCGTATGTCCGAGGACATTTTCGGACAGAGAACAAAAAAAAATCATGAGAACAATGGTCCTCGGAAGCCGGACAATAGTCCTCGAACGTCGAACAATGAATTTGTGCCTTATTCCGTCGACTGTCCGAGGACGGAGGAACAATACAGGAACAATACTTGTCCTCGGAAATAAAGCAATACAAGACAGGGTGTGTGTGTGTGTGTGTGTGTGTGAGTGAGAGAGAGAGAGAGAGAGGGTGTGGATGGAGAGGGAGATGACAGAAGAAGCATAAAAACAACTTTTAATATGCTGTTGTTATGGAGAAGAAAACAGGGGTGGGTAAAAACGAATTGAGTACAAGCTCCTGTGTGACAATCAATATCATGATGTTCTATAGTAGCTCTTTGATGTACGCGATGAATGTAAAATGATAAATGAACTTCCTATTACAATGCTCGCGGTTACACCGGTAAATTCGCTAATGTCACTCCATGTGGTTGACTAAAATCATTACGAAAACCTAATAATGATGATCGACTATCAAGAAACATCGAACCTCAGGCACTTGAAACATTAATGCTACTCCAACCTGTTCCAAACCCAACACTGACACGCGCTCTTTTTGCAATATCGAATAAAAGCTTCTACTGAGCCATGTTCACAAAATCTGGCAAACAAACATTGGTATAGATTGACCTTTTAGCTGAGATATCACGTGACGTCAGTCGGAAGTAAGATCTAGTTCATCCTTTATCCTCGTTTTATTTCGCCTCTATTCTTAGATGCTCTATTCAACAGACAGTTGATGTCCCCGTTTTGACGCAGCACCGTATCTTGAATATCACCCGTACATCTATCTGCAAGCTTATATGGTGTGTCGCACATGCAGTGGTAGTACATCAGTCAGGCGACGCGTAAAGAAGATGCAAATTGTGTTACTTGTGATTTTAATGGTACATGTCTAGAGAAATGTTTGTATCATGGAAAGCCTTCCTGATATAATTCGAAGAAAATGAACGTATCGTAGTAATGAGGCTAATAGATGCATTTGCATCTAATACGATGATTATAAGGTGAGAGTGTAATGATTAACGAGAGAATAGACTATCATGAGTTTTAAATCCATGTTGAAAATATGTATGAATGTGAATATTATGATAACAATACTATTGATAATGATGGCTTCTTGTAAAGCGCTCATTGTCAGTCAATTACGCTCCTGGCGGTTTATATCATTATCGTTACCCCGGTTATAGCCAAGTGGGCAAATATGCGGCACATACTTATCAGGCCTAACTTACACACCTTGGTAGAGAAAAAAAAATATGGATTTATCTTGTCAAAGGACGTTAGTGTCGGGTTGGTATTCGAACCCTTAACTTCTCGATTGAAAGGCAAGCGAACGAACCACCCCACGTCCACATGGACTCGACCTACGTCATGCGAAATACTCTCGTTTTGACCAAACTCGTGCATGAGGAATGGTACGACCAAACGGAGAAGAAGAATATAGCTGTAAGTACCACTTGCTCTTCAATGAAAGCATGCAAGAAAATTAAACAAAATGAGTTCTTTTTGTGGTTTCTGCACAGAGCTAATTAGAAGTCCATAAAAAGCAGAGAGCTGGGCAAAAATAAACACATATAAAGTGTTACTTCCAGCTATGTTGCCATGGTTATACATGTAGGTCTTATAAGGATTCATCTACTCAATAATGATGAAAACGATGAATGATGATGATAATGATAATAATGATGATAGTATTAGTAATAATAATGATGATGATAAAACTAATAATAATAATAACAATAATGATGATAATAATATCAATGATAATAATGATAATAATAGTTACAATAATAATAATAAACATTGCTTACATCTCTTTTTGTGTGAGTGTGGGCGGGGGGGGGGGGGGGTGATCCTCGTTGATCATCGTCTTTTCACTGAATATCAAGAATTCTGAGTTGGAGGGGCGCATATCTCCATAAGTGATGACAAGAAAGAAAAGGTTCTAATCATTGCACACGTCCCCCATCCACTCCACGTTGTTGCAAACCACATGATCGATAGGACAATCGCATCTTGACCCTCCCTCAACGTTAAGAAGCTCCTGCATGTCCCTGGATGCCTTCAAGGTTGGATGTAGTACGTCATAACTACACTTTAAATAAAAATTATCAAGCGTGCTTCGTTCCTTTGCAAATAAGGGTGTCACCACAGACTCAAACATATTCAATTACTGATATTGTAATATCTTAGTGCTTTAGACCTTGGGCGAATTTCAACGAGAAGTGGGGGCTTTTATCCATCCTCACTTAATTGATTAATCACAATTCGTCATGTCGCACTAGACCAACGTACTTGGGAATAGAATTGATTAAATTGTTGGATGTTTTTGAAGGACGTAATTCTCATAATGGAGGATGAAAATATTCATGTCCAAGTGGTACATGCCTTGCGTTCGTTTTCATGACAAATTGAAAATCATGAAAATAAAACACCATGGACAACCAGCCTTTATTTTTTATTAACTTTATTTTTGTTCAAATATGTGACGCACTATAATAACATGGCTTTGCTCATCAAAAGATGGGCATATATTTCTTTTGCTCGATACACCCCCTTAGTTTGTAGTCATGTTTACGATATCTGAAAGGCTTGTGTTAAACGCAATTTGACCATTAAGATGACGTTTGTTGTATACATAAGTCAGAAACTTTGAAAAATATCATTTGTTTGGGGGCATACTTTAGTACAGAAAAAGGAACGTGTCCCTAAAGTGTTCTTGTGTCCCCATAGGCGTACGGGCACATTTTCTCCAGGGGGAACTGACGCCTTTTGCCCGAGTATCAAGTTTCTCAGTTCTAAATTTTGCAAGCGAGTAAAAATGTTTACCCTTTTCTTTTTTAATGAAAATGTACTGAAATTACATATGCAAGCACCTCGCTGTCTTAATATGAGGTTATTGCCCAAATATCGGAACTGTAAATATCCCTGTACTCATTTAGGTGTCCCTCATACCCCCCCCCCCCCTAAAAGGAGAAAATTTTAAACCAGAAAGGAGCCTGAAAATATGATTAATTTTTCACCTTCTTTTTACTTGTCAGAGATTTACCAACTAAACAGAACCTTGTTTTGTTTTTGTTTCTGTTTATGTTTGCCAGAGGGTTTGCGGACTTGCGCCCCTGCCCTCGCCAGAGAATCTTGGATCCACCACAGTTGACTGTACGTAGGGCATATACCAAGATTTTTATACTAAGCATTCAGTCATCACCATCACCGACATTGGTATGGCGTAAACAAATTTGAGCCTGGGTTTAGACTAACTATTTAAGAATGATAAAACAGCATTCGCACGTGAGGATTATCAGTAGCAATTACCAAAAAACTATACGACTCCTTCCAAACTTCTTTGCAGATTGCACTAGTAAAGGTAAATTCATTTCGTTAAGGCCCTTTCTTTTTAATTTAATCGAAATCTGAAGGTGGCTTGTTTCCATCCTGCGCGGAGAAACAAAATTCCTGGGGGAAAATAAATGCTCAAGAAATCTTGTCAATGTTCATAATAAATTTCACTGGGTTGAAAACGAGAAAGAAGCAGATGTGCTTTGTGTAATTACACTTTCGAAGCCACGTACCACTTACGTTCTCATAACATTATATTTTCATGTTTATCAATTACTTAGGAAGCGATTTTCTCAAAAGCGCGTCATTTCGGAACGATATTCTCCTTCTTCTGCGGGGGGGGGGGGGTATACAGTCTACTCTCGAATAGGCAAACCTGTGTTCTTTGGCCTGAAGTAGTTTGTTTCATTTTAATTACTGGACAGATATGGTCTTCCACTTTATATTAGGTGTACCATCTGATTATAGGAGCCAATCCCATGCCATATTTTCTTTAAAGAAAGTATGCCTTATCTGTTTCTATCAGTTTATATTTATATCTAGTTGCATAATGACTGATTGTTTCAATTAGAAAAAGAAGAGCACTTAATATGAGTATAATCTCGTCCAAACTGGAAAATTTATATATACCTGTTTACTTTTTTAAAGTAGATATTCAAAGAAAATCACAAATATGGCAATTAATGTATCACTAGAAACTGGGAAGCTTACAGATGGCAATCTTATAAGTTTTATGTCAACTGCGTATCTGGTGATTATAAAAACAACACAAATAAAAGCTCTTCTCAGCATCTGGAATATCCGAGGATTCGCCAGAAATATAGCGATGTTTTGATGTCGTCACACTCGGGATCGATCCTGCTTAAGCAGACGACGTCCTATAATGAATGAACGTAATTGCAATGCAATTATTTATCAAATTATAAAGAGTTTGGTGTATTTAAACATGACCTTATTTCACACCATTATAAAGGGAAAGTGAAACTGATTCTGATAGCTAAAACCGTTTGATTGTAAATACATAGGAGAAGGGTCAATGATCAATGAAATAAACCCCACTTTCAAATTGAAAAGCCCTCCGAATAATAGCAGGATGGTATTCGTTCCCTCTTGAAACGCCGAACATGCCCGGTGTAAACAGCTGAAAATACAATGGCGTCTTATTTTGTTTACAAGTGACTGATTCCTTTATTTTTTTAACGCTGCATTTTTCATCAAAATAATACCATACACGAAGTTAAGAGTGAGGCAACAGACTAACATTAAGACTGACGCTAGTGAAGGAAGAGAAATAAGTGAAGAGGAGATGACAAAATATGCTCTGAAAAATGTGTAAGATGTTATGGGACATCGTCTGCTTAGCCAGGACTGGTCCAGGGTGTGTCGTCACATATCTCAGCAGCGTTCGAGGAGCTCTTCAGCTGCTATATCGGGGGCTGTATTTTACCGTTTTATAATTGATAATAATCATTACTTCAAATGTTTCCAAGCGTTGAATTTGGATAACTTTGTTTAATTTATGCCATCTATGCAATAATAAGTATTAAGCCAATATTTAAAATCATCAACGTTCTACTTTAAATGGAATGAAGCGATTACAAGAAAACAGACTTTTGCCGACAAAATCTACAAGATAAAAGTGATAAATTCAGCAATGACGCAAATCATATTTTGTTGAACCCCAAATGTTGATTATTCATTATTATTGCAGAAATTTCAGCGTAGGAGTAACAATTGAATTGCAAACAGCATAGTACATCATGTAATTGCTTACATTATATACATCTATATTTTAGAAATATTTTATGCAACTGGCATAATTAAATAAAATTATTCCCATATATATGTATGCAAAGATCTCATAACCTGATGTAGCATGTGTTTACATATTCAGAAGCCGTCTGACAGGATTTCCCCTTAATTGTTTTAATGCAAAAACGTCACAAAGCACCAAAGTCCTACACCCCCCGCAAACCAACTCAACCATCGTCGAAAAAATAATATCGCTGTAATTACGTCGGCATGTCTTTTGTCCGTATATAATGTGTTCATCGATCAATTTGCGCAAATTTTCGCAATTTTGGCGCAAACAACTTAGTGAATGTCAGCTGACTACAAAAGCTTGATCGATGGGCTTTTCAAATGCGACAATGAACCTGTGATGTATCCCTTCTCTTTTGGAATTACGAGAAAGGCTATAATTGTTGAGCGTAATAATCTCTTCCCACTGGCTCTTGCCTAATGAGAATATGGTGTTCATCGACATCTGCCATGAGTGCTGACGTCATCATATCACACTGACAGAGTTATCCAATTTCATCTCATTCGCGATTACGATGAGAAACAAGAGAGACATACAATGCTGATTGGTACACACCCTACATTTGGCAAATATTGCTGTCAAGCATTAAAAGCTTCGGAATATCACCCAGTGGCCAGAGCCGGCCGCCAGGTATCACTGAAAACTTTCATTTATCGGGTGATCAAGTTGATTTAATTGGAGCTTTTTGTAACAGTTTACGTGAGTAATAGCTCTGACGTGCAAGTATGATTCTCTATATTCCCCTTTAATCTAGTCTCCATGGTCACCGCAATGTGATAACGCTCATTGAATATAAAGTATTCAATGTTTATACTCAAAACAAATAACTGGTGACGTAATGGACTCCTTTTACCAGCTGACCCAGAACACTTGTTGTAGATCCATGATCCAACATTTAAAAAATAAACAGCAACCATTTGTGAAATGTGGATGGGGAGAGATGACTTCAGCCCCTACATTGTGGAACAGATTACCACTAGATATAAGGATATCTCAGATATTAGAAAGCTTTAAATCAAAAGTGAAAACTTATTTGTTCTAAACATGGACCTGATTCTTTTTCACTTATGCCCATACTTTGAATCAGTGAGCATTATGCGGCAGAGGCATTTAAGAGCACTTGCAGCGCATTAGAATATAGTTTATGCGCTCAATAAATGATTCATTATTATTATTATTATTATTATTATTATTATTATAAAACTCTGTCTGCACACAAATATAGCATAAACTAAACGGTGTGATCTATCCCTGTCGAAAAGAACACAATGTTATCGACAGTTGACCACACAGGCCACCTTAAACACAGTGTTCACAGTTTATACAGTTTGGCACACAGTTGGCACAGTGGGGGAACCACAGCACGTAAGCATTACTATGTGATCACAGAGAGGATTTGGAATACCTTGGTAGTGTTGTTTGCAAAAGCCGTGGTACACTTTGACACACTGTGTCCGAAAAGAGTTTACACCACGGTTTGAACACAAATTGGAACTCTTTCGAACTTGTAGACTTTTTGTACACTCTCTTTTCACACTGTGTAGCATAGCATGAAATATTGTGGCCAAAGAAAACATGCGTATACTAGTAGACAACACAGTGTGATTGATGAGAAAATTGTATTAACCACCGTGTGAGCACAGATTAAACTGGAACGCTTCATAATTTTGACAGTGTAAACACTCTTTTCACACTGTGTAACACAGTGTGACACAATGTGGCAATCGAGAAAACTACATTAATATATGCACCACAGTGTGAAACAGAGTTGATTTGGAACATTTCCTAATTATATTGACAATGTGAACATACTGTTTTCACAGCGGGAAACACTGTGCTCTTTCCGATGAGGATATTGGACTTTTGTCTTCAAAGCTATCTTGGTAACTTTCCCGTCAATATCATTCTAGAGGCCTATAATTTGACGTGGTCCCTTAGTCACATGAACCATAAGCAACTCATTTAACTCGATATCTTTTCAATTTTCACCCATTTCTTTGTTTTATTCTCAAAACAATAACGACAAAGGACTCTCTTTGGAGACTACCCAGATATAAAACAAGGGTTCATCGTCTTCTTAAGATGAGAGAGAGAAAAGAAGACTTGATATGGGGGAAATCAGAATTGATCGCTTCAATAACAGATGGGTCACATTTCCGAGTTGATTAAGACCGAATTGAGACGGCAACTTCCGTTTACTGGCGTACACCAAGTTCATCCCAGTTTAGCAGTCTTCGGCAATTGGTTAGGCAAGAGATAATACGCCTCTTCCTATAATTTTCGCGCTGTGAAAAAAACGAACATTTTGAATAAACATTGCTTTCATAAAGTTATGTTCTTGAGCGTATATCCAATGATTTATGCATTAATTTTTTTTTCTTTCTGTACACTCGATAAATAAATATAATCAGCACAATGGCATGCATATCTTCAATATGAGAATCCGTGTATTTATTTTGATCGGGTGTCAATATAGCAGAAGCATACCCGAGAAGCCAAATGGTTTCCGACAGAGGATTATGCACCCCGAATAAAAATGCATAAATAAATAAACAAAACATAAAACATAACCAAATTAGATTTGTGAACTGAATTCAAAAAGAGAGGAGAAAATATACAAAAATAATTTTGTATTGTGTATTGAATCATGAGAATGTGCCCTATACAACTTTTGTTAACCCATTTACTACTGAATTCTCTCATTTCCATAGGCTTCATACAGGAACCACCCTGTTCCCGTAGGCAATAGGTTAATTCTGTCTTACGTGCGAATTGCAATATGACATTGGGTTTGGATGCATTCACTTCCACAGCATTAAAAATGCTTGGAAAAAAGCAAAATCCATGGTAAATATTTATTTTAAACTTATAGCGATGAGAATGAATTAATTAACTCAACCTTCAAGACGATCAACTTACTTTAAAAGCACTATACCAACCGCCTTACATAGCGTTCAAAGATTTTAATGACTTTGCTTGGTTCGGGGCAAATGCTTCCAGGCAATGACGCCCCTATGAACGACGCCTCTACCAGTGACCCACTGGGGATGAAAAATATAACAAATCGCAATTCATTACTGCATGCTAAAAACATGGGGGTACTGTGTAAACAAAGGTGAGATGTGAGTTGGTCTAGAGGTACATTCACTCCGTCAGCTCACTGTCTTCGCCTACAAACTCACACAGACGGACACGGGTCCAAACCTGAGTCACATCTTTCAGATGGTGACGTTAAAGATCGGTCCCCGAGACGTAAATAATCATTATTGTCTGATTCATTACAAGTCTGTAAGAACCCAATTACAATCACTCGCATGCACACACCCACATCATACACACGCGCACGCACAGAGGTACTTTCAACATTTTGGTAAAAAATAAACGCGGTTGTATTGTGCTTTTGTGGCCTAAACTAGCTTTAATCGCTCGAAAAACAAGATATAGCCAAAAAGACATCGTTTATATAGTGAAATTTGCCTATATCCTGGATATAGATGTATTTGTTTCCTGCATTCCTTTTGTAAAACCTGGGGGAAACACCAAGTTCACCCATAAATATGCTTTTTTTTATCATTAGCTATTCGTTTTGCCAGGTTATCTTGATAACCCCAATACTTTTGGTAAATATAGCACTGAGCATGTTGAGTGCCCCAAGTGGAGAATAGTACATTTAACCTTTTCCTTATAAAGATGGAACCTAGTTAGCTGATTGATGTTGGGGCTATTGCACTTGATTGGACAAATTTTGTCCGACATCTGCTTAACGATTTGATGAATACTTAAGGAATCTGATGATTCCGAAAGCATACAATCATATTACTGTACAAGAATATTATTGAGTTACGTTGGGGAAAAAATATGTGAAAAATCATTATGGTTAAGAGTATAATCAGGGTAATACATACCAATGTTTTGTTACCTCATTCATAGTTTAAAAGGATATATAAAAGTATGGCAGGAAAATGCAGTTAGGCCTACATTCAATCTCAAAATTATTGAACTCCAGTTGTTGAAATCCAGCTCTAGAAGTCCATTGAAATGTGAAGAGAGACTGAAAGTTCAAGAGAGGTGCATAATTCCAGCAGCATGTTAAAAAGTAAGCTGATAGAAACTATAAAAATAAATGCAAGTTATTAAAGGGAAGGTTGAGTTCTGGGAAAGGTAAAAAATAATTTGTGAGCTTTCTCATTCTTTTTATATTAGTTTGAAAGATTATCATAGTAGATATGTCCCCTGAAAATGATTGCTCTTCAAATGCCCTCACATTCAAAATATGACAAGAAACAGCTGAAATGTTCGGGCGGAACATTTGCGTGTAGTCCCATATGTGCATTTGCGTGTAGTCCCATATGTGCATGCAGTGCATGTGACTCTCAGCAGGATTGAGTAAGTTTCTTATCATTTTGGTGATTCCAAAACCTTACAGCATACACCAATTCGTATGTGCTATAATAACAACCTTTCTCAATAATTGCTTTCAGTCAGTTTCTTTCACAATTCAATTTCATGAACAGAACTCCCTTTAAAGGACATTTCCATAGGCCTTATCCAGCTCGCATGTTGTATGTTATGATATAATAATGATGATATGGTGTTGTTTGCCCAGGGTAGCCTCATCAGTATTAATACTGCTCTTCTTGAGCACGTTGAGGGCCCTGCAATCATTATCAATTTTAAATTAGTGTTCTCACAAATGTGGCCAGTTAGTTTCAGCTCGAACATTACAAAATGTTCTCTCAAATGTCACTGTGGCATGTTCATCATGCATAGTGGTTGCTTTACCGAATCTGCTGGCCAATTATATCTAACACAACAAAATATCAAAACAATATCTTGGTCTCCCGACTTAGTTCCTGGTTCTCATCTTCCATTAAAAACCAAGACCTGGACTGGCAGTCGCTGCAGCGCTGCTCAGCGGGTACTCCGTATCACGTTAGCAAAGAGGCCAGGTCCGTCCCGGTGGGACCCCACCGGAGCGCTCCCTTCTTAGGCCTGCTCGAGTTTCACACTCTTCGTGAACTTGACCGTATTTTAGAGGATCCCCCGGGGCTGGGTACCGGAGGAAGTCGGGAGAAGTCAGTGGCCCAGCTTAGCATGACAAGGTCACGGGCTGCGGGACTTGGCAGGGTGTAGCTGAGACGAACGCTGAGCAGACTGAGGTCACTGGCCGATTCTCAACTTCGTAGGTTTGTCAGCCAGGCTCTTAGACCTGACTGCAGTTCCTCCTTCTTTCCAAAAGTTGTTACAAGAAATGCCTGCCGGGCCGTGCAAAACAAAAAAGTATTATCTAACCTTAAAAAGTAGTAGTACATTGTAACTTTCGTATGTGTTTCTCTTGCCCTTATTCACGCTCCTTGTTTAATACCGAAATATGGCCACTTAATTTCATCTATTCTAAGGAAAGGACTACTTTCTTTTTAGTCCGAACAAATATCTTCGCTTTTACTATTCACAAAACCGGTTGTGTAATATGGAAGCGAATGGAATATAAGCTTTCATTTCAAACACTGATTTATATTTATTTCTTGGTTTATTCTCTTAATTTCAAGAACTAAATGGCTGTTCAACATGTTCCATGGTTGTTTACTTTCATTGAAGTAGAATAGACACACACACATTATTAGTAGAAAAATATTTCTACTTTTTTATTTGTTTTTTTAAAGAAATTCTCGAGGGGGGGGGGGGGGACGTACAGTCCCTTAAGCCTCCCCGCCTCGTATGCCTATGAATATCACCCTCTATGTAAACAACGATCAGTAAAATCGAAGGGTGCTCTTCTGAAAACTCTCCAACGACCTCTCTTATATATTCCAAAAGTTTGTCTACCCCCCCCCCCCCCCCCACACACACACACAAACAAAAAAGACCAAAGAAAACGGGGCTAATATTTGTTCGGTTTTTAACATTTTCATGCGACATCACAATCTCAATGCGCATGCCAAAACAACCGCAATAATAATAATTATTATTTAGGTTTTGCGGTCAAAATTGGAGTGTTTGATGATCGCTATAAAATATCTGGTTATGACAGCTTGTTTTCGACAGTCCTCATAAAGATTTGAAATTATAATCACATTTCCTGCTATATTTCCACGTTGGAGAGGATGACGAAAAAGTCCCCAACGGCGAAAACTACATGAATGATTTCATTGCCCGTTTCAGACTTTTACATAAAATATTGAATGTTATAGGCTCACTACACCCAATATGTGCCCCTTTTCAGAGATGCTCTATCCAATGACTTATGAAACTAAAACAAGCATTTAAAATGAATGAATATGCAAACTTTTTCTCAGTGGAGAGAATTAGATTAGCGACATCATTTCTGAATCTTGCCGCCTCCTTTCTGAGTCGGCCAAGTCTTTTATATCAATGTTTGCAAAGCGAAAATAAATAAGTGGACCACAAAGGCCCGAAGGCTGAGGATGAAAGAACACCTGACTAAAAAAACGTCCCTCTATTCCAACTTGATATGTCATTAATTTCCTCGCTTCTTTTCTCCTTTTTTCATGTTGTACATACATTAACCCGATTCGATGAAAAAGAAGGTTAAGAGAACTCCCATCTTTTCGCATCGTCTATGCGAATTTAATATTCCATTTCGGAAAAGCCGGCCGCTGACATTTCATTCTCAAATCGCCCCAAGGTGGAATCATTATTTCATACAGGTGCTGCTTGACATTTCGACTGACAATTACGCTAATGGTAATAAGTTCATGACTGCAAAGAAACACAATTGGACTGATGAGTTTGTTTTACTTTTCTCTTTTCTGTACCTATAAAGCTAATTGCATTTGCGGTGGTTGTACGACTTTACTACCGTGAGCTGGAAGTTCACAAAATAATTGATGATCAAAAATATCTCCCTTTTACATGTTTTACTTGGTGAGCAGGTATTGAACCGTATTGCCCTGTGTATGGTTATAAATGAGAACAGTCTGCTTGTACAAGGGAGATATATGATAATTATTTTCAATTTTAATATTCGATATTGTATAGTGGATTCATTTGATGATATTCCTCGCTCGTATTTCCAACAAACCATCAATCTTTCTGTTAAAATTCGTGGTTGTTCAGATGAAAATGCCCAAAGCGACGTAAATTGCAATTCCATGTTTTTGTAAAGCTTGAATTAATGTCCAACGTTAATTGTGTTTTCGTGTTGAAGAAACCATTGAATAATCCAAGGATTCTTCTTAATTGGCGCAGTGTGCAAGTCTTTAAAAAAAATAATAAATTTGAGTTCTGGTCATGCAATTACTTTGCGAAAAAAAACTTTTTGAAAGTAAATGGGAAACGTTGATTATGTAGTACATATGAATTGGTGTATATAGTGTGATAAGAAACTGACAGTCTTGCTGAAAGTCATATGCACTTTACACAGAATTGGGTATATTTGATCACACACACCAGGGGTGGCGGAGCGTTTTTCAAAATGTGGGGGCAGCAAAAAGGGATTTTTTTGGGGGAAAGGGGCACCTACAAAGGATGAACACAACGTGAAAAAGGGACCATTTTTTGAGATTGTTATTAGATTAAATAAAAATGCACTTATTATAGGAAAGAGGGGCACATATTAGAGAGAAAAGGGGAAAATTATAAGATTTGAAAAGAGGCCCTTATTGGAAAGGAAAAGGGGCAGTTTTAATAGTAAAAGGGCACTTATTAGAGAGAAATGGGACATTTTTCAGTAAAAGAGGGCGCCTTTTGGGTACTTGGAAAAGTGGGGGGGGGGGGCACAATGCCCCCTGCTCCTTGGAGCACCGCCTCTGACACACACATTAGGCATGAAAGTTTGGTCCAAAATTTTCAGTTATTTCTTGTCCATATCATGTTTAAAAATATGCGTGCATTTGTAGAGCGATTCTTTTCAGGGGGCATTTCTCGTATGAAATATTTCCAAACGTACATAAAAAGAATGTACTATACATAATAAACTTTTCCTAATTGCTTCCAGACAGTTCCTTCCCCAATGTAATTGCGATGAAACCAAGTCGTTAGGAATCATCCACATTGTGACTAATAATAACAATAATGATAATAATAATAATAATAATAATAATAATAATAATAATAATAATAATAATAATAATAATAATATTATGATAATAATAATAATAATAATAATAATAATAATAATAATAATAATAATAATTAATAAAATGATAACAATAATAATAATAATAATGATAATATTTTTAGAGAGCTCAATATTACGTGTCAAAGCTGTTTAAATGCAATTAACATCACCACGGTCATAAAATCCAGCTCCCCTGATTGAGAACATAAAGTGTACCTTCTCCAAGTAACAACTGGGTAGCATTCCAGCCAGTCGCCATTTTACATGCTCGCAAACATTGACGTTCATATTCTACCGGGTACCAATTAAACCCCTAGATGAAGAGGGGCAATTAAGAAAAAAAAACCTTGCTAAAGAACCCACTAACTGCCCTTTCCAGTCAAGAGACCGTTCGACTACGACACCTGCAATTTTGGTAAATATATTTATTGCTGCGTATGGTAATGATAGTATTTTGGTATAGCCTTTGTTGGCCAGTCAGATTAATCATCTATGTATCCCTCAGAAGTATTCTCTTAGTGGTCGATGTTGGTGACCCATACTTCAATGTGAATATTCATCATCGTGAAATTGTTAACACAGTATGATTTTATTATGGCTTTATTACATATTACGTGTAATACTTGTGCCATTGTAGCAATTGGCACAGACTTTACACACAAATGCCATAGAAGAGTATTTATGTGGCATATAAAGAGTTAAACAACACTGTCGGGTTAGGTCATATCGCGACAGAGCAAAATTTCTTGAGAAAATTTCTGTAATTCGCATTTTTTCAAGGGCAGTCAATCGAGTTTCAAATTATTGTTAACATGATTAAGCAAACTCACTGAAAAATCGAAAACTGAAAAAACCAACTTAATCTAGTTAGTTATAATTGAACATAATAATATTCCCCACAGTTGTGATTTACGATACATAAGTTCCATATTATTCTCTTGGTTTAAACCACCGTAAAATACATATAAGGAGTTTAAAGCATTCAAGGAATTTATTCCTATCCGTTACCATGGTTACCCATTTACTCCTCCTGGGTGAGGAATGGCAAAATTCAAGGAAAAATTAAGACAAAAAACAAGCTCTTCATTTTAGGTGAACTTCAACGAATATTACTGATGTGTGTTTCCTTTTCTGTTATGATTTTTTATCAAATGATTAATTGAAGTATTCAAGTATTTGTTACCGATAAGGTCAATGAGGGAGGTTTGACAGATATAATAATCTAAGCTGTTATTATTATGCATTTAATAATGACACGTTTCTTATTATTATCATTGATAAATACTGCTAATTGCCACCCCAAGCTCTCAATGCGACAAATCTGTCTTCTTGTTTATAATTTATTATAAACATTCAATCGGGGAAAAAATCGTAATGGATTTACAGTTTAATTTTCTTATTCGTTATTAGAACCGGTAAGTTCATTGGAAAATAAATCGTGATAAAAACTAAAACTTTCAGGAGGTTCAGCATAATTATTCAAGCGATTATATCTCTCAACGTCAACGTCATATCTTTTCGGCTCCTGAAATCGGCTGCTTATTAATCTGGCCCAAAGCACTTGTGATTAGTGCCATTTCGGTTGATTTTCTTTAATAAAACAAGACGGCGAAGAATTATGACATATTTTGACCGACTATCGATGGCAATTTATGCATTGAATTTAGAGCAAAGAACACATGGATATGACCCAAGATTCTTTTCAAAAAGAGAAAGATTCCATTTTTTCTTAATCTCAGTGACGGCCAAAGTAGTCCATTCTGAACTACAGCTCTGGCAATTTTATGTGGCCCTCTTGAGATTGTCCTTATGCTTCTGCAAGTGTCTCTCTGTCCCCTTCCATAGTTGTCAGCATACGTACTAATCTGGGCGAGGAGATTGCTTTCTTGGTGAAAATCAAGGCTTTTTTTTTTCACTCAAAAATTTGCGCAAGAAACAGTTCTTAACCTACATGCCAAGGGCTTATTTTGGTAACCCAGTTTGCCGATCTACAGATACGACGCACACGGTAGGCAAGACATGATTGTACAATGCACATCTCATGTTATGTTGTTTGCAGGAAGAAAAAAAATGTGTATTCCTTTTTTCTTGATTACTTTCTTTGCTTAACTATAAGTCGGCTGCAAAAATAGGGAACAGAGATGGGGGATGCCGTCCAGTATATCGCCTGATGGAGGCGCAGTGGAGGCGTAGCACAGTGCAGAGGTGAAATCGGATTCGGGCAAGGGGGCTCTTGTGACCCTCAGGGGGGCAGCGCGCTTTTGTAATGGGGTCTTTCTGGGGTAATACCATCGTAAATACACGGTAATGCAGCCTGACCTAATTCTCAGCGTCCCACCTTGGGATCGAAGGCGACTTCAGGGTGTCTCAAAAGAAGGATAAGTGTCAAGGAGCCTTCATCCTTACCATGAACTTGGGAGTTATCTGATTGGCTAGGTTCTATCGTCCTCATCACTGTCACATGAGGGGCAGTTATTTCGAGAGGATGAGGTTGATAATACTTCACAGATTCCCATTTAATGTATTTTAAGCAAGAAGGAAATTGAATTCCCAAATAAATTCAGTATTTTGGACACTGTAAATTAGGGAAAATACATAGTTTTTAAAATCTAAAATGGTCGTACGCTAATATAGTTACTACATGTAGGGCGAATTTTTTGACGCATATGAGCCTCATATCATTTACTAACATGATCCAGTGAGTATTGGATATCAAAACAAATCGATAAACAGAGGGAAAGGGCTGACACAAGCTATGAGGGAGGGGGGGGGGGGTGTTGTCAATTTTTGCCCTCAATTTTTTGAAGCCATCATCTTGAAATGTTTGGCACAATGTGACCATACGCCTGAAGATCCCTCGCTACAATTCACATTACAATTACTTTGAATAGTATCATTAATATCATTGTTATTGTAACTATCCTCATTATTATGTGACACTTTCTGGCCCTACAGATAGGAGGGGGCGCACGTCATCTCCATCCCGTACATGATACTGTACTCCGAATGATATTATCTAACAACATCATTTCGTAATTATATTTTTGAACTCCTAATTGCTTCAGGTCGTGTCATGAAGTCTACCTGGGTGGATTTTTCTTTACATAACCTGTAGTAATGGAACCAGACGACATTGACCGCCACACAATCGCGCAATTCAACGCTGATTTGAATGGAACTGGAGTAACAAACCCCTAGGCGACTCATTCCCTAGACCTACACACAAACAGCCCTCTTCCAATGGCAGAAGCACCAGCACCGAAAGCAGCCAGGGCACCACAAAAGAATGTTTTTATTCCTACATTTTCACTTCGAATCACAAATTTATTGGGCCACGAAGGTCATGGACGCCTCGAGTTCCAATTTTCCTCCTTTGAATAATTTTCATATTTTCCACCTTTGTTCGCGCGCGCTGATCAAAGATATGATAAAAAAAAATCATGACGCGCAGACAGATGTGAATGCCATTTTTGCAGTAAACACCACCCCATACATTTATGTGGAAGAACGACTTCAGGGCTTGCAGACAAAACAATACGGGAACGGTTCGTTATGCTTGACAATGGAATTCTCTTTGTCTTTACGCCTGAATGTTTTTCATGAAAGGAGCGCACTAACTCTGTACTTATGAGGCAATCAATCACAGATTGAATGTATTTTTTGGCAATGAAAAGGCCCCAAAACCTTGACGGTTTGACATCCTCTATTTGCGCTCTAAAGAAAACCTCATTTCCTATTGTTATCCTAATAATGTTATGATAAGGTTGCTATCAAATCTACCCCTCGAGAAAATCAGTAGTCTAATGCACCCTGAACCCGTAACACATTTTGTTTTCTCAACTCAGAAACTCGACAAGAGAACAATTATTTTTTCACATACATGCATGTTTGTTCTTACCATTACACACCAGAACAGATTTCTATTTCAATTTGCACTAGTCAATTTTACTTGTAAAATCTAATTCCAGTGGATATTCTAATAGCCTCTTAAAAATGCCCAAATACACAAAGATAATTTTTAAAAAAAAAGTTGTTATCTATATGTCAGGATTTTTCCTACTAGTTCTCAATGCACTCAATCGACGTGGACATTAATCAATAAAGTAAGCCAGGTAAGTTATCATTTTGTTTGATAATAAGTATATTTAAAAAACAACGATTTGAGTCTTAATTCGAAAGTTATGTATGCATGTACTTTATCTTTGATTTTTTTTTTCTCAGGAAATAGTTCAATTTCATTTGAAGCAAAAGTGACTAATAAATTATGTTTGTTTTTATGACTTTATAATAGATTACTTCATTTAGAAACATGTTTCTTTCATCTTTCCACCCTTAAAAATATGACTTTTCTTTTTCTTTCCTCACAACAAATAACTATTTTGTGCTCTGTCTCTGACTTTGAACCAGGTCTTGGAGTTTACATATAAATGATCGTTAAACATTAAATATGTACTCCGTGTATTCAAAATTCCTGAAGTTTTGATATCCGAATGTTGTCTAAATGTTGTCAAATTCGTGTGTAAATGATAATTACAAAGTTCATCTTTATGTACTTTGCTTAAAACAAAGCAATTTTTCTATTGAACTTCAGACGTTCGAAAAATTTGGTTCAGAAATAAACTGTCCGAGCGTCGACTACTAACGCCCCCGACGAGCCGGGCGGAATGTGAAGGAAGCAGCCGTAAGCAGGTATTGTCTATCGTGCTGTTCGCTCTTTCGCCTTAAAGCGTATAAACCTAATTGCTTATTTTTTATTTTCAAATTATTTTCCCCTATAAATAATTGGAAAAAGGTGCCACGTTTTTGTTTTATAAAAAGCACATTTAGATTCGAGTTATTTTGTGAGGTTTGTATTCTTCTTTATCTTAAATCATCCATCAACTGCTCGGCATATATTGTGTATTGAAAGGAATATTATTGATTATGCAGGCACATATTTCGTTCATGTTTTAATGTTGCTAATTTGATAACTAAAACACGTATGAATAATTATGTTTACATATTTGAGATTATTTCAAAGAATGTATTCAATGAAGAGCGTGAAGGCTTGCATTAACTTAAGATGATGAGCGAATGGAAATTCCTTTAAAATGAGAAACTATCCCGAAAATTGGAATTAAAGAAAATTTTTCATGTTTCACCACATCCTTTATATTTTTTCCTGGAAAATAACAGATAAAGGAATTAACAAATTGCGAATTAAAAACAAAGATGAAAAATTATAAAAGATATAAAGATTAAACTAAATTGTGGGCAAACAAAGGATCAGGATTGGTGGTATATTTCTTGATTTGTATTAATACTGTTACGATGTTAAATACTTTTAAATTTCTCTTTCCTCGGAAAATCGACATCAAGGAAGTTTGATTTCAGACTAGGTATATATTAAATTTCTCTATTGCTAAAAAAAAAAAAAAAAAAAAAAAAAGGCCCATCAAACAAACTAATACCATACACTCAAATAGGTCACCTGGAAAAAAGATTTACATACTGACCCATTATGGTGCCTGCACAAATACTGATTCACTGATATATTTCTTTTTCTTACGCTGGAATAAATTTTCCGATTTATTTGATTCCTAATCACGCATCAGAATTGAAAACTTTTTTTAAAAAGCAAATTAAAGATTATGTTTTCTTTATGACTCGGCTCATTAGAAAAATGATATTGCGAAATATGAAAACCAAATGAACGACATTGGGCTTTTTAAATGACATTGTCCTAGTTATATTCTAAACAGAAAATAATGACTTTGCTTTTATTCCAATTAGAATGTTTATTGCCTCCCAAGGATATTTCGAGGGCTGTCCTAATTTCTAACTAACATTGAAACCACTTCCGCTTCCAAAATCATTATATGCCCGTTTTGGGGGGAAATATGGGTAATGTACTTTGGCAATATTTTGCTGCATAAAGATTATTAGAATTCATTAAGTAATATTAGGTTGACTGATTTTTGTTCGCATTTTTTAATAAAATGATTATCTAAATATATATTCATCTGGACTTGTGTAACATGAGTTTATTAGTCAGCCTATTTTGCTTACGTCCTCTCCACTATTCCCAGGTAAATCTTGTGAATA
Source organism: Heliocidaris erythrogramma (assembly GCA_025617745.1). Classification (NCBI taxonomy): domain Eukaryota; kingdom Metazoa; phylum Echinodermata; class Echinoidea; order Camarodonta; family Echinometridae; genus Heliocidaris; species Heliocidaris erythrogramma. The sequence continues at coordinate 23,247,546 of CM046869.1, forward strand.
CGTTCACATGTCATCATCCGTTAACACAATAACAGTATGAAATAAAACAGTTGCATATTTATGTAACAAACACTACTACAACTCCTTATCTATTATATGCATTTTAGGATAAATATTCAAATATTGAGCACACACCTCACATTAAAAAAAAATCACCGTACATAAAACCTTGAGTTAAAAATTTTGAACAAAATTTGCGGTACTTTTTTGAAGGGGTAGTTGTGCGGGAATACTTGTCCCAGTAGCTAGGGGTAGTTCTTCTGTGGTTAAAGGGAAAGTTTAGTTCTGGGAAAGGTAAAAAATAATTTGTGAGCTTTCTCATTCTTTTTATATTAGTTTGAAAGATTATCATAGTAGATATGTCCCCTGAAAACGATTGCTCTTCAAATGCCCTCACATTCAAAATATGACAAGAAACGGCTGAAATGTTCGGGCGGAACATTTGCGTGTAGTCCCATATAAAAATTTCTGTGTGCAGTACATGTGACTCTCAGGAGGATTAAGTCAATTTCTTATCATTTTGGTGATTCCAAAACATTACAGCATACGCCAATTCTTAGGTGCTATATAATCAACCTTCCCAATCGCTTGGAGACAGTTTCTTTCACAATTCAATATCTACCAGAACTCAACTTTATCTTTAAGTTGTCTGGGCGTAACTGCTCTATGGAATATTTGTCTGCAGTAATAGTCCAGGCCTGGGATAGTCGTCCTTCTAAATATGACATCACATGACATCAATCCAGCTATTTCATGTATTTCCGGTCCGTTTACACAATATTGTAAAACATTGGATTTTTCTTTTCCCCTGAAATAAACATGCGATCACTATATCTCAGTCAAGCCCTTTTCTCACCTTTTAAAACAGGTATAGCTTTGATTATCGTCAGCATTCGACAGCATGAAAAGAGAATCCCTTGTGGTGTTTGAGCACAAAACTATGACCGCCATGTTGTTATCGTGGCGTGGATACCACTTCCCCATATATCTCAATTCAATTTGCTCCAGAATTACTTCACATTGACCCAATTTCGGGCGCAAAGTTACCTCTCAATTTCACACTTTTTAGTCTCGTTTTCTGCACACTTTATCCACTTTTCCTAGAGGAACGGGCTCACATTATTAAGTTGGTGATGTAGAACGACACCAATTTTGTTTCTATTTTACAGAATTAAGCGAGTTAAAACACATGTGAAATATGGACAGAAACGGTAACAATGTAACCCCATTGCCTGTGTGACATTATCAAACTTCCTCCGTTGTTCAGTTTCATACATATTAAAATCCCGTAGCAATATGTATGTCAGGACAAAGATTATTCGAGCTTTTCCTTTTCTGTTGGGAATCATGTTTTGCATTTAGAATGTCTCCATTACCTTGAAAGTTTTGCCACTTTTGTTATAGATTGTGATTGAAACCTGAATAAATTAGTTTCACAGTGTTTTAGTATTGATTATGATGTCACATACAGTGTATGTAACGTCATACATTTATATCGTAAGACAGTCCCTGAACAGATAAAAGGAAGAGAATTTAAAAGGGAAAATTTGTAATAAATAAGCGTCACGTGGACAACACATGAACTATTTTATTACCCTCTAAACTCTCAATCGCAATATTGACTAATATTATCAAAACCAACAAACGAATTCGCAAATAAATCTGTATTCATGAAAAGGAGTTAAATTGATCCAACTGGTAATATCATACATTTGCAAAAATGCATGTGGCTATTCACGTAAAACAATTACAATTTGTTGCACTGTTACTATTATAACACTAAATAATGTGATATCGTTTGTGGAACAATGTCTTAGACGTTAGTTACTGTTGCTCTTCTAAATCAGTCTGCTCATTTCATTTCATTCTAGCTCTTTTGGATCAAAGATTAATTCAAGTTATTATATCAGAAGGCCTATTAAAGTTTTCTTCGGTTCTTATTATTTGTTCTTCATGGATTACATACTTTACTTTACGAATAATATTAGATTAAAAGAAAACAATGTCACCAACTTTTAAATTGAATTTGAATGGGAAATTATGTGATTAGCGACATGCAATTAGATGTAATATAATTTTGTATAAAAGACTTGCCCAATAAAAAAAAAAGAAAATCTAACCTGCTAACTGGATGATCAATTTATAAAGTCCAAGATGGATCAAGTTCGATACACATTATTGGCGATGGAAAACGGTAATATTAAGAGAGATTTCTTGTTGAAAGCATTTCATTATTCGCTAGGTAGCACTTTTATCACTTAACTGATTTTTTTTTTAATGATAGCATGCAGTAATTATGGATAGAGACGCTCATACAAGTGAAATGATTTTTGTTATGGTCTCATAATGGTCCCAGACATCCGGCATAAAATAATATACATTTGACGCCATAGGATTAAGGGAGGATTGTGATTCTTACTGGGCTCGAGCGTCTTCACGCGCTTAGTATCAAACGATTGAAAGAACGAAAGAAATTCGAAGTCGAAACCAGGTTTAAGGGGATCAATTGAAAAAGGAAATACTAGATTCTGGAATCAATCAATACCCCTTAATTTATTGATAATTATGATATGCACATTTCAGAGGGTACGCTTTAAAAATGGTAGAGGTAAGATTGTCGGTGGTAAAATTGTAAGAGGTAAAACAAAAAAGTCAAATGAGATTGGCAGAGTTGAAAAAATAGCATTTTTACCTCTGACATGTATACCCCATATCCAGAATCCTGTATCAGTCGTATTTATAACACAGTCGCAAAATCTTTCATTCAAAATCAACTTAAGGCTGAATCAATAGCCATGTCCATCCCATTTTGACGTGCGAATACGTACACAATGATATATCATTTTATCCGAACATGATTTCTATTATATAGGCAATGCAGTAGGGTACTGAAATTACTCTTGAGATTATTTCTTCAAAGTCACTGCAATCGCGTTTTATTCTGATTTAATCATGATTTCCATAAAACGTAAATGATGACAACGGCGTCATTGGTGACGACAGTAATGGTGATGATGATGGTGGTGGTGATGATGGTAATGATTCTGATGATGATGATGATGATAATAATGATGCGATAATGGAATCCCAGATGTAATCAAAGTGACATGCAGATGGCAATTATTCTTATTAAGATATTCATATGCATTCCGATGTACAACTGTGATAATTAAATTCTTGTATTTTCAAGAAAACTGTAAGGGTTCAGATTGATCATGTTGATAGTTATAAAGATCATAATATTACAATAATTATTAATTTATTATGTTGCCTACAAAACGAATCGATTTATTATTATCTAATTTGTTGTTATTGTATGAAAGCTGGTAAAATTTTAGAAAGTTATGAAAAATTGAATATATTCTTCACAAATACTGCTGTTACCAGTAAATCCTTGAGTAGTCACACCCCTCCCCTTTAACCTTCTAATATAAAATTACCACTGTGGCTAAGTGTCAACGCAAGGTTTGGAACTTGGAACATTCAGAATATAGTGTCCATTCCACAAGCCACATATCCACTAAGCCAGATTTGATTTTTAAAAAGAGTTTCAAAAGGGGGCGTATCTTTATTCGAGTCAAAACCATAAAACAGCCGAAGTGAAAATATATTTTAACGCATTGTCTGAAAAAGCACTTTACCCTTCACTTTATTGAAAGCGCAATTTGATTTATAAGTATTTACAGATTCGATACTACTGAAAACTAAAAACAAGATTAAAACGCCAAAGGGTGTTGAACTTGCCAGACTGCATCAGAAATTGGTCTTGGTATTTAAGCATTAATTATCAAACGTCAATGTGGTTTATTGACCGAGCGTAGTTTTTTCTGTAGATTAATCTAAGATTGATCCTCTGTATCTTAAAATATAACCAGACATCATGAAATGTCTTTGGGACAATGTATCAAATATTTTATTAAGCGAAGATATGACTGGACCAAAAATAACTTGGCTGCTTCGATTTATTAGAGAGAGAGGGGGAGTGAAAAAAAAAACGAAAAAGAGAAAGAGTGAGAAAGAAAGAGAAAGGGAGGGAAAGGGAAAGGGAAAGAGAAATAAATAGAAAGAGAGAGAAAGAAAGACACAGAGGAAAGGGATAGAAAGGGTGTCTTGAGTCTCCATGGTCTCTAGACTTGTATTTGAGAGAATAGGAGAAATGGAGAGACAGAGAAAAGAGAGAAATAGAGTAGGACTCTAGGAGAGAGAAGGAATTTTGAGTCACACATCGACAAACACTATTGGTATTGAACTTGGATCCCATCCTGACAGATGGTGAGGGGGGGGGGGGGGCGTTTTACCCCCACCCTCCCCCTCCCCACCTGAGCTTCGCCCATGAGTCACTATGCCAGGCCGTTGACCTTCAAACAGTGATAGCAAAACGAATGGCTGATGCACAGAGGGAAGGTGTGAGTTGTTTGTGCGAGTACCCAATATTCCTGGTCATTGCCATTTGGGCTGCAGTTCGACTAGTCTTCACATCTGGACGTTTTATAACTTCCTAACATATTCTGATATTTCTAACTAGGCTACTTATCTTGACGTATTCCTACAATTTTTAGCCTATTTTCCTTTTGAAATTGGGATATGTATATATTTTGTTTGACTTGATAGTATGATATAATTTTCATTTAAAAAACCCTTCATCATCACCATTAATCTTTCTTGGTAATGTCACAAAACACAAGGGGATTATTCTAAACTTTCTTCAAAGATTTTTAGAGACAGTCCAAGGTTAATTTGAAAGAAAACAAACAAACATTGTCTACAAAGATGTTAATTTTAATTTTAAAAATGATAATTATGCTCATTTATCATTATTACTAGGTAGTATTGCATCTTTTTGTTATTGTGCTTGAGATATATCTTGAACAAAAGTGGAAATTTCATGAAAGAGGAATAATTGTCTACAGGGTGCTAAAAGAAAAGAAAAAAACTTTTTTGTATTTTATTCTTCCCGAGTTAGTTTCGTAAACTTGTACCAAAAAATACCAAAAGTAACCCTACAAATTTCCTTTTGGTAAGAAATGTTTTACTCAAATACTATTTCTTTTCAGATTATAAGTGATATCTATGTCCCAAAACAGAGTTTTCATCCCAATAAAGAGGAAAATATCTTTTCAAGTATTATTGATTGCCCTTTGGATATAGGCGTTGTAGAAATGATAATAAGGTAGGAATAAATGATGATCAGAGCAGACTCTATTATTCCGTCACGAGGTAGCTCATTACAATACATAATTTCTATATTCCCTGCAGGTAATGTATTATGGTTCTGAACATCAAAGTACCGAATTATAGTTACGTCATTTCATAAGTCTCGTCCTCTTGAATGAATTTGAACAAAAATAAACAGAAACAAAGAATGCTTGATTAAACAAAAATTATGATAGGTAAATATATTCCTCGCCTAAAATGTTTAATTCTAGTACTAATTATATACTTTCTTTTATCCGACTTGAGTTGAAAGCTTGTAAACAGATTGAAATCTTTGATATCTGAACTTGAAGATAAATGCAAATTCATTATGTTGCTATTTTCCCACCAATTTAAAACCTACATTTATTTTTGTGATTATTTGAAAAGAAATATATATCATAGGATATTTCAAAAGGATTTAGATATTGTTAACGACGGAATGTTTATAAGTTTACAAATACAATAGACTGATTCGATATCAATATGCTCTTCCGCTAAGTTTTTTTGTAAGCGTATAAGTTGTTTACACTCATCAAGTGTCTTTTTAGTCATTGTAATATACAAATTCCATTGCAATTTCAGTTATGGTTTAAATATATTCACCTGTATCAATAAAATTGTTAAAATCCATATTTAAAAACAACATAAGTGAAAAAAATGGAATTGATTATTTCCTAGTTCGTTTTTCTTTTTGAGGGGGGGGGGGGGGGATGGGTTGTGTAAAGCTTCATGATATAAAATAGGGGTGCTCCAACATTTGCTCTTACGACAATCTTTCCGGGCTTTACTTCAACAAACTAATATATAGGGTTAGGATTAGGATTGCAAATCTAGGTTATGGTCAGGGTTAAGGTCATATTTAGGTAAAGTGTTTGGTCCAGGGGTGGAGAAGGGAATTCGTTTATGGTTCGATATTGACAGCGGAGCAATATGTCTGTACAACCTTTAGCTCTTTATGGAAATACGACATTCCCTCTCTCTGGTTGCACACTGAAAATGTCCTTTGAAACAAGTGAGCTCCTGACGAGGAGAATAACCTCCACTTTGTTTCATCTTCCCGATCCAATTAATTTTAGGTGCACTTCACGCTCCCTTTCAGTCGGCCTTTTAAGCGAGTATCGTCTGCCTTGATCTGTGGCCAATTTTTGGCGGCATTACCGGCGCCAATTCCAAATCCACCACACGACTACATTTAACCGATACTCACATCGCAGTCTCTGTGACTTGTCATATCCAGATGCTAGCATATTTTTTGAAATCAAAGAAAGATAAAAGTATGAATTAAAAAAAATAAAAGTATATACTGTGAGAAATCTTCTTACCAAAGGAATATAAAATGTAAGGAGTCTTCTTCAACGAATCAACGAAAAAAAGCAATGTATAAAAGGAACAGGAAATGCAAGAAATGAAAAAAAAAATCAATATTGACATTTGAAATTCAAAAAGTAAAAATCAAATTTATAAAGTAAATTAAAATTTCAAATTTAAGTAAAAAGATTGAACTTGAAGTTCACAAAAAAGGTTCAAATGACTGAATCTATAAATATGATGCATGATATCTTTATGGATTTGCTGTCGTTTGTGTTTCATATTTTCTAACAAATTTCAAGAGAAAAAAAAATCCCTTCCTTCAAATCGTAAAATCTATCATTTCTTAATTAAGACCCCAAACTCGCTTCATTAGTCTGTTTAGAATGCAGTTTTATAAAAAGGGAAATTAATTTGTTAAAAGAATGGTATACAAGTGAACAATAAATAAATAGATATATTTCAATAATATGTTCACATTTTCTAACAATATAGCGTTGCCTGTGGTAAAAAGGAAGAACCCTTTATGAATTCTGTACCACTGTGACATTTCATAAAATTATGGTTTATAAACCTTCACATAAGCGTCAGGCAATCTGACAAAGTGGTTACACCCATACGTCATTTCAAATGGATAAAAGATGGCTACGAAGCAGTATCAATCGCAAATGTAATGGATAGCCTTTTAAAAAAACAGACACCGTGAAATGCAAGTAATCACCACGATTTTGTTTTCTCTCTCTCTCCATGCGTTTTGAAAACTAACATCGGAAAGAATGGTAAGAATGGAAAAGAGTGAAGTTTTCTTTCAAATCGATAATCAATTTGCGTGAAACTTCGCATTTTTATTGCAAGCAATTTACACAATCCACGCACTTTCATGATATCATATGGGTCTCCAATCTTTCTTCAGAAGAGGACTCTAATAGCCATAGAAAAATAGTACCTTTTCACGCACCGAAAAGTAACAGACAACAAACACAAACAAACAACAAAATCACGTTCAATCCTGTCAGTACTAAGCACAACTTAAAGTGATTTGGTAACTTTGTAGAGGCTTGATAAAATCTGAGCTGCCTGGCCTTACATGCTATCCTTGTAAGTAATTATGGTGTAAAAATGAAGCCCATGAAATAAGAAAGCACTTTAAAATCATCATCTGCTTCACAAAAGTAAACATATGCAAGCGACCGGAACTTCCAGACTCATTTTAGCCCATAGACTCAGTGTTAGACTAAAGTGTATGGCCAGACGCTTTCGAAAATGGGAGTATTCAGTCATAGATATCTTAATAATAGCTATATTTGAAACCCTTTCTATGCCTGCTATTAATTTATCCTTCTGAACATCATTATACAAGACAGATATCAAAATTCAACAATTTATTAAACCAAGCCTCCACAATGTTACCTTTGGATGAAAAATGCTTTTCATCAGCAAGTTTAACGTCTCGCTATAACAGTTCCTTTCCCTAAAGCTAAATGTGACCCGACTACAAAAGCTCAATCATCAATGGTATAAATCATCTATACTAGTTTCATGCTCTTTTCAGAAATCTGAAGATGTTAACTTGATGAAGTGTTTTATTTTAGTAATGCTCTGAGGGGCCGATGGAGGTGATACGTGTTTTCTGAAGATCAGGGGAAAGAGAGTGGCGGCACCCGAGTTTAAAAAGAGGGGGAGGGGGAGGATGGTGATGACAACAAATATGGGTGCCAAAAAGCACTTGTATGATATTGCTAAATTAACAGAGGCTAGCTAGAGGAACTGACTGGGAGCAACTTTGGGACAGACACCTCGACGGGGGAAGGGGTGTGTATGTGTGTGTGTGGGGAGGGTCAGATCTTGCCCCGATCCTACCCCCTGGTGCCGCTAGTGGTTGGAGAAGGCAATGAACTTGAAAAGAAAGTCATTTCTTGTCATTCTCGTGGACGGAGTTCCTGTGTGTCTACACTCTTTCATATTTTTGTGTGTATGTTTTCACGTTCAATGGTTGGAGATATAAATCATTCCCCCTCCGTAGAGAATACAAACACTCCCAATGCATCACGGGAAGGAGACATCCATCCCAGCAGACACTAGCCTAGTCTAATTCGAAGCCACTCCAACTGAGTTCGCTGTTTCCACTTTAACAGAAATGACTTTAAATTGTAAATAAAATGAATATATTCTTCAAATTGTACATAAATTTAACAAAGATCTAAGTCTTGCTATTGTAGCTAACAATAAATTTCTTTTTCTTAATTTTGTTTTTTGGGGAAATGTAAGAATATAATAAACAAAATTTTCTACAAGGACATTACAGATGAAGTGGAGTGACCTACTGAAAAACTGAGCTTGTAGTGTGTAGGTTTCCTTAAGGTTACTATATTTTGCTGTTGATTGGGGGGAGGTGGGGGTTGGGGCGGGGTGAGGGTGGGGTGAGGGTGATTGATCCAGTGTCTTCTGGTCGCTATAATGCCAAGGTTAGCATTATCTTTTTACTCGGGATTTTGTACCATTAGGCGAACTGATTCAAGGAACATAAATATGATATTCATAATGATATAGTTTCATAGCGAATAATAAGCAGGCATTTCTCCTTACGCACTCAACACGATACTACGAAATGAAAAGGGAAGTATGACATTTTCAATCTTAAAATCTGTTTATCAAATTTTGGAGAGAGGTAATATTTGTATATATCTCAAAAAGTTAAGAAGAGAGCATTTCTTCCATCATCAAATATTCAGTCAGGATTAGGAAATTGAATTCATACGTAATGCACATTTGTACATGATACTTCAAACAAAAACACGAATCAAAGATTCGGTTGGAAAGAGCGAAATTGGAAGCTCGCTTTTCGGGGATAATGTTAAGTATGTAACGGTGAATTATCCAAACAAACAAGGGAAAGACTACGCCTACTATGGAGAAGAGATCGATCGACAGAATTAATCTAGTACATGTATGTTATTTTTAGCGGAGAAGTATAAACCCTGGAGCATTGCTTAAAATATCACTTGGAGTTCACCATACCCTATCATAACATTTTAATATCATAGATATTCTATTACCCCCCCCCCCCCCCCCCCAAAAAAAAAAAAAAAAAAAAAATATATATATATATATAAGACACCATCAGTGAGGGGGGGGGGGGGGGGCAATATCTGTGGAAAACTCAAACTGATAATAGTTAGGCCTTCCATATGAGATAGGCCGATCATTTATCTTTACGAATTATATCATTGATGAAAGACAAAATTCTAGATGTCACAGAATCTCATCTCAAATCGTCTTGATATACGATATCCTCACAATTCAGCGTGTTAAAGGAAAGAGATAATCATCTACAATCCTAATCCCGGTTGGCATAGCGTAGGGGTTAGGGCATGTGATCCCAAATCGAATGGCAAACAAAAGAGGAAGAAACCTTCAGAATTCAAACTTTTAGTATACCTTCAGACCCCAGACCCTCGCTTTTCGTCTATTTTGTAGGACTGCCCATTTTATTGGACGTTCTCTACGCCATTGCCAGACCACATAGGTCTTGATGTGACATTACTACTATGCTCTTCCGTCACAAACTAAATTCAAAGATCCCATGGACAATGTGGTCCAAACATGGCTACGCCACTACTACGCTACGCCACTGCCAGACCTGGGGGTGTTTCATAAAGCTGTTGGTAAAGTTACGCATGACTTTACGAACGACTTGAATATGAAGTGCCGGATAAGATGCCCCAAGTTTTGCCTGATGTCTTAACAAAGTGTGACGGTATTTCCAATAACCTCAATTCAATTATGGCAAAAAACATACTTTGCATTAAAAATGTTTGTTGTAATAAGAATAGTTAATCTACATCTGCACAGTTCAACTTTAGTTGATGCAGTTAAAACTAATTAAGCAACCCCTTTGGCTTGTCATATTTAAGTCATTCGTAAAGTCACGCATGACTTTACGAACAGCTTTATGAAACACCCCTTGGTAACCCTCTGACATTTCCATCATCTGATCTTGTCCATAGGACATGACATGACGTTACTACCATGCCCTTCCTCCAAAAACTAAATTCGGAAATCCCATTTACAATACAGTCCAAACATCAGAATGTTAGTGGTTCCGGCGGAATTCGCTTAAGGTGCTCTCACACAAGAGCTTCGGACAGAGTCGGTTCAAGTCGGTTGAGTGACCGTCTTGCCCGTTCTGGATAATAGTGCCGTATATAATAAGGCCGTAGTAGACCATACAAAACCGTTTTAAATAACGTAGTACAGACCGTAATAACTGACGGTTGGAGTTTTAAACACGTTCAAAACTTTCCTTCTGCATGACCGACTGATCCAAAATAACCGTAGTAAGCCGTATAACGACCTTACAACAGCCTTTATAAGACCGTCATGGATCGTTATGGAGCGTACTAGACCGTAGTAGCCACCGTCTTACTTGATGTTAGTACGGTCAACTCAGCCAAATACGGTCCATGACGGTCTAGTATGGTCATGTGACGGTCACTACTAGTGATACGTCTATCACGGTTAGTTTTTGGCCGAGTCCAACCGTGGGGGTTATTTATATGTTTGAGACGGTCCATGACAGTCGTGATACAATTTGCTACTGTCTATGACGGTCGAGCTTCGGTTCACTACGGCCCAATACGGTCAACAGACTGTCACGTGGTCAAATCGCATGTGATTACATCTGTGCGCGCCGGTCTGCTCAGACTTCGCTATGACTCTGAAAAGCTAGGTACACAACGTTCTACACAACACTGAAAATGCCAAGACCAAGGAGAAGCCAACCCGGTACTCAAGGGGAGGAGAAGGAGAAGTCCATAAGCCCTCACTTCCTGCTGGATACCCCTAACACAGTGAGGCAGAGGAATGGGAAGTGCAGGCCACCAACCCTAACCCTGGGCCTGCTGAGCCTGAGCTAACACCGGCTGATTCTGATCTAGAGGAGGAGGACCAGGAAGAGGAGGAGGAAGAGGAGGAGGATTGGAAGCCTGTTGCTGCTGCGTCTGGTTCTGCTTCCAGTAAGGGGAAGGCAGAAGCCTACACTTTTACACAGAAGCAGGAGATGATTAATTTGCTAACTGGTTGGAGGAAACCCCCTGCCTCTACGACAGAGACACTACGATTACAAGAATAACACCAAGAAAACAAGATTGTGGGCTGAGAAGGCTGCAATATATAAGGCCTGCACAGTCAAGCAGCTTCTCATCTTCTGGAAGACAGTCAGGTTTGGGAAGCTGATTAATGTGGCTAAGTAGGAAGATAAGGACTTCAAAAGGCATGATAAAACATTTAAGTTGTGCTGAAGGTTTGCAAAAGCGTATAGTGGTAGCGTCTCTTCGAGACTGTCGTAGACCGTTGTTGACCGTAGTAACGACTGTTACAAGCCGTTACAGACCGTGACATACCGTAGTAATGACCGTTACAAACCGTTACAGACCGTATTCAAGGACCGTAAAAGACCGTTGCTGTATCGTTGTATAATCGTTACAAACACCCGACCGTCGATGTCTGGGACGGTCATGTAACCGACTTCAACCGTCATGACCGCAGGTCGGCCGTCGCTCCCGTGTGAGAGCACCTTAGCAAGTACGCCCAAATCTGATTCAGTCACTGTTGATAGCGCTCGTCAATAAGAAAATAGATACGACTGCCTAGTACATTTACACTGCCTATCCCCACCCCCACCCTGAAAAACCTCGAAGTTACTAGGCACCTTCCACCGCGACATCACAAAGTTAGAAAAATCGCGATGTTAGTAAAATCTTGAAATTTGGATCGTATAGTGTGAATGGACCCATAAAGGACAGGCACACGGATATTGAAGCAATATTGGTATATTCCTCTTCTCGTTGGAGTATCCTCTCCCCAACAAGTGAATGTCAAAGTCTCTTCCAGTAATGGAAGTGCTTAAATACGATGGCGTAGCGTGGGTCGATTCATATGGTGCGGGGGGGGGGGGGGGGGGAGAACAACTGATTTTTACTACAAGGCATTTTGCAGAGTAGTTTTTAAGGGGCACGGATCTAAACAAATCTCAGTCAAGCAACAAAGGTGCTCACATTTTTCTGAACTGTTTTCCCCAAAATCTACTACTATACTACTACTACTATAACTACTATTACTATTACTACTACATGTACTACTACCATTACTTCTACTATTACTACTACTACTACTACTACTACTACTACTACTACTACTACTAATGATAATAATAACAGCAACAATAATTAAATAATTAAAATAATGATAATGATATTTACTAAAACAATGTTAAATCATGTTAGTACTACATAAAACAAACAAAAAATGCTTATTGTATATTATTATATATAATTCGTTATTATTTTTCTAAAATCCGAGAATAATATAGCTTAAAAGCGTACAATGTTAGATGGTTTTATTTGTTTTGTTTTTATTTGGATTCACTTCAGATAACAAAGAGGAGGGAAAAGAAAAGAAAAGTGAGAAAAGGTAAATATGTGAATGAAAAAAAGAAAATTAATCTGCATTAGCAACAACGTCTGAAAATTCTAAAATACACCTTAACCAATAGCTTTCTAACATTTGTGTGTGAATACTTCATATTTTACTATTTGTTGACGACAACACCCTAAAAGATAAATCATCCATTCTAACCAAGTAACATTTTAATTCTTATTAAAAATACTTTTTAGTTGGAAATCCTTCACCAAGTTATGGTTAACAATCCGTAGAAATCAAGACTGTTTTCATGGCATATTGCCATAGATCAACCAATCGATAAAACTCTTACAAAATTATTTCACCGAGCACTTATTTTAAAACTTCAGGCATGCTTCATCGCAGTAAATAAAATAGCAAACAAACACACGAAAAAAACAACAACAAAGAGCAATGTACTAACTACCTGTACACTTTAACGGAATGAAAATAAGGGGCACGGCTGGCTGCGACCCCCTTTCCACAAGGTCACCTCGGTGCCGCCCCTGACTTTCCCATTTGCTGGGCTATCAAGGAGGACTACATGGGGATATATTTAGCTTCCTCTGATTATGGCGTCTGCTGCTATGTTCTTTGGAAAGGTCAGTAGGCAACAACGGCGGAGGATAAACTCTAACGACCCACTAGCTTAGCTTTCTCCCGAGTCTCCTTAGCTGACATCGAATATTTTCAAAGACAAGTCCCTCATGATACTATAACAAATATTAAATAATAGTAAGAATGATAATAATGAGGACCAGATGATGATGACAAGAGTAATAATGATGGTGATGATGCTGACGACGACTAGGATGATGATGATAGTATTAATAATAATAATAATAATAATGATAATGCTAATGATATTAACAACAACAATAATAATATTAATAACAATAATGATGATAATAATAATAATGATAGTAAAACAATAAGAATAATAATATCACTAACAGCAACAATAATGACAATATAATAATAAGGTCAACCAACAAAACTAAAGTATATATATATATATATATATATATATACATACATATATACACATGTATATCTAGTAGCACACTATATGACCATTTGGTTTTATTTTTGAAATATCAGTTATAGATGATAGATGCCTAGCTTTTACCGCATGTAATATGAAACAAACTATCATCGACTCAACATGAATGAACATGGTGCGCCCCCTCCTGCCCCTCAAAAAAAAAGAGAGAAAAATAATAAAACATACAAATGTATTTTTGTAAAATAAGCGGTAGTGGTCTAATTGCGTTCACAATCGTCTGCATTGTCGTATCCTAAATGAGTCATGTTCTTAAATCTTTGAAAATAATCCAAAAGAAAAATATTAATGTGTATTCGAGTCGGAAACATGGTCTAAATATTCATAAAGCCAGAGACATTATACATATTTCTAAGATGATTAATCGCAAACTTCGCATCGGACGGTTGTTAATGAGGAAAGTCAGAGTATAAAATTTGGGGATTTGTAATAAAAAATTGTTAATGTTTTCTTAAATAGCCCATGGCATTTCTAAATGAAAGGAATAGCCACTGAAATGCACGAAATATGACAATGTATTCCTGGTGAATATTTTAAATGAGTGGGTTTCGGACTCATGGAAGCAATATATCACTGAATCCAAACTGACATTTTACTACTTCCACCGAATGTTTGCCGGAGTCATTGCTGCATGTAAAGCGCGTTATAATGTTCTGTCATTTTCTTATCAGCGGAGTAGCAACAGGGGGTATACGGGGTACATGTGCCCCCATGAAATGACCGAAAAGAACAGAGAAAGGGAAAGAAATTGGAAAGGTTATACGAACCCTCCTACACACCACCCCTCCCCCTCCCATCAATGGCATTGTTGTTTTGCATTTCATCCATCGAGTAAGACCGATGCCCCCCACCCGCCCGCCATGATGCCGGTGCCCCTTTATATCTGGACCCGTGATACGCTACTGCATCTCGGCGCGTTCTAATGTTCTGTTATTCTTTTATGGTTATTGGACAAAACATACTGTAGATAAAAATAGGGGCTGGCTGTTTTGGTAGAACGACTTTTACTAGTAAATGTTTCCCGGTAAATAGTCGAATCTCGCTTCTCTTTCGCAGACGATGAATTGTTAATGGCGGGGAAACGAGGAGATTGAACCTTGGCAATTCGCTTCTAGGATACACAAATCAAACATCATTTTGCTTTTTACTGTTCAGCCTTTTCTTTTCATTGCTGTTCTATGAAAAGCTTTACTGGGGCATGCATTATCAAGAAAACTATCAATTTATATTCATTAAATGATACAGTTGTCTTGTCAGTGCTTCTATGTAATGGATCTGTGATTAGTCTCTTTGATGTAAAATTATACATGACATAGAAATATCCTTTCTACCAACAATACAATGTCGACATCTTGTGAAAAACAGCCTTTACGTCAATATCGTGATATCTATGCAACGTGCTGAATACACCATCCCTTAAACTACAACATATTAGATGGTAGTTATAAAGTTCCGGCTTTATAAGTATTTCCATAAGTTTTCATTATGCAAGGCTTAATGATACAGTATCTTGTTCTCAACCCAATCAACACTTTTTGAATATGTGTTGACATGTTCTTTAATATCAAAGTGTCCTTTTCTGTTCATTTTTCAAATCAATGTTGTATTTACATTCTACACAAAATGATATATGAAATTAGAATGAATAATACTAATTTATTCGTCAAATAATCTGATATTCCTATTCTGACTGTGTGATGTTTGAGTGTATTGTACCATTTTTTGAACTTTAACAATAATTATGTGCACTGTATTAGTGAACGCGTTGTGGATATACATGTATATGCCCCGTTGATTGATGCAGTGCATGAGTATATACACCTTTGTCAATATCGACAAATATAAAATTTTCATTACTTCCTATACAATCACTCAAATCTCCTATATTATGGAAAATGGAATGAATAATACTAATCTATTCGTCAAAGCTTGGTCATTAGTTTGCAGACTCTCAAATACCATTAATATTTGAGTTTGTAATTCCAGTGCGCCAAATTGTCAATATTAAAAATACACCAATGGATCTGTGTAGAAAATTCAGAATTTCTCGATCTTCGCGATGGACTTAGGTTATTAAACCTTCAGCAATCACACTCTTTTCCTTTCGCTTATTTATATATTTATTCAACTCTATTTCATAATCAATATTTTTGTAGGGGAGGGTGTCTGACCTGTGCAAGTTTAAAAGACCATGAGGGCAGGATGTGTAGGAGACTAAAAGGCCTATTTACAAGTCTGATTCCCAAAAGACGATTTGGTAATGAATTTAATGTCGTTCCTATGAGGAAGTTGACTGTTGAGGATAATCAAACATACCAATTATTTTCATATTATATTAATATCAAATTTATATCATATTAATATATCTATATATATTATAGCCCCCTTTCATCGTTGTCGTCATCACCGTCGTATTCGTAGAAGTAGTAGAAAGGGTGTGGGTGGGAGTAGTAGTACTAGTAGTAGAAGAGGACGGTGTGGTAGTAGTAGTAGTAGTAGTAGTAGTATAGTAGCAGCAGCAGCAGTATACTAATGTTTTTATTGGTAGTTAGTAGAACGTATTAGTAGAAGTAGTGGCAGCAAGGTGTGTCAAGGTGTGCGAGTATGTGGGCGTGTATTGTGTATGTGGGGGGTGCGTGTGTGTGGGTGGGTGTGGGTGGGTGTGTGTTAAAAAATCAGAGTGAGAGAGTAAGGGAGCAGAGATGAAACTAGATAGCCTTTGACATTTGAAATTAAGAAAGAAAAATAACCCACTGTAATTGAACAGCAATATAGAGAGAGGGGGAAAGAGATATAGGATGTAAGAGATCAGCAGAGAGAAAAGGAGAGATAGAGAGGCGGGAAGAGAGAGATGGGGAGAGAACACATACGCTAATAAATTGAGAGACAGAAAAATGTGGTCATGGAGACAAAAAACAACAAAACAGAGAGGGAGTAGAGAGAGAATTAAGAGAGAGTGTTGTGATAGAGATGACAGAATATAGAAGGATCAGGCTTTTTTTAAAAAGTCAAAACCAAACGATTAGCTTTTAGTTTGGGCTCGGAGCGGTAATTATGTGTTATAGGGGGCGTGTGTTATTGATGCTTCATGTCTGCCTTATGCGCAGTGGAGCACGAGACTGAGTCGCTGCTCGACGCTGTCCTACTTGGCGGTCGTTCACATCGCAGCCCTGCTTGTGCTGTACTTTTACCAAGAGGGCGCACTTTCACTACGCAGCCTCGGTTGATTGTAAAGTTTCACCCAAACGAAGAACAACCTTATTGATCTAATCGCAGATTTTCGCCAAATTCATTGTCATATATCGAAGGTCTCGTTATTGTCAAGAACCTTTAAATACCCTTTTCTTTCTTCCCCATATAGAAATGTCTATTTCATTTTGCTGTAAGGGAAATTTATAATGCATTATGTTGTGAAGAATTTTTTTCAGACCCTAAATAATCATAAAAAACCCATATCATTTAATCGAAGTCCGAGCATTCCTGGAAAGGTTGATTATATAGCACATAATAATTGGTGTATGCTGTAATAGCAGAATGATAAGAAATTAACTCAATCCTGCTGACAGTCATATGCACTGCACACATAAATGTAGATATGGGACTACAGTACACACAAATGTTCGGCCGGAACATTTCAGCTGTTTCTTGTCATATTTTTAATGTGAGGGCATTTTAAGAGCAATCCTTTTCAGGGGAAATGTCTACTATGATAATCTTCCAAACTAACATAAAAAGAGTTAGAAAGCTCACAAATTATTGTTACCTTTCCCAGAACTCAACTTTCCCTTTAAAACTTCCTCCAGTCTTCTTTTGTTCCAGTAAAATACGCCTGTCTCTTCTCTTTTTCTTTCAGGCCTTTTAAGCTTCATGGACAAGTAAATCATGTGAGGTGGCTTTCGAATCCAACATAACGTGGATAATGAACGGCTACTGTACAGCCCATGAGACCGACATTTTAACGTTTTTCCCTTATGTATTTTTCGTCGGTCTCGTGGGCCTTTTTGGAACTTTCTTCTCTTCTATATATCTTCTCATGTATTTCTTTGCTTGTCGGTCTCAGGGCGGATACAGGATTTTCTGAAGGGGGGGGGGGGGTCCACACTGAGGAACCCTCCATTTGACAAGCCAAACGGCCATCTAGGGGGTCCGGGGGCGCACGTCCCTTGTGCCCCCCCCCCCCCCCCCACCCCCCTCTGGATCCGCGCCTGGTCTCGTAGGCTGGCGTTCTAGTGAACCTTTTTTTTCTAAATGTCGATCTCGTGGACCGTCTGTCTCGTTGTTATCGACCTATCGGTCTCAAGGGCCGTTGGTTTACTGGAATAACGTCATAGAAATGCAAGTGTGTACGCTGTGCTGCGGGTTCCAGTTAAATATCAAAAACACTCGATTCGTTTTTCGTTGCCTGTATTAGACTGTCACGCGGGCACCCAGTCACAACGAAAGCTAAAGCATGTGCATGTCTAATAATGATTTGAGGTCCCTTAGTAGTACCGCAGAGATTGAATAATAAGCGTAGAATCTTTTAAAAAAAGGGAACATCAGTCAAATATCACGGCCGTCCATCAGCCCAAATCATTGATCTCTCCCAAATTTATTGCTCTTGTCCGCGAACTGATATTTTTTACCATACAACCTATTCACTAAAATAACTAGGTCTAACGCCCACCCCCCGTAGCAATCGTAATCTGTATTTATTCTCCAGGATATATTCATGAATAATTTACCTAACTGGCACTACTAATTACTATTTAGGTTGCATCTCGACGGAGAATAAATTATGTTTATGCAGCGGGTATAATGAAGATTCTATAATTATCTTAGCACACGAGATTGAAATGATCAAGCCTGAATTGGCTGTTATGAGAACATTACGATGCGTGTGTTGAGAGCCAGAAGGGCGTTAACTCATATGTTTTAACACACAGTTAACGCCCTTCTGGCTCTCTACACACGCGTTGTATTTGTTGACTGTTGTCTGGGTTTAATGCAGGCACGTTACTGTGAGTAGCAGGAGGTAAGAAAATGATATTTACTGCAATGAATAATGCTTAATTGTTTTTATCTAATCGTTGTTTTCTCTCGTTTGTCATGACTTGTATAGGATTAACGATAGAGATAGCCTACTCGGAAAGACTGAATCTTAATTGTATTTGAATTAGTATATAACGTAATAAAATCCAGCGTTGACCCACTTTGATAGGATAATGAGGGAAGAGTGTGTGGGTGTGTGTTTGTATGTGAAGGTATGCCTAAATAAATCCATTACCTATATGAAAATGCACAGCTAATGAGGGAGAGTGATAAAAAGAGAACGACAGAAAGAGAGAGAGGAGATATGGAGACCGATGAAGAAGGAGAGAGAGAGAGAGTGGGGGAGGGAGACAGAGAGAGGAGAGTCAGAAAATAAAGGGAATGAAGAAATTTTAAAGATAGAGAGTGAGAGAGAGAGAGAGAGAGGGGAGAAAGGGAAAGAAGAAGGGAGGGTGCAAAGGGATGGGTCAGATAAGATATCGAGTGGAGGAAGAGAGAGAGAGAGAGAGATAGGGGGTGGGAGAGAGAGAGAGAAAGAGAGTGAGGGAGGAGGGAGGGAAAGATGGTATGGAAAGGTATAGAGCGAGAAATTGTGTGTCAGATCAGGAAGCTGTTACAGGTCCTTGGTCTTGGTCAGTTGACAGAAAGAGAGAAACAGTTAAGAAAGCAAGTAGAACCACAAGAAAAAAAGAAAGATAATTATAATAACTGTGCATTTAGGGAGGAGTGAAGGTCATTTCAATATTATAATGGAATGGAAGTCTTTATATTGCTCCTCCCAAAGTTCGTCGCCCGTCAGAACAATCAATTTTATGAAAGCCTCCCCCCCCCCCCCCCCTCCCATGATCAAAGCTCTACGAAAAATAATTCCATACCAGTTCAAAGTCAAGCGCGATACCCTCTATCTATAGTTTCAGCTTATAAATAGTACCGTATTTTAGACGCTGTGTTGTTGTTAGATCAGATAACCCTTTAGCAACCGTTTCTCATAGTCTAGGACAGCCTGCCTCACAAGGAATGGTAATTCTGATAATGTTTTATTTTCGCATGTCGTATTACGACGACTACTCCTGGACCCTGAGCACGGACATCTACCCCTCCCCCCCCCCCCCCCCCCCCCCCCCCTTAGGAGATGGACCATTCGGAACCCAACCCCCCCCGGTTTTCACAAGGATCCTCAGAAAACCGAGCCAAAAAACGTAGAGAGCTATGAGGCGTATACACTTAATTAAATTGTTCCTTGAGTAGCTGTCCGAGAGTTATGGTCCTCGTAGAGGTAATTGTCCTAAGGGGTAGTTGTCCGGGGTATTTTTCTGGTGGATACTTGTCCGGCTGTATTAGTCCGGGAGGGAGGTGTTTGTCCTGGAATCGTTGCATGTACAGTTTGGGTAAACCTCAAAACAATACACACGATTTCTCTGGTCTTGGTTGAAAAATAACTAGATTCATTTAAAGTCCCAAGCATGCACAAGAGGAGGAAAAATGGCAAAAAATGTCGATCACTGGTTGCAATAAGAATCGCCTTTTCTGTTCCGACTTTGTTTTGATAACTCCCTATCAAATATTTCTCATTCAACATGATCAATAATAAGGGACGTTTCCATATATTTTTATCTATTTATCTATTGTATTTTGATCTATTTAATTTTTTTATTTTGTCAGATTATACTTTTATTTCTATTAATATTTGTTTGTTTATTTATTTGGGGGTTGTCTGTATTCAAACTTACCTTTTTGCTAGCTAGTCCTTTGGAATGGCCCAGTTGTGGGTCGGTCGATGGAGGTGCAGACCGACTTTGATTTTCAGGATTCATTTTACCGTATTTATACACTGTATCTATTGTTTGAATTACATAAGGTTTCTAATAATTTTGTATTTTTGTATTATTTTGGATTTAATCTTAATTTTCCGGTAAACCGTGCGCTTAGAAACATCCTAATATATGTATTGTATTATTATTATTATTATTCACATCATCATCATACTGTATTTCCATGGCATGCCATGAATGATAAAAAGAGCGACTAGCCAGCTATATCAAAATAATACACAATTATAATCATTCGTGCAGTAAAGGCTTGGCTGTATGATCATCATACGTTTTATTCTTTTGAAATGTCTGTTTTAAAAAAGATGATAATGTTCAAAATCATATCGCAGGCCTACTTTTCATCATTATGGCTGGATAGATAGATTGGTACGCGAGTAGCTATACTATAGCCAGTAGTATCGATATATGTAAAATGCTAATTTGTTTTGCAGTCAAGACTTGTATATATGATCATTCATTTCATTTTCTTGGGATGTCCGTTTCTAATAGATGATCATGTTTAATACTATAGTATAGGCCCATATTTCGTTATAATTATGGCTGTACACCAGCAGTATCAATTAATATATGTATAATTCTAATCTGTCTTGCCTCTAGGTTTGGCCTTATGATCTTTCATTTTATTCTTTTGGATTTTTAAAAAAGATGATCACGTTCAAGATCATACTATATTTTTTTATTATAATTATGACTGTACATTACATTGAATGGTACGCGAGTAGCTACTAGCCAGCAATATCGATATAATTTTATGTATAATAATAATTCTAATTTGTTTTGCAGTCAAGACTTTTATGTATGATTATCCATTTTATTTTCTTGGGATATCTGTTTCTAATAGATGATCATGTTCAACATATAAGCCCATTTTTCATTATAATCAAGGCTGTACACCAGCAGTATATATGCACAATTCTAATCTATCTTGCAGTCAAGGCTTGGCCTTATGCTTGTTCATTTTATTCTTGTGGAATGTCTGTTTCAAAAAGATGATCATGTTCAAGATCATACTATATTTTTTATTATAATTATGGTTGTACATTATCCTGAATGCTATACTCAAGCAAGGAGGTACAAGGCAAGCTTGCCTAGTACCTCCTTGGCTCAAGTCGCTCCTAGCCAGCAGTATCAATACATGTATATGCACAATTCTAATCTGTCTTGCAGTCAAGGCTTGGCTATAATTATGATCATCATATCGAGGGTAGAGCGGTCTGCTCTCAGCATCTAGCTGTCAAACCGACCAGGGAAAAAAAAAGAGAAATGGATGACCCTGACATTGGCTGCGTCGCTTTTGTGTACACTAAAATTTCACATCCACCCAGCTCTGCCATTAAATGACTCGATCCGACATTTTGGCGAGGTCACTCAGGTATAGGGCAGACATCTAGCTTTCCTGAGCCTCTCGGCAGCTTCATGCTGCATGTGTGTATGTAGCATGTTTAGTACTAGTTGTTATTATCATAACAACATTTCTAGTGCGCACATTTAAGTTATCCATCCTATGGGATGCTGTTGACAACCGTTTATAAACTTACATAAGACGGATTAAATTATATAGAATGTTTAGTATTTAAGTTACGATGGTGATATTACAGATTTTCGACATGCAGACGTGATAACAGTTTTAATAAATCTTATTTTGCTCTGTCATCTCAGAGAGGTCCACCTCCCTGGTCATCTACTTCCTCCACTATTTTATTCTCTCTCTCTCTCTCTCTCTCTCCCTCTCCCTCTACTTCCTTTTTTCTCTATCCCTCATCCTTCCTCTACCTCTTTCATTTGACCCCCCTCTCTCTCTCCCTCTCTCACTTGTCATTTCCTTTTTAAAACCTCCATGTAATGGAGGTTACTCTCTCCCTTCGTTTACTTTACTCTATAATTACGTCGTATGAAATTTAACAAAATGGTTAAGATATAATTTATATCTTAACCATTTTGTTAAATTTCATACGACGTACCTTACCGCCCCTCCCAATTTTTCTTGCAGGGGCCTGAATTGCTCGTTTATTAATACACACACTTAGAAAAAAAGGTTCAGGTTTGCACCCTAAATGCAACACTTGCAGCACCTTTTTGGGTGCAATCTTGCACCCTACATGAAAAGGGTGCAAAAATGCACCTTTTTATTCTTGTTTGCACCCTTTAATGCCCGTTTGCACCCTAACAGATGCAACTTTGCACCTTTAAGGGTGCAGAAAAGTTTGCATCCAAAGGGTGCAAATCTGTACCTTTTTTGAAGCCAGTGTACAACTCTCCACCCTTTAAGGGTGCAAATTGTAGCTAACTGCACCCCTTAAAGGTGCAAAATGCTTCTTAGGGTGCAAAGTTGCACCCAAAAAGGTGCTGCCAGTGTTGCATTTGAAGGGTGCAAAATTGTACCTTTATTTTTAAGTGTGCATTTATCTATTTTGCGATGTCTTCTGTTCCTCATAATAGTCCGCCGTCTTTAGCCTCTTCTATTTTTGTCCTCCATTAATTACTCCTTTCATGTCGCTCCTCCACAAGTCATATTCACCGTATTAACCTCTTTCGTTCTGATCATCCACCCCTCCCCCCCCCCCCTCGTTCCCTTTATTTTTTCTACTAATTTATGCGTTTATCCCTAGCACTCTGTTTGTAATTGAAATCACTTAAATGTGACAGACTTAAATACGTGAATTGACAGGCAGAAGGGCGTTAACTCTATGTAAAAGTAAATGAGATAAGACCCTTCTGACTCTCAGCCGAATAATATATTCGCTGTTTGATGGATATCTAGAACAAAGAAAATTATTTCTGCAATACATTTCGTCTGACTTTCATGCAACACACGTCTGCCCAAACTAAAACAGATACATGCAAAGAAAGCCGGATGGCAGTTTTCTCAGTATACAGCACACCGACGGACGATTTCCCTCCTATTCGGCCAAAAAAATCCATTATGTGCATGATATTATCGCAGCTAACTTGTGAAACGATACACGAACAAAAAATGTCAAGTTCAATTATCCACATAGGATTTGCCTTAAATGGAAAGGCTGGGGTGTTTTGTAGCATTTGCTTTGTAAAGATGAAAGAGGTTGTACCTGGGAGCACCCATAATCCTTGCTCTAGCGCTTTTTATGGCGCTAAAACACCGACATTGAATTAATCATCGTGGAGAGATAAAGGTCGACTCGACCCGACACTCTGAAATGGATCAGGAATTAAAACGTGAAGCGGTGAATGGGTGGCTTGTCATAAGCCCTTGGTAATTTTTTTGTTTTGGGTCCCCGAATAATTTGCATAATTGCCTTATTTTTCTTTCACCCGCTCATTTTCTCTCAGCGGCAAAAAACTATCGGGACTATTGCTGATTCTGTTCCACTTAGCGCTATGTTTTAACGACCTCTGTTATCTCCCGACAGAGCGAGAGCTTTGAAACGGAGCGAGCGAACTGCAGGCATGACCAGAATAATTATTTTAATATCATTAGTGATACGACTTTGGAATTTTAATCATTGCGAACAATGCTTCATCATCATGAAGTAATGTGTAATATTGAACATTTCTATGTTGTCGTTGTTATCATCATTATGATCATCACACAAGGCTTCATCGTAGAGCCGGGCCCCATGGCACTGAACGGGGGGACCCTGATCACGAAGAAGACATAACCAAGTATTAGTTAGAACATTTGAGAGACTTACAAGAATCATGTTCGTAAAATGAATGGAGATGGTGCATACATCGTTTTACATGCTTCACACGATTGCAGTTAGCGACAAATGCTTTGTTTAGAGTTATGGTTATTCTGAAGCTATTTGACTAATACTATTTTCAAATGGAAGGCGCTATTCACGTAGTAGCAACTGTTTCAGTATGTATATATATATATATATATATATATATATATATATATATATATATATATATATATATTTCAACTGAAAACAAAGTTTTATAGGGAGCTGTAAGTTGACCTAGCGGTAATGTCAGCGGCCAGCTCTCTGTCTTTGACTACAAACTGATACTGCACGGACCCAGGTTCGAAAATGAATCACGTCTTCTGGATGGTGACGTTAGAGGTCGGTCCCCAAACGTTAATAATAATAATAAAATAATAATAATAATAATAATAATAATAATAATAATAATAATAATCATCATCTTCTACTATCATTGATGATAAGCCAGAAAACAGTATTTAAGACAAATTCCTACATTCTTTGCATATTTAAGATTATTAGTTTGTTATGAAATTGTGCCGTTTTTTAATGGCATGCCGAAATGTGTTTGTGTAATATGAATTTATTCAAGTTTTATTTTAAAACAAAATTCTTTCTTTATTTTTGTAATAAAGCAAACCTTTTAGATCTTTTACTGTTTAAATTTTGTTTTTCTTTGCAATAGAATTATTCACATCATCTGCGTAATTACAGAATTCTGGCAATAAAAAAAAACCCTCAGAATATTATTTTAGGAATCATATCATGCATACTCTTCAAATCCAAATTTTTAATCAAGATTATAGCAATATAAAATTACTCTTATATTCTTTTTTTTTAATCAAAATTATAGCAATGTAATATTACTCTTCTATTTTTTAAAATTATATTTCAACAAAACATCCATATCACAGTTACGCCAAAAAATTCTCCTGTAATAACCTCAAGTATTGATGTTTTATTTGAATGATTAAATTTGCTGATAAAACGAACAGAGAAGCGAAAAAAAAATCAAGTATTCCAGACCTGCGAGTTGCTACTGAGCACGAGAGGGCGTGCATCCAATTTAGATTCAGGTCGCGAATGAGTGATTTTGCGTAAATGTTTGCGAGTGACGGGAAACATTATTGTTCTTCGACTTATTATTAGCACGTTCTTATAACACAAGGAGCTCTCACAAATTTCATATTGGTAAAGTTAACAAAGAGTTCATGTTAATGTCAGTAAGGCACTCAGGACCGTCATTCTGGAACTCCCTTCCTTCATTCATTTCTGATAATGTATTTAAAATAAGGTTAAAACAATATCTCCGAAGCTCTAAATTATAAAAATGTTAGCTAAAAAATGAACTTTCTTACACGCTAACATCCATTTCCTTTCTTTCTGTTCAATGTTTCTGTTTTGCTGTTTTCCCTATCCATTATGTTTTTGTCTTTTTCTTTGAATTCGTATATTATTTCATTGTTTGATTGCCTTATTTCACATGTTCTACATAGATATTGTGCATTTTGATTTATTAAATTAAAATGGCATTAAACTGGTAATACTTGAACAGCGCCATCTTACAGTGACTGCTAAGTGAAGATTATATTTTGAAAATTAATTGCAATTAATTTGGAATTTTGAGAAACAGCTTGTTTGGATAACAGGCACATTTTATATTTCAAACTATTATTTTTGACTTTGCAAATGTGGAAAATGGCCTACAAGTACATTTTAAGCTTCTACAAACTAAAATGTGGCATGATGGGAAAATGAGAAACACAGACACTTTTCAAATCCTGTCAAAAGATGGCACCATTAGGAGCTTCAGTTCAGAGCCCTTCATTCTCATGTATAAAGGGCTCTGCTTCAGTTTAGAGTCCCTTGGTGGATAGAGTTACGACATGGACGTCCTATGTTTTTGGACACAAAATAGCATTCGAATTCTTACTATTTAGAACACCCAGGTGCTCATCGACATTGAATAGAAATGTTACGTGATAGTGGCCCCAAAATGGCGTTCACGGGCTGTCGTTACTCTATCTATAAAGGGACTCTACTTCAGTTTACTGTCACTTTAATCTCTAATTATTTAGGGATTACTGCTTCGACAGAAAACTGATTTTTTTTTTTTTTTTTTCAGTATTCCCCAATTCCATTTCTATCAATCAATGTATTAATATGAGAGCATTTACGGTGTAACTCTTCACTTCTCGGTTTCTTACATTGTCTGCTTATGTTTTAATTTTTTGTGTTTTTTATTTCTCATACGTTACTACATTGAAACATGCGTTTATATGTTCATTGCGCGTATTCATTCAACACTTCCCTTAAATGTTACCGTATTGTGATTACCTATTTGTATACCCATGATTTTTTAATTGGAACTGAAAATAAATGATAGTTGATAATGATACTTGATTTTTTATTTGTACTGAGAAACATGTTTGTCTGTGTGTATATATATATATATATATATATATATATATATATTATAATATATATATATATATATATATATATATATATATATATATATATATATATATATATTGCATCACCCCCCCCCCCCCCCCGCGAAATAAATTCTGTTCCATCATACTATTGAGTAAATGAGAATGTTAGTAATTTTAGTACAAAACAAAATGGTAGAACTTTCGATGACATCACGTATGATGGCTGCATTGCCAAGAGATACTTCTCTATATCAGTGGTGTAGCTACGGGGGGCACGGGGGCACGTGTCCGTGCAGTCCCCCGTCAATCTTATGGGGAGAAAAAAATAGACGAAAATTAGAAAGAGAGAGAAGAAAGGAAGAGTTGGGAAGGAAACGAATAAGGAACATGGCGTGACCCCTCCCAGACCCTTCCTCTAATGAATGGACTTGTTCCCATTTCATGCACCGAGTAAGACCAGTTCCCCCCCCCCCCCCGATCCCTCCCCTCCCCCCTTGCGCTGGTGCCACCTTAATGTCCGGACCCATGCCATGCCGCTGCCCCATATTATAAGTGATCTCAATTTTCGAAAATTCATAACACTCCAATTTCCTTTTCTGTGTCCACCCAGGCTAACTTTCTTTAATGGATTAATAAAAACGTGAATATTATGTTACCAGCCACACACATAATGATATATAAATAGATATTGTGCATTTTGATTTATTAAATTAAAATGGCATTAAACTGGTAGAACTTGAACAGCACCATCTTACAGTGACTGCTAAATTAAGATTATAATTAAAAAAATTAATTGCATTTTATTTTGAATTTTGAGAAACAGCTTGTTTGGATAATAGGCACATTTGATATTTCAAACTATTATTTTGACTTTGCATATGTGGAAAATTGCCTACAGGTACACTCTAAGCTTCTACAATCTAGAATGGGGCATGATGGAAAAATGAGAGGCACAGACACTTTTCCAATCCCGTTAGAAGATGGCGCCATTAGGAGCTTCAGTTTACTGTCCCTTTAAGGTTTAATGACAGATTACATAGGAAGAGCGAAAGGGGGAAAACAAATTTATTCCTTTTCTGTGTATTCTGACGTACGGATATATAAAAAGCTGTCATCCAATAATCAAATACTTGCTGGTTAATTTAATAGTTCAACGCTTATTTAATACTTAGTAACACAGCTGTGCAGCATTGACGTCAGCCATGATTTATTATATGATCCATTTTCTTATACTATGTCAAGTTTTATTTGAAATGCAAAGGATCAATATAGCACATGACCCCATTACCAGGAAGAGTCAAGCGATGTATTCCACGTAGTCGTGTTATTTGATTATCATAACTCCTGTTGAATGGTTTCTTCTTTCTCTTGCCCTGCCTTTTCCTTCAAATCATGTTCCGTATAGTCTCTACCTGGGGAGCGTTTCATCAAGTGTTTTGTCAGTGATTCTTCAGTAGCTTATAACAGTTGTCAGTAAAAATCACTGAAAAAACACTTGATGAAACGCTCCCCCGATTATCTATTTCTAAGTGATAACCTCGTCATCTCATGATTTTGAATAAGCAAAAGCGCTTAGCAAATTCGAACACCTTATAGAAAGGCTACAGTGATAAAAATGATTTACGGTGCGAGTTCGTGCCCTGGGTGGGTGATATGATAGGCGATAACATTAGATGTAGCTATACACAGCAGTAGTAGCTTGCGATGTCTTTAGGAGGAGATACAGGAGAATGATATGCAAATTATTGCCATCTATGCTTACGATTCATTGATCAGGATATACTCTCTACGTTGACTCGTCACTACTATTACTGTTATCACATCCATTGCAGAACACATACTGGTGTGGTGAGTGTAATTTGATTTGATCGATTTTACGATAATGCCGCGATAATGTTGTTCAAATACAGGCGATGCAAAACAACTGGGAAACATACGTTCATGATTACAGACGTATATCATTTCATGTATATCACAATTACAAATTTAACCATAACCATAGACAATATGGATTGTGTGCAGATAAACATTCAGTAAGCCTATATCCTGCCTCACATGAATTTTAGTTCTATCTTTTTAAGCATACATCTCCTGTGCTATATAATACACTCAGTCTTGTGATTCGA
Organism: Heliocidaris erythrogramma; assembly: GCA_025617745.1. Classification (NCBI taxonomy): domain Eukaryota; kingdom Metazoa; phylum Echinodermata; class Echinoidea; order Camarodonta; family Echinometridae; genus Heliocidaris; species Heliocidaris erythrogramma. Next base: position 23,276,688 of record CM046869.1, read on the forward strand.
TTGCCTTGAAGATTTTTATTCGGCACGAGAGTCCATTAACTGGCTTCTCGCTCATGCGAATATCGTATCATGAATTTTTTGATCTACCTGCCATTTGTTTTTTTTTTTTTTTTGTTTGTTTGTTTGTTTGTTTGTTTTTTTTTTTTTTTTGGGGGGGGGGAAACACATATTATTTTTCTTGCAATCTTCTGTTTTGCGCCAGCGCCAAAGCACTGTTAACCTAGACCGAAAGCTTCAGTCTCTGTTCGTCGGGTGTTCCACTGGACTACGTCTTGCTTCACTACACCTCCTTACATAGACTGAACTCGGTCTCTCACTCTGTACCAGGGACTAAGGACGAATTTTCATTTTCCATTAAATACATTATTTTATTAAAATAAACAACTCAGAATGAGAACAACGGTAATATAATATGCTTGAATAAATTTCTTACCCCAAATTCCTCGTCTGGTACACGAATCTGATCATTTGAAGCATGGAAGTTGCACGTCAGTAGCGAGTCGCTGACAGCCATTCTTGGTTATAATCACATGACCCGGAAGTAGGCCTAGTCGGAAGCGTATAGAGATTGTGTAGTAAAACGCAACGAATACTCAGTCAGTCAGTGCGAAGGGAGTTCAAACCAGAGTAAGTCCGAAATTTTGTTAATTATCTGTATATTTTGGGGTTTTTTGTGATGTATTGAAATATGAGAACCCTAGCACCATCTATGTGAAATTTTAGAGAAAGGGGATGGCTTATAGGGATGGAAAATCAGATCCCCCCTTTTGGGGGGATATGCTCATAGGCCATGTATTGTAAGATCTCCTTATCTACCGTGAAGGTTGGTAGCCGTCTGTGTAGGAGGAGAAGGTAAAAATAAGAAAATGTTAAAGACTCCTCCGAAACAGACGGTTTTCAGCTGTCTATGTTAACCCTCCTCATTACTTATTTTGTACCTGCCCTATGTTATGTGTTTAGATGTCGGACTCGCCGCCACCAGCGTACCCGGGTCATCCCCCTCCTCACCTGGGGCAACCCCTCCCCCAGCCAGCTCAACCCCTTCCCCAGGTGGACCAGCCGCCCCTCCCCCAAGTTAGTCACCCTCCCCACCCAGCGGGTCAGTCTTCTCAGATGATCGCGGTTCCTCAGCCTTGCCAGGCCGTGGTCCTCAACAGAGCAGGGTCGGATGAATCAAAGCGACGTCGGCAGGAAAGATGCTCCAAAGCATTCAAGGTAGCATGAATTTTAATTTTCAATTTCCAGTTTTCCATTTTCAAATGTCTATTTTCAATTTTCAATTTTTTTTCCTTATAAATTTTAATTCATTTTTTTTTCATTTCTGATCTTTAGTTTTTTATTTTTGGTATTTAACTATTCAATTTCATTTTTTTTTTCAATTTTCAATTTTTCAACTTTCTTATTTTCATTTTCAATTAATTATTTTTTAATTTCTAATTTCAATTTCATTATCAATTTCCTGTTCATGTTTCATTTCAAATTCAATTTGGAATACAGTTCCGATTCCAACATAAGTGGTAATTACTATAGCAATTCCAAATTCAATATCAAAATTATCAATATCTAATTATAGATGATTATGTATCAATGTAAAAGGCAACAGCAATCATTTAGCAAGCATTCGACATGACTTTGTTGAAGCTTTAGTCTATATAAAGAAACCCCGATACTATTCAAGTTCGCAGGTTGTATTGTGATATCCTGTAGACCTAATTGTGTCTATGCCTTTTTGAATGTTAACTTTGCGAAGGTTCAAAAGAAAAAATAAATAGAACCCTTTATTATTTTCTAAACAACGAGCCTTTGGATAAATAAACTTTATTTCATTTCTGGAATTGTGAACCTTAAGATTAACAAACATTGGAGTAGTGAACCTTCGGAATAATGCAACAGATGTTCGGAATTATGATTATGAACCATATTTAGGCTAATTTTTATGATTATGAACCCCTTGGTATAGAAACTTTGAGAATTACCAACCACGGTAAAATTATTGGTTTGTTATATCGCTATATGCAAGGAAACTCGATCGTTCTTCAATTCCAGTTGACTTTCATTACATAATAATAAATCGCATTACATAATAATAATAATAATAATAATAATAATAATAATAATAGTAATAATATGTCTTGTTTACCCAGGATAGCCTCATCAATATTATATACTGTTCTCCCTGAGGGTCCTGCAATCATACTATTACCCCGGCTTTAGCCAAGCTTCCGTACATACTGTACTGTACTGTACATAATGTACATTGAATTATATACAATACATGATAATAACATTTTTAAACCAATAAGAATGTATTGTGTCTTGGCACAGACCATCGGTGCCTTGCAAATTGCATTTGGTGCCGTCGAGGTACTTCTTGGCATTCTGGCTATTATCATACAGGGATGGTTCTCCTACTTCGCCACGCCCATCTGGGTAGCCTTACTGGTGAGTTTTGGAGAGCGTTTACACATGTCTTTTTTTTTAGCCAGGCATGGGTGCACTAGCGGATCCAGGGGGGGCCGAATCGGCCGCGCCCCCCCTATTGGCGTCGAAAAAAAGAAAAAAAAGAGGGGAAAAAAGAAAAAGAAAAAAGAAGGAGAAGGGGAAGTATTTTTGAAGGTTTGACGAAAATTTTTTTTGTCCCAAACCCCCCCCCCCCCACTGAGCTACTTTTCAGGAAGCTGGCGAGACCGAAAAATACGGTCAACCTTTTCCAATTTTTTTTTTTTGTTCCTACCTCCCCCCCCCCCCCCCCCCCCCCCCCCCCCCCCCCCCCACTGAGCGACTTTTTTCAAGAAGCTGGCGAGACCGAAAAATACGGGTCAACCTTTTCAAAAAAAATTTTTTTAGTTCCTATGTATTTATGTGAGGTAAAGTCTTCCTATTATTCTGAAGAAGGTCTTACTCTTTCAACTATGAAATGTGTATGTAATTTCATTATGTTTGCTCAATATGTATATCTCAATGTTCAGTTTTTTGTTTTTGTGTTGTTCCCTTGAAAGTGGAAAATAAATTAAAGTGCAAGTTCAAGTTCAAGTTCAAGGAAACGACAATAATCGTAAATCAAGAAGTGTTCATAAATTCGATTATGACTACCAGTGTTGATAAGTACAAGGTCGGAATTTGTAAAATGCTAAAGCATAATATTAAATATGCAACTTCGACTGAAAAAGGGATTAAAAAAAAAAAGGATTGGCCAGTACCCAGTTATTGAACATGACTCTTCATTTTCACCCTCCCCACCCTTTTTAATCCCTTTCCCCATCTCTCTCTCCCCCTCTCTCACCACTATATGTACCCCTCTTTCTAATAATAATAATAATGATAAATAATAATAATATGTCTTGTTTACCCAGGATAGCCTCATTAGTATTATATACTGTTCTCCCTGAGGGTCCTGCAATCATACTATTACCCCGGATTTAGCCGAGCTACCGTGGTGCTCAAGCATTCAATGAATTCCTTCCTGCCGGGTACCCATTTACCTCAACTCTCTTTTTTCTTTCTTTTTGGCTGATAGTTCTTCATAGCGACTGGCATTCTTTGTATATCCTCTGCTCAGAAGAAGAAAGCGGTAAGTATAACCTGTATCATTTTTCACTTATCATTTAATTTCTGTGAACGATTGAAAATGCAATGATTACTAAAATTATCAGGGAATGAGTTGAATTTTGCACTGTGTGGAGCGAAGAGTAGTATTTAAAAAAAATTGTAATTATTTTTTAAAGATTTTTATTTGTTGTTTATTTTTGTTGTTTTTTTCATTTCATTTTATTTTATTTTTAATTGTTATTATTATTATTTTTTGTATTTATTTTTTTAAATTTATTATTATTATTTTTTTTGTTGGGGGGAGGGGGTATATAAAACGAGATAATAATAAATTCCCTTTTATCTAATTGTAATATGCATTGGCGGATTTGGGGGGGGGGGGCACATCGGGTCAGTGCCCTTTGAAAACCAGGTGTACATTGTGTGATTTCTTTTTCCTTGTCAGAAAACTTTCTGAACCCCAGGTAATATGCGTAATAAAAACCACATGTTATCCTTATTACAAACATTCCACCCCTCCCCCTTTTATCTTGTTATGTCATACTCATTGTTCTGTTTGAGGTTTGTGTTGTTTCACGTAGTTTGCTGGCTTTTTCTGTATAGGGAAGGTACAAAATGAAGGCTACTCATTTCACAATAATTGTGTCGAAATTAAAATGAAATGGAACTGAAAAATTAATATTAAGATGAAATAAAATGACAATTGACATAAAATGAAAGTTGAAATGAAATGAAAATTGACATAAAATTACAAGAGAAATGAAAATGAAGCGAAATGAAATTGAATTGAAAATTTAAATTAAATTGAGAATTCAAATAGAAGAAAAGCTGAAAGTGAACAGAAATAAATCGTGATTTCTAAACAAACAATATGTTATGGACGACAAATTCAGCTTCAAATAATTTCTCTTCCTGTGAAAGGCATTGTTGTGTATTCATAGAGCTTGGTTATGTTCTTTGGTTAGGGTTAGGGTTAGGGTCAGTGTTAGGGTTATAGGGATAATTGTGTGGTGAGGTATTCTGCCGTTGCTCCATTATTTTGCTATTGACAGTAAATAAAAACAAAACTGGGTTGATTGAAATTTTTCATTTTATTCTACCGTTTTTTAGAGGGTCGCAAATTTGATAATGTCCATTCTCACTGCCTTGGTGGCTTTCGGCCTGTTCTTCCTCTGTGTATTTATGGCTGCAAATGAAAGCAGTAAGAGGTACCAAGGTCTTGCGATCCACCAAGAAGACGGGAAGCTGTCCCTTCTCCACGTTTACAGTTACACAAACATCTGTAACCCTGGGACCTCCAGACAGATCGTGTACAACTGTGAGCAAAGTAGAGTAAGTAAACCATGACTGATTATGATACTGATTATGCTTAGTTGTGTATCTATAGAGGGAAGCCGGACGGACCAGAAGTGCTGATAATGTGCCCTCTGAGTCCGTACGGACTCGCCACGCGAGGGGAGCAGCATCAGCTGCCACACGCTCCCGCCCCCTACCGGTTTGACGGCCCAGAGAAAAAAAAAGGATACAATTTGCAGTCGGGCCATCAGACGCAACATGCGGGACAAATTCGGAATGAATGACCTTGGGAAAACTTACCTTTTCAGCGAGTTTTAACATGATGATGATTAAACAATAACTCTCATTTCATAAAGCCTCAGTTGCACTAGAGTGGCGACCGGTCGCCAACAGCGACAACCGAAGAGAGCTGCAACCATCGACTGCCTATTAAAACCATGAAATTTGAAATATTCGCCAATCGGTTGCAGAAAGGACCCCAATCCGTTTCACACGAGTCGCCGATCGGTTCCATAAAGCCTATAGCTATGGTCTCACTGGCCTTACGACTGGTTTTCTTGGTTTTTAAAGATCACATTGCAAGAAAATTCCATCAAAATAAATATTTGCTTAATACTTATTATTGTGTAGATGGCATAAATTATACAAGGTTATCCAAATTCAACGCTTGGAAACATTTGAATTAATGATTATTATTCCATCAAAATAAATTTCATCAAAATAAATATTGGCTTAATACTTATTATTGTATAGATGGCATAAATTATACAAGGTTATCCAAATTCAACGCTTGGAAACATTTGAATTAATGATTATTATCAATTATAAAACGGTAAAATACAGCCCCCGATATAGCAGCTGAAGAGCTCCTTGAACGCTGCTGAGATGTGTGACGACACACGAAGGACCAGTCCTGTCTAAGCAGACGATGTCCCATAACATCTTACACATTTTTGCCTGTTTTGTCATCTCCTCTTCACTTATTTCTCTTACTTGACTAGCGTCAGTCTTAATGTTAGTCTGTTGCCTCACTCTTCGTGAATGGTATTATTTTGATGAAAAATGCAGCGTTAAAAAAATAAAGGAATCAGTCACTTGTAAACAAAATAAGACGCCATTGTATTTTCAGCTGCTTGCACCGGGGCATGTTCGGCGTTTCAAGAGGGAACGAATACAATCTGTGATATTATTCGGAGGGCTTTTCAATTTGAAAATGGGGTTTATTTCATTGATCATTGACCCTTCTCCTGTGTATTTACAATCAAACGGTTTTAGTTATCAGAATCAGTTTCACTTTCCTTTTAGAATGGTGTGAAATAAGGTCATGTTAAATATAGCAAACTCTTTATAATTTGATAAATAATTGCATTGCAATTACGTTCATTCATTATAGGACGTCGTCTGCTTAAGCAGGATCGATCCCTAGTGTGACGACATCAAAACATCGCTATATTTCTGGCGAATCCTCGGATATTCCAGATGCTTAGAAGAGCTTTTATTTATGTTGTTTTTATAATCATCAGATACGCAGTTGACATAAAACTTATACGATTGCCATCTGTAAGCTTCCCAGTTTCTAGTGATACATTAATTGCCATATTTGTGATTTTCTTGCAATGTGATCTTTAAAGGTGGGCGACAGGTCTCAAACTGATCTCCGACTGATCTTTAGTGCTCGAAAAGTGCTTGAAAATAAGATTGGCTATTGATCACTGAATAATAAACGACCAGTCGCCTATTGATTCCCAAGCCATTACCGTGATTACCCAGCACCGCAACCAACAGTAATCAACACCATCCCAAAGACTTTCATGAAATCAATTCAAGGGTAATTTTGGTTGTATTGCCTGTTGAAAAATAGTCTTGCTTGCAAAAAAGATGACTTGTATATATGGACCACATACCTTCAACTTTTCAAGCCGATGGTAGAAATGGGAGAGCCATATTGAGCTATTTCCTCTTCATAAGCTTGTTAAATTTGATTACTATTTCCAACCTGGAATACATCCTTGCTTTTCAGTTAGTCTATGACCGGTTGTTTATACTGTAATCGCCGAATGGACGATTGTTCCTACAAACGGTGGCTTATCAGTCTTTGATGATCAGCGATTGGCCTACAACCGATCGGCGACTATTCCCAACCGGTCGCCAACTAATCGCGGACTGATGTTTTTTGCATATTGGTTGTCAATGGTCGCAGCTTTTTTTTCTTCTTTGGGGGGGGGGGGGGTGTCAGAAGTCGGCAAGCGGTCGTAAGGCCAGTGAGACTAAAGCTTGGTTCAGATAAAAATCGGCGGTACCGATACCTCGGCGATTTGTTAAATTTTATAGGCGTCGGCGAGATTGACGTTGCGATCCGATGTCGGGGTATCCAGCAACGCTTGTGCTTTCGAGCATTCACAAAAAACCGGCGTCCCCCGACGGTTTCCTTTGAACATCGTCGATGGGGGGGGGGGGGGGGGGGGGGGAGGTATATGTCGACGTTCAGTCGGAGATAAAACGACGATACGCTGACGATTAGTCAATGGTCCCCGGCCGAGTCAAAAACTAGCCGCCGGCACGTCGCCGATGTATCGTCGATTATGTGTGCTTTGTACACACTTTTTGTTCGCTTACCTCGGAGCACTGCTACTGACAGCACGTGTTTTGCAGTTCAGTGCCAATTTGTGAAAAAGGCTATACGTATAATGATAACATATCACGCAATGTCACTCATATATTTGACTAACGGGTACATTAGGTCGACACCTAACAATGCAGTTTATTTCGTCATAATAGCGACCCCTACATTAGGTCGACAGTTGAACAAAGAAAAAGAACAAAAACTGTCCTCCTAATGTACCCGTTAGTCGTTTATATATATATATATATATATATATATATTTAAAAAAATAAAGGATGACTGAAATGCATTGATTGCCAATTACAGAAATTTTATTCCAATTTTATATATATATATATATATATATATATATATACCCCATCTTCATAATCACTGACACGCCCCCGATATATCTGCGACGCGCCGGCGGCTAGTCGTTGACTAATCACCGTAGGGTCTTAGATGTGTCGCCGACATGCTGTAATCGGCCGGGGAACAATGACTAATCGGCGGCGTTTCGTCGATTAATCTACGATTGCACACCGACAGCCGCCGAAATAAATGAACAATGATGGAAATGACTGCCCAGGCTCGCTGACATACTGTAATCGGCCGGGGAACAATGACTAATCGGCGGCGATTAATCTGCGATTGCACGCAGACAGCCGCCGAAAAGTCGGCGATGGGTGCCGCCAGGGCTTTCTTCGCCGATCGATCGCAAAATTTTAACTCGCACTTAAAAATGACCGACAGGCCGCTGATCACCAAAAATAGTCGTTTCTGTCGGCGGAAAACCCGATTGATCGACGAAGCATCTCAGACTTGCCGCCGAATGTGCCCCTCTCACCCCCCCCCCCCCCCCCAAATCCATCGAAATCCCATCGACGGCGCGTCGGATCGTTTATGTGAACCCAGCTTAAGGCTAGGGATTATGGAACCCGGGTCAAAAAATGATGTCTCCCCCTTCCCCCCCCCCCCCCCAAGTGCCCAAACTTATCTTTGTCAGCGAAGGAGCAAAGCGACTGAGCGGCAAAATTTTCAATTTTTAACCCTAAAAAGCGCAATTTCTTGTGCATTTTACCCAGGAAATTTTGCAATTGAGCGGTAGAGAAGCTCGAATTTTATACATGATAGTAAGCGGTTTTCTATTCACTCACTTCTACAATCGGGAGCAAAACTAACGAAAACCCTGAAAGACTTGAGAAAGAATCGAGAAATTCAACAAGGCTATACCTGAAGATGAGATTTCTTTCAAAAGTTGAACCTTTGCAAATGCTGTTTTATACACTTTATCCTACATCGGGGGCGCAATATTTAGCAGGAGTCATATGACACATACATGATATAGCGAGCAAAGCAATTACATCTTTATTTTTTCAAATTTTGAACCCTTTAAGCTATTAAAAATTACGAGATCCTGAAAGATAATAATTATGCGAGGGATCAAAGCGACCGAGCTTTCGAAAATTTTCGCATTTCAAACCTCCAAAAGCTAGATATCTAGTGCATTAACCTGCATGGGGATTTTGGGGTGCGTAATCCGTATAAAAATTATGATTTTTCTTTCTGCCCCCCCCCCTCCCCTAGATACGCCACTGGGCGAAGCAACCGAGCGGGGGAGGGTGTGGGAGGGGGTATCCATCCTCCTACACCGGGGACTTTTTCGAAAATCTATAAAACTTCCATTTTAGAGCATCCAAAAATGTTTTTTTATATGAATAGAATGAATGCACGGATCTCCTCTAATGGACGGAACCCCTCAATTGAGAATGACAATGCGAGCTTACGAATTTTCTTCCATATTTACGCATTAAAATTATGGCATTTCTTATTTCCTTATTTCTAATAATTAAATAATGTGATGGTATTTCAAGGTGAAACATAATAAGATTGGATAATTATTAGTTTTAATTTAATGATCATAATTGTTATTCATTTTATCCAAAAATATTGGGGGATGATAATACAGGTCATAATAATAATAATACAGGCGCGAAATTATAGCAAATTTGAGAAAAAGATCACGGCTCGTAGCATGCACCTTTTTTTTAGGCGGAAAGTTATTTCGAGGTCCGGGCTGCTTTTCAGTTATTTGGAAGTAATACTGCACTGTAACAGGGATTGGTGCAGGGAGAGTTCTGACGTTTTAGCAACTTTGAGAAAAAGATAACGGCTTGTATATAGCAAACAAACTTTTAGGCGGAAAGTTATAGTTCGACGCCCCGACTGCTTTTCAATTACTTGGACGCAATATTGCACTGTATGTAACAGGGGTGGATGCAGGGAGAGGGAATTCCTCCCCTCCCGCTCAAAGCGCGAAAGCTCTACGTTTTTTACAGCAAATTTGAGAGAAATTAACGGCTCGTACCACTTTTTTTAGGCGGAAAGTTAGTTCGACGCCCTGGCTGCTTTTCAGTTATTTGGACGCAGTTACAGCATTGTATGTAACAGGGGTAGGTGCAGGGAGGGCGAGTTTCCCTCCTCCCTCGCGAAGCGCGAAAGCTCTGACGTTTTAGCAAATTTGAGAGAAAGAAAACGGCTAGTAGCAAACAATTTTTTTAGGCGGACAGTTATAGTTCAACGCCTGGACTGTTTTTCAAGTATGTGGACTCAACATTTCACTGTATGTAACAGTGGGTGCAGGGAGAGGAGAGTTATTTCCCCTTGACGTTTTAGCAAATTTTGAGAGAAAGATAACGGCTTGTAACGCCCTTGTAGGTCTTTTTTCTCTCACTTCCCTCACTTGTTCGTTCTCGCTCTTTTTTTTTAGTGGCTGAATGGGGGGGTGGCCCCCTTGTGCCCCCTATCTACACCAGTGATTGCCTGTGATCACAGCAGGGTTTTGTAGTAGCACTACTTCCTCATTGATGTGCTGACTCCATTATTTCTACGATGCAGTCTTGTGAGGGTGTGCGTTATTTAACGACTGATGAGAGGTCTTCGAAATAGCATCGAAAACATTTTGCCGACCAAAGTGGTAGGCAAAAAGTTTTTTTTTCTGATCTTGAATCGGTTGTATAAATGTAGGCGACCGATCTACAACGGGTTGGCAACCCTGCGTGCAACCTATAGGCGACAAAGTAGCCGAGTAAAACAAATATAATTATCAACTTTCGGGGTTTCAGTAGGCAGCGTTTGCTTTTACAGTCGTCACACTCGTGAGATTTAGACTTAAAAATGGAAGATTGGTGGGCAAGCGCTCGTGAGTTGACAAACGGTCACTGACCGGTCTCTGAATGGGTACAAATTGTTGGTCATTGTATGTACCTCGCTCATGACTGATGCCTGCGCAGAAGCGTTTTGCACATGGTCCACTATCTTACAGTAAACCAAAGAGATCGCGATGGTCAATGGTTAATGTTTAGCAATTGGTCGGCAACCATTGGTCTGCAGGTCGCCAACTGGTTACCGATTGGCGGCTGAAAGCCACCGACCAAAGGAAAGACTTGACTAACTCCGGCAACCACTAAAGACCAACTCGCTGTTGCTGGTCGGCGACTGGTCGCAGCTCTATAGTGTGACTGAGGCTTAATAGCCATGGTATTTCATGATATTTAATACGTCATGACGTAATGTTTAGTATCTCTTGATATTTGATATACCATGATATTTTTTTTGCAGACAGGACGAAAACTTGTGGATTCATTGATTGGACTAACAGCTTTGATAGAGGTCGTACTTGCCATTACCTCGGCTTCCTACTGCTGCAATGCAATGTGCAACATGAAGAACATTTCGAGAGCAATAACAACGGTATGACACGCGGTCTCGTTTTTAACGTTATACATTTATGTGAAAACACTCATTGGAATCAGAGTAACAACAAAATGAAAACATCGTTTCGATAGATTTGTTAAAATTCCGTCTTCATTTCTCAAAATAAGCCTCTAATTGATTTATATTACTCATATGCACTTTTGATTGTTTTATTTTTTCAAACCACTTTGCCGTACTATAAAACTACCCTTTGGCGTATCTTACAAACTGACATATACATGCCTAGCTCTTACCTTATTCATACTACAATATATATTAATTTCCATGTATTTATGTTGTATTTACACACCGTCAGCCTTGTATTACATGTACTTTTCGTTTTGTAAACTGTGAAATATGAAACAATCAACTGAGACAGTTAAATAGATCGATATATAGATAGATAGATATATAGGTAGGTAAGTAGGTAGATAGATAGCTGGATGGATCAAAAGATATGTTAATATAGGCCAAGGGTGATTGATTGGTTAAGAAATGATAAAAAAGAAAAGGAAATCGACAGGCCGGGGAGAGAGAATAAGAGGAAGAAGAAGAAGAAGAAGAAGAGAGAGAGAGAAAAAGAGAGAGAGAGAGAGAGAGAGTTGACTCTTCTGAGTCATTGGGAAATGTTTCACACAGTCCAATAATATTCAGTTCTTGTTATTTTATTTTTTCTCATGAATAATGTCATGTTTTTCATGTCTCCAGGCCTATTACACCACCTCTGGAACGGTAGTATATCAAGGAAATCAGACGCCGGGACAGATGTATGTTCAAGGTACAACTATTATTAATATTTTAATAACAAAGCAAAGCTTTCATTTGGAAGCCCCAAAGAAGTCCCAAGGACGTTTCACATCTCGTTAGTACATAAAAACCAAGATACTCGCGTAAAGTGCGTAGGAAAAAAAATCAGAATGAAATTGAAAGGGTTCCTGGTCGTTATGTCAATTTCCCAAATTTTTCTTTTCCCTGTTGTATTTCGTTCAAAATATTGCATGGAAATGATTTAGTGGGCTTCATTATAATAATTTATTTATATGTACGGTGTACTTCTACACTTATCAAGGAAAAATGAATTTAACACGATAAAAACTACTTTCGAAAAATTAACTCAAGACAATTTCAGTAGCCCTGTCTATCACCTTTAGAAATGTGCAAACATTACAATGGTGTATTACATAATCCGAACCATTATTTCTATGGGCAGGACAATAGGCCTTTGAAATTGCCCTTGAGTTTATTTTTCGAAAGTAGTTCTTATCGTGTTAATTGTACATTTTTTGTATATTTTTTTTCATATTTTCTGTAACGATATCTGTAATGCCATTGTTTTTTCTTTCTGTCGGAAATGAAATAAATACGAATTTGAATTTGAATTTGAATATCTATCTAGAAGATCGATTTCGTGTTAGAAAAGAAATAGTCGGCAAGTCATTATAGCCTGCCTACTATATGCAGTAATCATTTGTGAAGTGTTACTTTATGCCACAAAGAAACATCAATCAGAGATCATATCAAGTAATTTTTCATTTTGGGGTGAAACTAAGGGAAAGGGAATATCTTGCATGTAGACTGTCCGACAGCCAGTCAGTGAGGTCTCCTTCTTCTTCTTCTTCTTCTTCTTCTTCTTCCAAAGCCCTCTCAAAACAGTCACTCTGCTTTAGAGGGTGTTTCATAGCCATCTATACAGACGTATAGTGCGCCATCAACGTTTGATCGTGCCCACTGTCACAACAGCTTGAGGCAGAGTATTCCCTTTGTCTTTGGAGATGGTATTGGAATACACACCAACATTTCGAAATATTATGCTTTATCAAATTTCCATCCAGGAAAGTGTCTCATATAACTACATTTCCGCGTTTTATGCGATTCTCATAAATCTTTTACCTCTTTTATTTTCCTTGACCCTCTTTTTTTTTCTTTTTTAGATATTGCTATTTGTTTTCGGTTCCTTTCCAAGATTATGCGGATTACTTTATAATGTATCTACTTTTCTGCGTAGTTACTCCTTATCTATGTATTTTTGCATATAAACGAAGCAAATTCCCGCTGATTGCTATAGCATTGAAATGAATTGAATTGAAATGCTTATTATTCTAGGCAATGTGCCATTATTTGTTTCCTGGAGTGTGATCTATTCATTATCGTTGCTGAGGCAGACAATATGGTTGTGATTATGAAATTCGTTTCAAATTGCATGTATCGTTTTCTCATCAGTCTCTCTCTTTCTCTCTCTTTCTCTCTTTTTTTTGGTCAGTGCCACCGACAATGATGGCGGATGGAGCAACGATGACCGGTACGAACCAAGGTATTCCTATGTACGTAGTCCAGGATGGATATTCGATGGTCCCCAAGCACCAGTACGCTTTACCAGGGGCCGTCCAACAAGATGGCCAACCCCAAGGGTACAACGCAGCCTTCCCAGTGGCGCAGACTGCATGCGCTCCGCCATACACTGAGAGGCCAACGGACACCGAAGCACCATTGCCGGAGTAGAAAAACATGTGGGATTCTCATGCCCGTTGCACCAGGGAGTTCCTTGGATGCATACGAGGTGTCCTTTCGATTGGGTTAATTACCTGCGTTAATCCAGCCTGTAATTAAGAGCGTTGTTTGCACATTTCATTTTTCATTCTCTTTTAAAAATATATCACTCTCGCATGCCGCGTGAGTGGCCGCACCAGCCACGCCGCTTTATTTAAGAAAATGACGCCTCGTGTGACGGGCTCAATGCACGTTGCAGTACGAGGCGTCATTTCGAGTGCGTTATTACCTACGCCAATCAAGCCTATGAAGGTAATTAGCGTATACGCCGTTAATTCAAAGGAATAAGCCAGTTTGTAATTAGTTCATGGCACAAAAAACCTCAAACTGACCCCACTATATACGCGCATCTGTTTAGGTGGACGCGTCACTTGTTTAGCATGTAAAATCATACTGGTGCCCATATCGTGGCGCTTACTAAAAATGACAGGGTATAAAGGTCAAATTATTGTGCTTTCTCTGCACATGCGCAAATTGTAATTACGAACTGGCTTATTACGTCAGCGAATGACGCGGTCTTAGACGCGCCATGTGACGGTGACATGCTACGAAAATCATTACAAAATGAACACTCCTCAAATTGTGTGGAGTTACTGGCATATGGGCTAATTTTCTGGGCACGCACGAGTAATTCGGGCCCTCATAGAAACACGTGTTAAATTGAAGCACATCAAAAATTCATATTTAAATAATCTCTCGACAAAAAACGTTTTAATTCACAGAGTAGCTACAACACTGATGATACTACAAAATTAGGTACTTTATTTGGGCACTTAATCGGCTACATTAATTACTGTGTAGGCTGAAAAGAGGCTAATCACAAAATATGACTTCTCACTGCTGGGAACAGTGGAAATGCACTGCAGATCAAAATACACCAAAGCGTCCAAGCTTCCACATGAAATATGAAAGAATGTGCCTTTCAAACACGATTTCTCGTAAAAAGATTCACAGCGGACTAGTATTCAATTTTATATGAATATTTTTGATCAGCTACCATTACGTCATCTTACTTACGCTAGTCCCAAATTCATCGGCAGCGGATGAATTACTCGTGTGTGCTCTTCTGCACATGCTTGATTAGCGCATGCAGGTAATAACGCAATAGCCTACGAAATAACGCAATGGTCATAAATGTATCAAAAATGGTGCTTGGAATTAAACACATGCTAAAATCTTGCCCGAAATAACGCAGGCCTCCCGAGTTAAAATATTTGCCAATCAATAGGCATGTTTACATGATCTCGACGTTATGATGGAATTATTTAGCAAACCACGTCAACCGGTGTTACACGAGATTGTTTAGAAATTATTTAAGGGCTATGCAGTGCCAGTCAGAAAAAGTACACGCTCTTAGACTGCCTATTCGTAAGATTGAGCTATAAAAGATAACTTGATATGAAATAATTTTACACAAAGCCGTAGAGTCGTTCCTGCCGCTTCTTGCAGTCTTGTGGTACCAGTTTTGCTGGGCAACTCGTCACGGTTGACTACACACAAGGGTCAATATTATAATGTGACGATGTCAAAATTAATTTCCACCAAGTCCATGCCTTTTCTGATCTCGGTGTAGATATACATGACCACCTTAGATTGGATGTTGTAAAAAAAAAAACACGTCACCATCGAATCACATGCAAATCACACAAAAATATTATTTGAATCCTAAAATGCTTTATTACAAACAAGTTCGAAAAACTATCACTTTCTACTTTTTGTTGTTGGGATCTTGAACCGATGTATCCGATGCTAACTCCAGGCCTTAGTGATATGAAGTTGATTAAGCAGAAAGCTTATGATATTGCAAACAATAGGTAGATAACCGTCAAGTTCAAATCACTGGTTCACAATTTTAAGGCTACAATGTTTCTTTAAGGGAAAAATTCTGTGAAACTGAAGATTGTTTTTATTGTGTCTATCGCTAAAGCTGGATTTGACTCGTAGCAATTAAAGGGATACTCAACCGCAGATTGTGGACGTTTTTATGCCGCGAGAGGGCACCGTGATCGTTACCTAATCATACCGTTGCCCCGCGGGGCACAAACTTCGGACAGACTGGTCGCCGCACAACATGCATGCTCCGCCTGAGCTCGAGCTCTCGTGCAGTCGAAATGTAATCCTAATTAGTCCAACGGACGCGTTCGACGCACAAACTTTGTACGAGTGAATGGGGCTTACGCAATCCTGACTTTCCCCACGGCTGCCTGGTGGCGTATCCCTTTAACTGAAAGAAACCCAAAGCAAACAATAAGAACTGTTGCTTTTTCACAATATTGTTAGTAAGAAATTTGTTTTAGGCTTCAAATTATGAATATTTTGTGATTTGCATTTGAATTGATGGTTACCATGGTTATGTTATCTTACACCATCATTCCTAAGTTGGTCATGAATCAACACCGAGAATCAGAAAAGACCTGGAGTTGGCGCACAAGGGGATTTGACATCGTCACATAAATTGACCAATTCCATGCGTACGCTATATAATGGCCTACCAATGAGACAGGTCGCGTACGCATGGAATTGGTATGGATGTACCCCCTACGCTCGATGGAAAGAGAGGGGCTATATGTGAGATTGTTACTTTGCTTCGACGGGAGCCCGGATAGCTCAGTTGGTAGAGCACTGGTCATGTAATCCAGGGTCCCGGGTTCGAATCCCGGTCGGGGCTTTGTAATTTTCTCACATTTCTTTATGATATATTCAATTTGTATTTTTATTGCTACATGTTTTCTTATCTAAAAGGAATATACATTGTACATAGAAAATGGAAATACATGTATATGGAAATTTGAAATTTTGTATATATTGCCAATTTATTGATGATATTATTGCTTTAAAAAAAAAGATTTTCTAGCTTCGAAACGCTATGATGATAATCGCTACAAAAATGGATAAGATGTGTGCATAAATTGGCTCTTGGTGCTCGTGCATCTGGCAAAGTTTTGCGCTCTGAATCAAAGGTTATTGAGTTAACCACAATATTTTGGCAATCGCCCCAAAGTGGGATAAAGAAATCGGGACTACTGAAGCAGTGTTTCATGAACTGTGGATTGGTTTTGAATATTGTACATAATCACCAGCAGCTAACAAGTGACTATTCCAATTCAGTATCGATAAAACCCCCTAGTAAATGATTTTTCTAACATTTTGCTTCCATCCGTACTTGTTCAAAAGAAGCAAATACTAGCAAGTAAAAGGTTCCATATTCAAGAAAAGGCTTAGACCTGGATATGCCAAGCAAATGCTTCTGAAGACAAGCATTTGCTTCGAAATTATCATCCTGGAAAACACGCTTTAACTTTCTCTTCTATTCAGAAAAGTAAGTATTTGCTAACAAGAAAAACTTTAGCTTGTAAGAAAAAACAAAGGCTTTCGGGCTAGCAGATGCTATCTTGAAACCGACAATATATGAACCCCCCCCCCTTTTTTTGCATCTTCCATTGGTTTCATATTTTCGTTGTTGAAACTAGTTAGCTGACACTATTTTGCATGTTACCCCATTTTTTTTAATAAGTAAAACCTGTGTAATAGCACTTTACTAATGGTATTATCAAAATCACTCTCTGCACAATATTTTTAAAGTATCTCAGAATATTAAAGTGATTTGGTAACTTTGTAGAGGCTTGATAAAATTTGAGCTGCCTGGCCTTACATGCTATCAGTGTATGTAATATGGTGTAAAAATGAAGCTCTTCACAAAAGTAAAAATATGCAAGTGACCGGAAATGCCAGACTCATTTGCCCCCATAGACTCAGTGTTAGACTACGCTTTCGTAAATGGGAGTATTCAGTCATAGATATCTTAATAATAGCATTATATATTTGAAAACCTTTCTATGCCTGCTATATATTTATCCTTCTGAACATCATTATACAAGTCAGATATCAAAATTCAACAGTTTAAAATCAAGCCTCCACAAAGTTACCGATTCGGAATCCCTTTAAAGAGTTTCGAGTGTTTTTTTTTTCTTCAAGTCTTTCTTTTAACGCTGGGCAGTTGACTATTGGCTATTAGAACCTTGCTGACTTTGCCTGAAATAGAAATAACTTTGTTAATGTATGAAAGATTGTTTGGTAGCATTGTGTGACATTAATTCTTCAGTGCCCTTGTCATATTGCTCGATATATTATCCCAACTTATTGTTTGAACCATAAGTATGATCTCAAGTTTGTGCTCGGGCATCAGCTCTCAGGTCAAGCAAAAAGTTGTTTCATAGCTATTGCTTGAGCATTTTCTTGAGTGCAAGCTTTTACAAGGAGGTACGTCCCGATATCATGATTGGTTTTAGATAGTTATTCAAATAATCAACATAATATTATACTAAGATGAAATATGTCTTTATACTGATTGATCACATTTTGTTGTTCAAATTGACAACAATATTTTTTTTTCTTTTAGTGCTACATGCTTCTAATTAGGTGTAATGTCTTTGTTAAATATATACATGGTTAGGTATTTTGTCAAAAAGTTTTAAGAATTGCCAATTTTGAGAAAAAACAATAATTTTGAATCTCTCAATGTGTTGCCAATTTAAGGATTTTAAAGCTTATTCCTGTTTTTAAAATTCCTGGCATCAAACGCAATATGGTCATGCAACGAAAATGGGCATAGTGTGTGCAGAAATATTTGCTCTTTCTACTCATGTATCTAGTGTATTTTTAGAGCTCTGAATCAAAAGTTATTAAGCCAATCCACAAAATGTGGTCATTTGTCTTGAAAGGGTAAAGACTAATAGTTATGACTTCTATGACATAATATTAAGTAAATATATCGTATGTATGTTAAGGTATGAGTTATTGTACAAATGATAATTACATAAGTAAAAGTTGTGGGGTAAATGGGATATCGTTTAAAGATGTTTTAAAGATATATAATTATACATGATCTATTAAAGTGTCAATTTTAATGCTTGTACAAAAAAATACTGGATTTATTACGTAATTACTCTGGCGAAAATTAGTCGTAAAAACAAAAGTCATCATAACTTCATACATTTTCTTATCATTAGTTGCAAGAGACCTTCAACATATTCAAGAGAGAGAGAGAGAGAGAGAATAGGGAGAGGAGAAGGAGAGGGGGGGGGGGGGAGGACAGATAGAATTTAATATAGATAAAAAGTATATCAAATGAAATAGTTGAAGGATTAACGATATACACATTTTTAAAATATAAGTAACAGCACAACCTCATGTTACCGATTTCACGACGAAATCGCTGACATAAACACCTTATCCCCTATCATTCCTCAACGAAATTTTACACAGATGTATTTCACTAAATTGAATTGAATTAAATCACTTAAATCAGCTCACTTACGTCCTACCATTGCTTCTTATTTTACTTCCTCTATTTTCATGTCCATGCGACGTTATACATTGAATTTCACAACAGCACACCGACTTAAAACACTAATACAACAACATAAGCATGGGAATCTGAATGTAGAGCCCGATTTATTCTGCGACCCACTTGCTAAAATGTTTCCCACGGTCTGTAGAATCGGTTTTCCCTTTTCTTTTCTGTAAGTATCATTATCTCCTTACTTCATCCACGCGTTTGTTTGTTGTTTACCACGGCTTTTAGTACAGGCAAAAAGAGCCAGGGGTAAAACTAGAGAGAGGACGGTGAGGGGCGGGTATATGATTATTTTTTTTACAATTTTGTGACAGATGACAAAAAAGGGATGAAAATGTCGTATTTTTTAAATACATGCTGTTTAATTTTCCTAAAGCATTACCAACACAAGAACCGCGCTTCTCAGCCTGCTCGTGAGATTGATTTTGTACAAGGAGGAAATGAATGACTACAAATTTTAAAATTGAATTCTGATATGATTTAACTTGATTTAATTTAATTTTATTCGATTCTATTCATCTCTACATAGTCATATAAGCTATGTCATGCAGAATATATGTGACAAATTCTGCTTGCAGCCCCTTCCCCCCCCCCCCGAAAAATGGTAGAGAAATTAAGCAAATGATCACGTTTTTATCGGAATGGTAAAAGTCGGGTAAAAATTAATGACACGAAACAACGGCAAAGATCATCAACTTTCTCGTGGGGGACGGGGATTGAAGAGCACATTTAGGCTACAAAGTTTTGGACATTTCTTTTCGTTTTGTGTATTTAAGGAATGTCCATATGTTTTTGCAGGTCCCCGTGTCCCCCCCCCCCCCCCCCCCCCTCTATCCGCCAATCAGCTTAAAGAAGTCGATTTACTTCAAATGCATTTACTGCAAGTTTACCCTTTCTTTTATAATTACCTTTTCACCTTTTCACCGTCATTCTTTACTGTTTGTTGCAATGACTTGCATTTTTATATGGAAAGTGCTTCGCTTGACATTGCTTCCCATAGGTATTAGAAAGCCAGACGTTTAATCCTTCAATGATGTATCCAGGGGAGCGTTTCATCAAGTGCCTTGTCAGTGATTTTCACTGACAAATTCGCTCTCAGCTAATCAGACGCAAGGATTTCAGTAGCTTATAACTGTTGTCGGTAAAAATCACTGACAAAACGCTTGATGAAACGTTCCCCAGAAATTGATAAACATGGGTAAATGTGTCCGAAATCAAGCTCGCGGTAGGGCCGGTTGGGGGATAATCCCCCAGAATTTTAAAACAAAGCATTTTTCTGCAATCTGGAGAACACTTTTTTTTCCCTGAAACCCATTCACTTTTACTTACATGAATTAAAGGAAGAGTTTTTGCCAAGCTTGATTGATTTTGTTTCTGAGAGGGAGGGTGGTGCGTAAAGTTGAGCAAACATTGTATTCATCGGATTTTTCTGAGTTTCGATGACGGGTTTGTCAAATATTTTCAAATATCACACTTTGATGACAGGATGGATTTCTGTAACACCCCCGACCGTTTCCCTCTTTTTCCAAAAGTTCATACCAAATAATTTCAAGGGAGTATTCAAGTATACTAAACGCTATCAGCAATTTATACCACAGAGGATACCTCATAAGATTATGGGAGGTAATGTCCGACCTAACAGTGGCGGATCTAGCCTGGTAAGACGCAATACATTCTACCCGCCATTGTGCACAAACAAAGTGGGCCTATAGAATGTATTGGGTCTAATCCGGCTAGATCCGGCTAGATCCGCCACTGGACCTAATACCACATTATAATTATGATGATCTACAAGCTGTATTCTACATGTACATACTGAAATAGAATAACAGATGGACTTTGAATGTATGACCAAAATCAGTATGCTAAAAATGATCAACAGTGACCGAAATCTCCCATAACCATAACAGGGGAATGGTGTGGAATGGACCCGTTATCAGGTCACAGGCGCACTGTACGGGGCGTTAGGTCACAGGCCCCCGTCTTTGTTGAATACGCCATTTAAAATATGTCTATTTGAGGTAGTACGTGGTTGTCAATATTATGCGCCATACTGAAATGCTGGAATATGGGAAATAATGCGTTATCATGCAATTCTTGCAATTCTGACAGAATTCTGTAGCTGGACCCACTAGAGCGTGCATGTAAGGCCACGGTCCATCGTCCATCGCCCAAGGCCTCTGTTCTGAACAAAGACCTCTCAATTAACATAGTTCTGCCAAAGGCATTGTCCAGGGATGGCCCGCTGTCCTACTGTGTAAATGAACTTCGTTTCGGAAGACTCCTCTCGCCATTGTCCAAACCCTTCCGTTCTAACGGTGGATTATCACTCCCCGAGTGTTTGTTTGAGGGGTTAGCAGATGGGTGTTAAAATTGCTGGCACACGCAGAAACCCATCCTCTTTGCCAAGGCCGCCATTGTACTCAAAAAGCATGTTGCACACTGGTTTAAAGGTGACAATAATTATTTGTGAGCTTTCTCGTTCTTTTTATTCCATTATGAAAGGATATCTCAGCAGCCTATAATAATGTCGCCTGAAAAGGATTACTCTTCAAATGCTGCCTTATGACTAGAAATACCTTATAAATTTGTACCCTTTTTAAAAACCAAATGCTTGCATTGTATTTATCATGTTTATGTGCAGTGCTTTATTCGATTTGTTATCATTCCAATGATTCCAAAACTCCATATCATTCCTATTTACATCATAATCCAACAATTCAGAATAATGTTTCTAGGACTTTCCTTCACCACACTATAATTGCATAAAAACCTGGCTTGTGATGGCGTTCTAAATAAGTATGACAGGTTTGGAGTACCGACAAGTCACTTGTCAGGGAAGTTGTCGCTGGTCTTGGCAAAGACGGCTTTGGGAAACACTTAGCAGACAATTAAAGCATTATTGTCCAGCAGTTTGGAGTTTTTTTTTCACACGCATGATGCTGGGTGACTGTATTTGGGGGTTCATTCGGAACATTGGTTTTCGATTTTTGAGGCCCCTTCAACCCTCCGCATGCTAACATCCCGAACTTGCTTGAAATTGATTGATTGAGATTGATGGGCTGAACGTATTTGGTGAAGATGCTATTATGATATAAACACGCCAAGGAAAGAGAGAGAGAGAGAGAGAGAGAGATGCGGAGGGGGGGGGGGGGGGGGTTCATGTCATGACCATGCTGCATGACATGACAGGGTAAGGGGACCATTTCCACAAAACATTGGTCTAAAATGTGAAGGGGCCTTAAAAACAATTAAGGGTTTTTTGTTTATTTGTTTGTTGTTTTTGTTGTTTTTGTTTTTGTTTTTGTTTTTTGTTTGTTGGTTTGTTGTTGTTGTTGTTTATTTTTATTTTTTGTTTTTGTTTGTTGTTTTGTTTTTGTTTTGTTTTTGTTTTTGTTTTGTTTTTTTTGTTTTTTTTTTTTGGGGGGGGGTAAGTTAAGGTATGCTACAAGGAGTTCTAAAATGGGACACGATCTAGTTGTGACCCCAAACCGCCACTACCGGCCGTTCCAGGCCTACCGCATCGTTCTGAACAAGACATGCTCCCATAGCAATATTCTTGAAATGTTATATTCATATTTTGAAATATTTAAGATAATCAGCCCGATAGGGTATGACAATACGCTTCTATAATAATTAATGATGATTTTACTGTTATTCATATACCACGGTGCCCTATTCAAATTGATTTTCCTCACAAAACCTCTCTCATTTTTTTTTTTCTCGGAACTGACTTACATATCCAAATTGATAAGCAATATTGAACAACCTCCATGTCCATCAGTTGATAGAGTCAACCTGTATAAATATCTTGTAGGGCTAGGCTATAGACCGATAGCTCAATCGAGAAAAAACGGTAATAAAGGCCTACTAATGATTCTTTATGTGACAGTATTGTGTGAGAATGTTTACCCCCTGCCAAAAATACCGAATCCCGGAAGTTCAGCACTGTTCAAGGGCGGGAAATTCTCACGGTAAGTCATTAAATCAGTCGTTAAGTCTATGACATCATATTGTCGTGATTGCCGTATACATACCCATAGTAACGTCTCTTTATTTACAGGTATTTATTCAGGTAGGCCTATTCGATATTTAGAGCGCTAAAATGGGCAGTGTCAGCCTAGGACGGATCCAGGATTCGAGCTTATGTTTTAACGGGGGAACAATTCCAATAAATTACGATATGAAGGGGAGATTTTTTTAAAAATTAATGTTGCGTACTGTTTACAGTTGCCTCCCCTACCCCCCCCCCCCCCCCCCCCCCCCTCTTGAATAAACCGCCACTGGGAGCAATGATTTGAAGAAGAACAAACAAAACACTCGCTTCGAGAAATTCTCACGGTAGGTCGTTAAATCGGCCATAAACTTAAGTCCATGTCATCCTATTGTTGTCTACATACCCAAAAGCAACGTCTATTTGTTACAGGTAGGGCCTATTATCTGCTGATTCAGGCACGGTATTCAGAGCGCACTGAGGAATGGACAGTTAGGGGCGGAACCAAGACTGTGTCCAAAAGGGGCTATATTGCCGAAAAATTACACAATCAAGGGGCATATCTTTTTGGTGAACTTACATGCCATCCCAAATTAGCCACTTGGACCGAAGATTGGGCAGTCCAACCGTTGTGGTTGTAATAAATTGATTTGTGTGAAAGTAGATAAATCAGAGAAGAAGATTGATGAAAGTCTGAACGCTAACGAAATCTGACAGGCGATAAGAAACTTATGATTTTTTAAAGGTTGTAATCACTATACATATGGGAATTTCAAATTGGCCGAATCGGTACGGTCACTGTGATGTAGCGGCGGTCAACTTTTCCTTTCGCTCCAACACACAAAATGACTAAAAATAATGACAATTTTTCAAAGTGTATACCTCAGTAGGATCTTTTTCTTTTTGAAGGAGATATAACAATATGTTATCTACAAAATATTTGGAGCACTGCCCCGAGGATAAAAGCGCTCAGGAGAAAACATGAGTTTAGTGATATTTTGGTGTACGACAAATGGGAGAGCTGACCGTGAATACGTCACAATCAAGTCACCAAATTGCCAATTTGAGATTCGCATAGATGTAGTGAACTATTTTCTAAAACTTTCACCATCCTGTTTCTCTTATTTTTCTCCTTTCACACAAATCAGCTTTTTACAAAGGTAGGATTGCCATTTAAAATTAAAAGAACAAACAAAAATGCTTATTATTCAGTATTTGGGATAGAATTTCAAAACATGACTGAATAATAAATCATTTCTATTTGCCATTCAACCCTTGGCCTTGAGCAATGAAAATCACACGATGGGCGATAAAATTAAGAGGACGGTACAAGCAAAAATAATTCCTCTTGCCCGGATGTAAGGGTACCGGTAGCTTTGTTGTCGCATTAAAAGAGAGAGAGGTTTTGAGTTACTTCTATTTCATATTTTCCTGCATCTTTTTGCTGGCAATTCTTGCCATTAATAAGTGCCTTATTTTACGCTTATCAAATTTCAGGTTAATATTGAATGAATTTGTATTCCCCCCATCCGGTCATTCTTTTAATGTAATACTTTATGCAGTGAATGTCTGATCGTTTTGTTATTTTTTTCCTTCAACATAATCAGAGTACATCGAAACAATGAATTCCCCTTGTCACTATTGCAACAAAACTCATTTTGCTTTCTTATTTTCCTGTAATATTTCATCCAAACATTTTTTTATTTCCACTAAACATTATATTGTAGCCTGAACATCATGATCAATATAATATAGACGCACGATCACAGCATGTCTAAAAACTTTTAAAAATGAGGGGGGGGGGGTGGTGGCTAAAGCGAGATGGAAATCGAACCCAGGCAGACATTTCTACCTCAAGTTTTGGATCTGTTTCCCTAGGTGAGGTTCTCACGTTTTATGAGAGGGCATATATAGCTAGCTGGTGGAGCGGTGTCAGGGGAGTAACGTGCCCCGGTAAAGTTCACCGGAGTCGGACAATGGGCTGGGTCAACCCCGTTTCTCCCTGAAAAAAAAATTAAAGGGGAAGTCTCCTTGTCCCTCTTATATGCCCACTCATCTTTTTTAAATTTTTGTTTTTATTATTATTAAATCATCTCACTTGTTAAATCATCTCACTTGTAAAACATCTTCTTTATTATTTGAATCAATGCGCTCTTTCTTCTTTACTTGTTTCTGTGTATCTCTAAAGCTCGGTTTGACCCCCCCCCCCTTAGACTTCATATTTTTTTATCCCTTTATTTGTTTACCACTGATGGCAGATCCTGAAAATCTAAGGATTTTCATTGTTTTGTTTTAATAGGACCTCTTGTTGAATCTTTAATTTGTTTGTCATTCTCATATTCTTTAAGGACCATCCTTGTCTCTTGTTTACCTTTAAAAAAAATTGTTTGCATTTCTGTCGGCCAATCTGGCCCAGACTTCCCCATTAAAAATAGACTTAAGACACAGGCCCATTAGCTCTCTATATATTCATCGTATAAGTTACCTGTTTATTCTTAAATATATGTTATGTTAATTAGGCTGACTTTTCTTCCTCCTTCGGGTCTTATGATTTTCTTCTATTCACCTGTGCAGTTTCCCTACCGTGGACCCAAGATGGGGGCACACTTTCTTACTAATTGCTCGCAAGGTCTTAAGGGTAATTTCGATTGGGGGAGGTAAGTGTCCAACTTCACCCCTGGCTGCCATGATGATTGAAAAGATCATAATTACGATGAATGATAAAAAGAAGTGATTTTCGTCATTCATTCTTTTTTTTTTTTAAATGTAGATCGAAGTGATAAACATACCTCATATTTGGAGGAAGGTGAGTGTAGGCCTATAGACATTCAATAAGTGGTGTAATTACTCAATTTGCCGTCAATCAATGTCGAAGTTCTATCCACTACCTCACAATAAATTGCATTCGAGGAGTATAAATCCTATTATGAAGGCAAAATAACTACTTTTGGACCTTAACAAAAGCAATGACCGATTTTGTTGTGTAGCCTACATACGTTCGTTGATTAAAAAGAAAGAAATAAAATTTAAAAAAAAATGTACCGTCACGTGCCAACTTGTGAGAATTGACCGTGACATCAGCAGGGATGGAAACTTGTAGGCCTATAGTTTTTCCTACCATGGTCTAAATATTACAGTTCCCTGGGCCTACGCTGCCGATAAATACGTCATGGTAAAACCAAATAGCATGCTTGGATAAGGAGAGGATAATTACTTTAAAAGGTTCATTTACGCTTTCATTCCTTGTTAAAGATATAAATATTTCATAAGGATGATTATATCAAGCCTTTCCGTGATTATACTTAAGTTTGACCTTTAAATCAACCTGTCGGTGAAATTTAGCGAGCGCCTCCGGGGCTGCAAATCTATTGTGAACGGCATACCTCTTTAACCAGCTATGGGAGTTTATACCAGGGCTACACTTCCACCCTATTTATTTTTTCCTTCTCCATCTCCTTACATTCAGACCACAAGGAAGCCCTCTTTTTTTTCC
The DNA here is from genome assembly GCA_025617745.1 of Heliocidaris erythrogramma. NCBI lineage: Eukaryota > Metazoa > Echinodermata > Echinoidea > Camarodonta > Echinometridae > Heliocidaris > Heliocidaris erythrogramma. The sequence goes on from CM046869.1 coordinate 23,303,281, forward strand.
TCAGCGAGAGAACAACAGACGCTTACACACACGTTTGCTCAATAGGAAATCTATACAGATTCGCATACACACGCGCATACACGCCGAATAACATGCATAGGACCACGAGAAGAGGTACACAAAGGTTAGACTAGAGCTAATATAGGGCTGCTTTCAACGCTTTGTGTGTGTTGTGGGGCCGTGGGAGAATCGGAGGGGCTGAGCTATTATACATACTGCTCTCGTTAGTTCGACCGAGCGTGAATCAGGCTTGGGTCAGACTGCGGGGCACGTCGAGAGCTGCTAGCTGCTAACTCAACCCAAGAAAAAAAAAAGATCTCGCAGCTAAACGACACAAGTTCAATGGGATGGCGAGTGTGTGTATCGTGGGAATGAGGTACATGTCGTCGCTTCTTCTTCGTAACTTTATGAGTCTACCACATTAAAACCGCCCGAAGGTCTGTCAGGTGAAGTGCATAGTTAGCTATGTGCACGAGGTTTTTATGAACCACGTTCAACACGCGTAGACTGTGCAGCAGCGAGCAAAAAAAAAAAAAAAAAAAAACGTGTGGGAAAATAGGCTCTTGGTTGGCAGAGAAGACCACATGCTGAATACGTTGCTCCCACCACTCCCATTCTCACTGCACATGTTTCAGGCGAGAGACGGTCCCACGGGCTCCATCGTAAGCATTCATAATCATATGGAGTTATAACTGGACTATATTCACTGCACTTTATGAGTCTACCACATACTGCAGTTCTTTGTGTGTGCTACTAGTGGAAATGCTTTTTAATCTGGAGTAAACAGGCATCCTGGATTAAGTGGATATTCTTTAATTTTGTTCGTTTCTTATTATCCCACGATCACGTACTTGCAGGAATCAGTAATGGAGAGGTGTAGACATTGTATTGAGAGCTAGGCTGGACTAGCAAGATTGAAGTTTGGTCTTTGGAGGCGCGATAGCTCTTCACTGAGTGAAGGAAAGGGCTCGGGGTTCTGAGCCATGGAATATACTCCGGACTACGAGACAACCACACTGAAACAAGGTGTAACCCCAACTCAACCGGTCCATGGGGGACCAACATCACCCATCGTTGGGGCCACTGCAGGTCCCATTCATGGAGATGTTCGGCATCAGCAGCTGTTATTTCATGAGGCTGTTAGGCTGGAAAATTACGCGGAACTTGCCCGTTTGTTGAGAGCCTCGCCCCCTGCCAGACTGGACGTGAATATTTTTGACAGACATGGCCAAACACCGCTGCACCAAAGCGTCCTCAAGGGCAATTTGGAGATGGTTAAACTTCTCGTTCACTGTGGAGCCGATGTGGCCCTCGCCAATAGGGACGGATGGAACGCATTACATATTGCGGCATACAGAGGTTATAACGATATTGCACTGTATCTCGTTCGAGGGTCTGAAACATGTCAAAAAAGATGATCATACTAAGACCAGGGAGCATCATTTTATCGGCATCTAAATACACATAGGCCTATATACATATATAATTATATATTCTACAGATATTACTCTGCAGCTATGCATCAAAGAATTTATATTTTTGCAGCGAAATATCTCTTGTCTATATCTTCAAAATTGTCGTTAAATTTGTGACGGATAAGGAGAAATAGAGAACGCGTGTGGAGAAAAGGAAATGTTATTCAGTGCTTTGTACTACCTCTCATCATGTATCATCTCTGTTCTGCTGGGTATGCCTTATATTCATTGGGGAGCGGATCTTGACTATATTCTGGACCAGGAACGCGACCAGGAACGGGACAGGACCACTACGATACGAGATATCACAAACCAGGGTACTTAAATTCCACTTCTTAAGTGCATCTGCATCAGGTTCAAATAGGGATATCTCACTGTATCACCGCCATCATCATCATCATCATCCTTATCTTTATATCTTCTGTATTTTAGTTTTGTTCCTTGATTGTCAGGGAGATAGGTCAACATCTGAAGTTGGATAACGAGATGGAATCACGTTGGAGAGGCATTGGAACGTAATGCATGTGTAGTAAATACTGATAGGCATCAGAAATATTATGATCATCCCATTCCTTTAAATCAATTAAATGTGACAATTCGCCAAAGTTTGTGTGAGTAATTTATCGCTAAATTATTATTCAAAATAGATTGTAACGTAAGTTATAATTATGTCTTGTTAAATTGTTCAATGTTTTAACTAAGTTTGTTAAAGGTTGTGTGCAAAGATAATGATTTCTTAACGGATTTAAAATGTACCGCTTTTGTAATATTCACAGCTTCAAGGCACAGAATGATAATGTAATCTCTGCAATTACTAATTGCTATGATAGAAGATCGACAACTTAATGAATATTTAAAACCTAATACATAATTCTATAAATATACGAATCTCCCAAAGAAAAGAATAAAAATGCTGTATTTGACAATAGCATAGCTTATAAAATATACTGTATGTGTGAATATGAAGGATGTTTATTTAGTCCTCTTTAATATTATCTTCACAATCGTGAAAAGCTGATCTATCCACAATCTTTCCTCTCTACCTCACTCAGATGAAAACATTCTAGTCCTTTCGCACAGCCAACTAGAGCATGGTGATTAAAAAACCTCATGAAGTTCCCATGAAAATTTATTCTGAAAAAGAACTACTTAGGTCATGGCCACTATGCCCTACATCGCTCGCACGCAAAGCTCTCAACGTCATTTTACATGTCTCATGGAGGGAGGTGGTTCATTTGGGTAACTTTTCTGTATCTTCACCTACTACCAGTATTTTATCTTAGTCATTTTAGTATTCAGCAAATGTATTCCCAAGTTTCGACAATGAATTTGAGAACGAGAAAAGACCTGTTTTTATCCGTATTCCCATAAGTCTGGTTGGAGAGTTGGGATTTCTTTGTGGTATTTTGTTTAACGGAGCCCAAAACTCAAAGGGGTTGTAGTGCAGTAATCGTGATATTAAATTAAGCTTATGAGTGAATGTTTTTTTTTTTAATTTTAATTTAAATTACAAGTATGAATTTGTCGTACAAATATTGTTTTGTACATGTAGTCCTTCGACTTTTCATGCAAGGGATGCAAGTACATAATTATATGAACGCTTTTCGTGTAGGGTGGTGGGGGGGGGGGGGCAAGAGAGGGTCAGGTCAGATTCCCATGGAAATTACGACAAGAATGTGGCTTTTGTGGAGAGGTGGCAGTTCAATAGAATATCTGCCTTGATGTTTACACTAGCCTGAACCGCTGTGTACTTTATTATCATACTCTTATTCCTCGCTCCTTCCTTCATATGCTGTATGATGAAGTGTGTTTTGTCTCGAGGCCATAATGACAGGATAAGAAGTACTGTATGTACATCTAAAATTCACGTTCTAAACATAATACGGGCAAGTCCAAGTTTACCTCATTATGTTTTATATTTTATCAAAGACTGTAACACACTTCCATTGATGTATTTTATGGTTGTACCAAAGTGATATCCCTAAAGCTTGGATCAGACCAAATACGAAGTTTAAAAGCTGATAATTTTTCATCATTCTACTTAAAGGGGTACTCCGGCCTGAAAATAATATTAATTGAATGAATAGAGTAAAATTAAACAAGGAAAACAATGAAAATTTCATCGAAATCCGATAAAAAATAACGAAGTTATTGAATTTTTAAGTTTTGCATTATTTTAGGAAACAGTTCTATGCATGTCATCATGAATATGTAATGAGTGAGCTGATGATGTCACGTCCCCACTTTCCTTTTTTAACTATATTATATGAAATCTTCATTATTTCATTTTTTCATACATGTCTATAAAAAATATCTCCCTTGTAACAAAATAAGTTACAGCAATGATAAACTTACACATTAAATAAGGAGTCAGTCCTTTTAGTTATAGGCTTGGAGCAGAAAATTTGAATAATTGCAATTTCATATAATAAAATACAAAAGAAAAAGTGGGGATATGACATCATCAGCTCACTCACTGCATATTCATGATGACGTGCATATCACTGTTTTACCAAAATAATGCAAAACTTAAAAAATCCATAAGTTCATTATTTTTCATGCGATTTCGATGAAATTTTCAGTGATTTGTTTGTTTAATTTTACTCTATTTATTCAATTCATATTAATTTCAGGCCGGAGTACCCCTTTAATAACGAACATAATCGGGAGCAATTAATTAATTATCTTGGACTCACCCCTACGTTGACAAACAAAGAGAATGTCATATTTTATGTGAATTCTTGGATGCATGGTTCTTCTCCATTTCTTCTGCAGTTTGGGGATACTTTGGGCTATTTCTCCCAGTATTGTAGAAGGCATTCCTGTGCCCTCTTGCATAAAAAGTTGCGATTGATTGCAACTCAAAAAATTAAACGCAACTTGATTTTCAACCAATCAGGATCGCGTATTTTGGACTTGCGTTTAATTTTTTGAGTTGCGTTTAATCGCCACTTTTTATACAAGAGGACCCTGTAAAATGTTTATACGTTATTACGCTTACAGTGTGTTTGAAAAACACAGAAGTACTATTTTTCTAAGATCAAGCATGTATTTTCCACTGCCAACAAGTTATCGTATTTTGGTCATTTGTTGTAGGCCTAGATTGTTTCGGGTACATTTTCATCATTATATATCAGGTCATGTTGACTTTTGACATGTCAAGTAGATTGTTATTAGCGCTAATGTGAATTACTGGCGACAGAACATGCAGATCGTTCCTTCTTGAGGCACAATATTATTAAAGGATAAATGGAGCACCATGCAGTTAATCCAAATAAAAATTTCCTTGAAGTTTAGTGTGACCAAACCTAAGATTGTCAGAGAAATGAATGGAATGATGTTACATGTACATGTATGTTATTTGATGATGCAGATATGTATTGGTTGAGCTTGAATTAAAAGAGTATTCTAGAGAACATGAGAACTTGAAGAGTAAAATTCGTATAACTTCTGATCCTAACCCTAGATTTATGGCTGGGGATATTGATAACAAGTATTTTTCGGGGATTTTCATCTGGGGACCTTTCCGGCATTTTGGGTGCAAAGTTTCCCAGAGGTCCCCACTACTACACCCGTTTGAACTGTCAAATGAAAATACATGTACATATATATCACTTTCTTGTGAGGTCTGGTCCTGGGTGAGGTGGCTTCCATAAAGACTATTTTCCGTTGTCCGACAGTACAGGACTACACAGTACAGGATGTTTTTGTAGGTCTGCATCACCTGTATGTAGTACCAAATATGGAATCACATCTCGGAACGCACACCAATTATTACTGATAGCCTATAGTGTATTAGCAAGTGCCATTATGATCATACATGTAATTGATTGTTCGGGGTTTCCAGAATTAGGAAGCATATGGTTATTACATGGTACGTGTGGACTTGTGGTCTGAGCATTATACCCCCGTCACATCAGCGAGACGGACACCTGACCGAATACCCTGAATGGGCAAGACTTTGTTTATTGTTGGTCGCGGTTCGGAATCGACGCGATTGTGTGACTGGGGTCCCGATTAGACAGTTTAGACTTTGACAAACAGGTGGTATTGAACCGATGGTTTCACACCACAATGGGGCCTAAGGTATAGACCTGTAGTTTATTCGGGTTTTTTTTTTTAGAACTGGCTCTCGTTGCCACATTGGAGTGTAAAGGTTTGCAATAAATAGATCGATCAGGGGGTACGATTACCACCAGGGCCCGTCGAGAGCACATACTCCTACGGTGCTCATCGTATGGTTTATGATTTTTCAGTGGTCCCCTCACCATTCCATTTAAAGAATCGGGCATATAAAGAATTCTCCAAAAAAATGTCCTATAATTTCAATTACAACGGATTGACAGGTTGTACCAGGGACAAATTCTGATTTCTGACTAAATTTCAAAACCAAATGACACAGAAAGAAATTGTCAAATTGTCCATATTACCCAAACACCAAAATGATTTTTACTTGAGCTATATTTGTAATCATGCTGTTAGAATATGCCATTATATTTCTCAGTTATATTGTTATGGATTTCCAATCAATTTTACAACCTACTCATCTATTCGCACAATGTATACAACGTTTCTGTACGTCTAATGTGCATTATTAAAAAAAAATTGAAAAGGGTTCATTATAGCCCCACAAAGCAAGCCACAGTTGGGGGTACCACAAACGCTCCCCTCTCCTTTTGTATCGGTGTTCGCGTTGTCCTCAATGCATGCTGACAACGTACATGTACATGTATTCCCCTTTGCTCGCATTGTTCCTGAAGAAAGTGTAGACATGCGTACCGATTAGTCTTCTGTTTGAAGAGAAGGTTGGATTCTAGTATAAATTGGAAAAATATAATTTGTGAGCTTTCTTATATCATAGTAGTAACACTTCCCTGGCAGTAATGTCTTAAGAAAAGGGTTGCACTTGAAATTTCTCATATTCCAAATATCACTCGAAACAGTCTAAAAAACGTTGGACCAGATTTTGATGCCACATGTGTACGTGTAGTCCCATGTACCCATATCTTTGTTGCGGTCAGTACTTTTCACTCTTCGTGATATTCAGCAAGATTGAGTCAATTGGTTATCGTTTTGATGATTCCAAAGACCTCACAATACACAATTATTCCTACTTAATCAACCTTCCCTAATTGCTTCCAGAGTCCAGACAGTTTCTTTCATTGTAATCGCAGGACCAGAACCCAATTTTATCTTTAACTAACATGGTATATTTATCTACAATAATCATTTAGAGTGCATTATTTGGAAATTATGGACACTGCTTTTAACAGTATCGATAGAAATGCGTAATATAGTTCGATGCAATTTTAAAGATTCGATATACAGCTCATTCTGTAGATTAAAAAAATAGCTAGTTTAATGTGCGATTCATTGGATATTCAATACGTAGGGGTCATCCCCGTAGACCGACTGCCCACGAGACCGACAATGTCCGTGTGGTGAACCCTCAGAAAAGTCAACAGAAAGCCGGCGAGACTGACATGTCAGTCTATTGTGCTGTCGGTCTCGCGGGCTGTAGCCAATACTTAGGGTCTCTAATTCTTCTTGCATAGAAGATGCAACTGTATGCATATTTCCTGTGGAGTTGTATATTTTGTCCTCCTTTTTCATCATATCGCAATGCTGCACGATAAAACAGTAACAATTTCATTCTTTGAATATTAGAATACACAGTGTGTATGAGTTTTGATGTTATTTGATGTTGATATTAATCGGGGAAAAATAATTCTGTATACATGTTTTTACACTTAATAAGTCTCACATCAATTACGTTTCATTCAGTTTTTTGTTCGTTGTATTTTTTTCAGTTGATAAAAGTGAACATTGATGACAGGCTTGACCGCAATTATCAAGATATGTATCGAACGAGTTACTGATACTCTGGTGTAGAGCAGGTTATATATAACAGAGTGGTGATAAATGATAATTACACTTCACTAATGCAAGCGCAGATGCATCACAAAGTCAATTTCTTCCTTGCTATTCTTCAATACTGTTTCCCACTTTTCCTTGCGCTTATTCTTTTTCGTTATTTCTAAAGCGATGTATTCGACTATACATGTATTTATTTGGAGTTCTCGATTTATGGATGTCAACCGTTAAATTAAGTATTTGTATACACTGAGAAACGATCCAATGTTTATGTTTAATTTGTATACATATGTAAAGCTATGCTACTTACACTGCCATGTTACTACATCGATAAAAATGAATTGAAAGAATATGACCGACTGTTTTCATTGAAAGTTGTTAATAGGAATTATTGATAATAATACTGAAGGCATATTTCTTATAATGGTTACCAAATTTCCGGCCTTATTGACCAACATTAGTCGTGAGACATTAGTCTTTATGAGAAAAGGACCCAACTCCTCTTTCTCTTCCTCGTTGAACCTGGCAGTTGTCACGACGGGTACAAATTCAAATTTAGCTCTTCACGAAACCCAAAACCTTACCCGTCTAGAAATGCCCAGACGATTTTGTACCTGTGCCAAAAAAAAAAACCACCAGCACAAAAACAGAAAATAGCAGGAACTTGGAAAGGGAAAAGGGCGATGGCGTGGCAGAACAATTGTCACAAGCGTCGCAGCTCATTAGAGCATCGTTCGCGGAGATCCCTTTCCGATTTCCCACGGGTGAAGAGTGAATATAAAGAGAAAAAAAACCCTAAACCTTGAACGCAGTCAAGTTTTAGCACAATGGGAAGAGCAGTACAGTGTTATGGATTAAACACTGAGAGGCTAGCGAGGTGTTTTGTTGCTATGAGCAGAACAGTGGAACTTCGTTGTAACAAACTCCTTCTGAACAAGGAAAATACCTCTTTTTATCGAACCTTGTTAGATCAGGGTTATAAAACAATGGAATACAAAGAATTGGGACCAGCAAATTCACCTTGTTATATTAACGAGGGTTTGTTGTAACAGTGTTCTTCGAAGTTCCCCTGTAGGAGCTTTATCAGTTTATGGGTTTAAAGTGGATGCTGATGCAAGGCAATCCCAAAAAATTACTTGCAAAGGTATGTGAGCAATCGTTCATGTTTCATGTGAAATATGATTATTCACAAGTCATGGTCAAAGTAGTCAATTTAGGAGGGTAATTGTGGACACTTCTGAACAACTTCACAACACAGATATACTTTTCTTAGGCGGGAGGGAGTTTGTAAAGTAGGCTATTCGAAGCGGGACACCTTTACCTCGTCACCACCCCAACCCCAATCATGAAGGTAATCATTGTTTAAATAGAAGGTTGAGTTCTGGGAAAGGTGAAAAATGATGTGTGAGCTGTTTCATTCTTTTTATGTCAGTTTGGAAGATTATCATAGTAGAAATATCCCCAGAAATGGATTGCTTTTCAAATGCCCTCATATTCGAAGTATGACAAGAAACAGCTGAAATGTTTGGGCCGAACTTTCATGCAAATTAACGTGTGTCTATATAGTGACCGACTCTAGTCCCATGCATTTTGCATATACACATTTCTGTGTTCAGTGCACATTGTGTCCCTCAGCAGGATTGAGTCATTTTCTTCTCACTTTGGTGATTTTAAACCTACAGCATACACCAATTCTTATGTATTATGCAGTCAGGCTTTCCCGATTGCTTCCTTCCAGTGTTATCGTATGAACAGAACTCGGCTTTATCCTAGTATTCCTGCAACACAGAAACACGAGCAACCTGATTGATATAGTGCTAGAAATAATATTCCGATCACATGCAGTCATCCATATCTTCTGTGGTAATAATGGATTCTGCTTGATATATTAGTTCACAATTTATTATTGAAAGGTCCTTTAATTTTAACTTTGGCTTGGTCAAGAAAGAAGTATAACTCTTATAATTTAGCACTGCATCCTACTCCGAGGAAAGAAAAGCGAAAAAAAAAGTTAAAATAAAATGAAGAACGTTTGAAAGGAGGGGGATACCGTTTAACGAATAACCTCCAAAATTGTCTCTCGGAATGATTTTCAACATATCTGTTCAAAAGTTAAACGGTACATGTACCTTCAAGTTAGTCTGACCAAAGAGGTACTAGGCAAGCTGCTTGTCCAGTACTTCCTTGGTCTGTCAAAAGTTTTAAGGTTATCAACCTGTGTATGTGTCCAACAATAAATTGATAATTGTCGTGATGTTTGAAATAACTTTTGCGCGTTCTTATCCTGACTAAATTGATATTGCTCTATGCAATAAGGAAAGGTCTAGAACTTAGAACAGTGTCATGAAATCTGTCATCACTATCCGATTTATTATCTATAAGTTTGAATGCGTTAGGAAAATGCAAACATTTTTTTTTTCGTTGTGATGAAATTTTAAGTATGATATATTATTTTTGTTGTTACTGCCTTCATCATTCTAAGTAGGTTAGAAAGTCCGGCATTTTATAGTAGGGTGTATATGGAGTATTGCATTTTCATTTTTAAATGCAAGTCTTTTAATATATTGCAAATGATATCATTAAAAACGTTTATAAGAGATACATGTATTCAGTTAGAATCATGTGCCGGAGACAAGTATCATTTTGTATAATGGTAACCACTTATTTGATCTAGTATTATTAGTGAACCGTATTATCTTATGTTTCCATTTGGGAATGGCCATGAAATGTGTAAATGTATTCATCGCATTATCTTTTCATGTATAGGAGGCAACATGAGAATAAAGTAACGAGAGTCGTTTTATGTTACCACATAATGTACAGTCCTTATAAAATATTTGTACTTTTACATGCCAGTATTGTATTATTCTTTCTTTTAAAAAAATCGAGATATATAACGTAATAGTGAATGTACACGCATATCTCTGGTATTATGTTATTCACGTTTTATATATATTCTATACATGTATCAGAAAAATGCTTATTATGTCGTACGTGTACAATCACAAAAATATTATTTTCATGCAAAATATATATGTCGAAATTGAATATATTTTATGATGAAAACTACTCTAGTTCGTACCATCTCTTTTGTATGACACGAAGATGTAACGTATTCTTGTTGCTTGTATATTTTGTTTACGAAAATGAAGACAATTTATTTTAACCGAAGATATAATGTGTCAGCCATTTTATTTTGTGTGGTGAGTTGCGTAATAATTTAGAGAAGGCGTAAGGAAATTATTTATGTTTAAAGATAACCTTGAGTTCCGTAACCGAACTATCAATCAAGATAAATTTGCTGAAATTTTTGGACTAGCCACTCGCGAAATTTACTTTTATGAAAACAATATATTATGAAAAAGCACCCTAATAAATATGCACAGAATTATTACGAAGTGTTATAGACAGTCTGAAACACGTACCAGGGGCGTCGATTATGGGGTGGCAGAGGGCAGTTGCCCCCACCCCAAAAAATATTGGGAGGGCAAACATATCGTTTTGCCCCACCAATAAATCCGGTGGAAATCAAGGTGGAAAAATAAAATAAGGAAAAATGACGCAAAACTCGGGAAATGAAACCTTCCAAACAATGAAATATAAGAGATATTACACGATGAAATTTCAATATCTGCTTCATGCATGTAACCGTGCAGAAGCTGGTTATTGCATGTAAAATGCGTTCAGAAAATCATGAAGGGTACTGTTAGGCTGTCTGCCCCCCCCCCCCCCCGCCTCCGAAAAACGGATCGACGCAAGAAAATATCAACGTTTCCCGACAAGGTTGCCGTCAAGGGTAAGATATGTACAAGAGTATGTCGATGCATACTTTCTATACCTGCTTTTAAGCAGGCATAGAATGTTTTAAAAAAACTTTGATCGTTTGAAACGAATCCTCTCGGATGCTTCAAGTCTTATTCATTCAATACTGACCAAGAGTAAACAGAATAAGATTTTTTTCCGTCCCTTGAACTCAAGAGATATGTTGGGTAAAATTTAACCCAATAATGGGTAAAAATGGAACATGCATTTTAGCTGGGTACAACGTGACCCAATACCTGCTAAAATGTATCCAAAACAAAATTTGCCCGATATTGGGTAAAATTTCACCCCAACCACATACCCGTTCGCTATTTATTCAATAGGCCTACCCAACTTTTTAAAAATGTATGCATTTTGTAATCACGGTCAGTAATTATGATTTCATGAATATCGAGATGATTATTATCTTGGAATAGGAGATAATTTTTTTACCGCATAAAATATCTGATTACATGAATGTCTGCAAATTCAGAACTTTGATATTTTCAAGTCAGAATGTGTGTTTAAAATATCCATCAATCTAATCCATTCTAGAATGCTTAGAAATGATTTTGGAAGTTAAAGACAATATTTTCAAAGGCTTGCTAGCGTATTAAAAATGATGTTTAGGCCGTAATTTGGCCCTACTTGGCCACGATCTGTCGAAAATTTAAAAAACAGAAAATAGAATGCTGGATACCAAACGATGTCTTATTTCGCTTATATTTTGCCCGTTGAACTATACATTCTGCTTCTATTTACTTCATGTAAATTTGATCATTAGTCTCATCTGTATTTATTCTGAAGTCTGAACAACTCATCCGTGATTAACAGACAGGAACACTGTACTTATTTGTTTCCACCTGCACCAGAGTACATTATTTGTAATGGTGGGAGGGGGGGGGGGGGGCATTTCCAGCAAACTATTCTCCGTAGGATCCCATTTTTGTTTGGGGCGGGGGTAATCGCCCTCAACGTGCCCAGGATCAACAACCCTTATACATAGCGGCAGAAGTGTAAGGCCTGGAGCGGACTAGGACCAACTTCGGAATTGAGGAAATTGAGGAATTTGATGTGACCGGCCCATCGACCTATACCTATACATGTATCAACCGGCCCTCAAGCCAAAATGCCATGTGACCCATGGGGAAAACTCTCCAAACTCACCATGGCCAGTTCGCCCCTGAAGACATTGCTGATCACCCCCTTTTTTTTTTTTTTTTTTTTTTTGGGGGGGGGGGGGGTGCAAATGAAACGGCGCGCAATGCGGTGGCCTTGTACGAAATTGACTTTGGACTAGGGCCGAGCCCGCGCTTTTTTTATGTGACTTGTCATGCTTGTCCTGTACAAAATATAAAGCGTGGATTTTGATTTCTTTATAGCTAATAAGAAATAATTAATAAATCATGTTTTATGTGCGAGAATGCAAGCTGCTCACTACATACGGCATAATTTTATCTTTATTTCATACTTATGATTTACACAGTATACATTTCTACGCGAAGGAGACTTCATTACTCCGTATATACTAATAACCATAATGACAGGGATCGCGATTGACGTACTGACTTTCGTTTGGTATGTTTTCCAAGTTGAAGAAGATAGGGAAATGAAAACAGTGGATTCTCCTCTGATAACATCGCGTTTCTTTGATGTGTTTTTAAAACCTTCGCTGTCAGTATACCTTTTGTGCTGGTCAGATAAAAGGACCAGAACTTTTTAAAGTTGATTTCTTCTCTTTTTGCTTCCTTCAGTCAGAGATTCTAAAGAAGTTCTGCGGGTTCGTAACACGTTATTATCAAATGCAAGTTGTCCAAATGATGAAAATGCAGTGCGTTTACTTTATCAGCTTCAGGCGCGTAGCCAGGGGCGCCACCTCCCCCTCCCCCCCCCCCCCCAAAAAAAAAAAAAAAAAAAAAACGAGAGCGAAAAAGCGGAGGGAAGTGAGGGGAAAAGGCCTAAAAAGGCGCTACGAGCCGTTATCTTTCTCTCAAAATTTTCTCACAACCACCCCCCCCCCCAAAAAAAAAAAAACAACAACAACAATAACTAAATCCCGGCTACGCGGTTGATCACATTAGACTGAATTTTAGACTTTCGGACCTGGAAAAAAAAAGTGACACCAGTCTGTGGTAACATGAAAATAGTCTCGTTTACTTTTCCGTTCCTCCTCTCTTCATTTAATTTCTCCATCTAATCTATCTCTTTATCTCTCTATCTTGGATTAAATTATGGCCTGCATAGTACAATACTTATTATTTAACATATGTATTCTTATTTAATTTGCTATATGCACGCATGGGTTTCTATTGGTTTTCGGCGAAATTTCCAATATTTTACCGGAAATTTGTTGGGGACAATCGAGTGAAATATCAAGCTTTTGAAGTTAAATAATATCATGTCGAAGAATATGACACGAGAGGCAGTATGATGGACGGAACTCTCCCCGGACGACGTGGGGGGGGGGGGGGAATCCCTGCTGTCCGCAGGTCACAATTCCCTGCCATGAAACGAAACGGGGGGAGTGGAGGTTGAGCCATCCCCTCCCCCATACGCTGGATACGCCACTGACAAACGATTGGGAGGTTCGAAATTTAGACTTATTTGGACATGGCAGGGAGAGAGAAGAACCGACTCTTTGTCCTAGTGTCATGGTCGTCATGAAGGAAAGTGAAACACATCTCGAAATGAAAGGGGAAAGCATGGATAAGAAATATTTGCATCCATACCAGTCATATCATATTCATCATTAAATGGAAGAAAGCTTCGACCAAGCGGCGGATCCAAAGGAGGCCCACGGGGTACACGTGCTACACCAGCCCCAGTTTTGAAACAAAAAATGGACTGAAATGGCACCTAAATATTTTTTGTTCTCTCCTTCTTTTGCTTATCAGATTTTTTGTACCCCCTGCAAGCTAGAGAATTCTGGATATGCTACTGGTAACCTATACCACATGATAAAAGGATATATGATTTTATCTGCAGCCAGGTACTCACGGAGATACCGCTACGAATTAACCACACAATCATTTCTTTCCTTCCTTTTGTGTCTTTCATCTTCAACGCAATTACTCAATTTTATGATCATCAGAATATCTCACTCACTCTACTGTGCTTCCTGATTGAGTGAAAAGTTTGTTTTTTAAATACCAATCTTGCAGTTTAAAGGTTTAATTCTGATGGTAACGATTTAATGGAGAAAATGTAATTCCAATAGTTATCCATACACTTTTAAGTTTTACGCACTCTTTTGAAAACAACTTTTTCATATGTTGAAGAGCGAGCAAAATAATGTATTAGTCTATGGCCATAATAACCAAAGGCACAGAGGAATAAATACCAAATAAGCGCCCCCCCCCCCCCATTTCTGTTTGTCTGTCTGTCTCTTTCACTTTCTCTGTTCCTCTGATCATGCTCAATCTTTCCTTTACGACTAACTATTACGGGACATGCATGCCTAATTATCGCTGTAATAATGGGGGGGGGGGGGGGGGGGTCAAGTTCTAGTATCAGCGGGTCGACATATCAGCTGTCTACTCGTGTCATATGGTGATGGGGAGGCTCATTCATCCTGAAAGTCACCACCAATGACCCGAATGAGGTCAGCTCCCGCGACCTGCCATGGAATGTAGCCTATGGGAAGGGGTGGAAGCATGGAGTGACTATTACGTAATAGATATGCCCACATGCGTGTGTGACCTTACGAGGTCACGGCATTTTAGTATTTTAGCATGTGCCGTTACCTGCCATGGGGAAGGGGTGGGCGTGGTGTAATTATTACGTTACTTAACTACCCAGTGACAACAGGCCCAAGTGACCTTCATGGCAGAATATAGTCTAACATATCCAAACTCGCTTGGTTCGTTTAGGTAATGCCTACTCCAAAATCTCCTGTGTTTCAGTGCTATTTGTAATAATATTTGTATAACCATGATTATTCATATAGAAAAACAATGCGCGATAATGCATACGTCATTATTGTTTTAATATTCTATTCTTCATTTCTCTGGTAATTCTTGTGTCATCGGTTCAACAGTAATACAGACTACAGTATGTCTGATATTGTGGTTCTTTCACTTGACACTAAATCATGAGGTTGATGGTTCGAATCTCTCTCTCTACCCACTATGTCCTCACACGATGCAGTTCAACTACATTTCTTGAATTTTGTTTCTCTTAACCCAATTATTTCATTCATACCTGGCTGCAATTGGAATTACGCCTTGAAATTCACTGCGCGCTAAGGAAGGCTAGGGTAATCATTTTCAGACCACTTGGGGGGGGGGGGGGCTCTTGGACTTTGTGGTATTCGCTCTACAAAACGGAATTTTTATGATTTAGGCATTGCTTTCTAAATGCACAATACAGGGTTGGAAAAAAGTTTGGAATATTTTTTTGGCGATGAGTATGTCTGATTTTAAATGCTAGTTTCTACTATATTGTGATGAATAATTCATCCAAATCGGATTAACTGTGTTGAATGAAGTCTACTGTTCCATCTTGTACCAAAGATTACGTAATATTGTTAAACATGTTACAATGGCTGACCAATGAACCACATGTTGTCAGATTTGCTCTATTTGTGTTTGAACATCTTGTTATACATTTCTGTACTTCACGTGGAATTTTGAAAAAGCTACGTGCAGTTTGCAGTCATTTTGAGGACTTCGGTATAGCAATTAAACTGTATCTGATTATTTAACTTTTTCGTTAGACATTTGCATAAACAGCAAATATACGCTTCCGAATTCCAAGTGGACCTCTGCACTGTGTGATAAGCCTGATTTTTAATGTTGTGCTTTTAAAGTTAAAAAGGGACACATATCTTTTATTTGAACCTCAAAGAAGAACTTAAAATGACGAGGGATATGTTTAAGACAAGAAATAATTCTTGGAATAAAAATATTCCAAACTTTTTTCCAACCCTGTACAAAGTGAAAGAAGACAATACTCTGAGAGTGTGGAGACACAGCGCCATATTGCTTTTAAGGGAAATGTTAGGTTTTAAAAGGACAATAAAACGCTATAAAACTCACAAGGACGCGAAGAAAACGGATTTCTTGAGTTTGCCGTCTTGTTGTAAGCCTGTAACAAGCCATAATGTAATTGACCTTATACATTGCATTTCTACAGCAGGCGATGACAGATATAAACATGAAATTCAAACACATATAGCTGTATGAAGAGCTAGTGTCCTTATTTGTAGCTTTAAGCAGCTTTTTTCTTCTTCTACCAGCAAACCCGCTTTATGACGTACGGTAATTATTGCACCAGGGAAATTAACTCGGAATCCCTCACGTACAAGCATTATTGAAGCGTGGGAATACTGATTCCACATTTATCACGGGCCTGTCTCCGGGTTCACAACCGTCACATTTCCAATGGCAATGCAGGCCTACCCTGTATTATGATGAAACATCAAAGAAAAGTAGCAACGTGCACTTCTTTGTAAGCTTTAGAAATTTTCCCGGTATTGTACAACTTTTGTATGGCACTTCAAAAAGGGATTTTTAGAGGATTTTTTTTCCAGGATTCGTTCGTGGATAAGTGAGAAAATGAATGGTTTATGTTCTGTTTGATATATGATGATAATTCTTACTGCCTAGGGATTCATTTCAATAGATATTCAATATTTTTGTGGTCTAGTGGATAAGTTCCCAGACCAGACTTTGGATCACGAGGCACTAGGTTCGAATCCCTGGTACAGCATTAACGCCCGGTCCTTTGAAAAGACATTAATCTACATTTGCCACAATCGACCCAGGTGAAGTAAATTGGAAGAAGTACTTCCTTGAACGCCTAAGCGCCTTCATCTGGAAAGCTATAAGCTAGAGAAGGATTAATAATCAAAAGCCCTTTGGAAGCGTATAGAGACATGGTTTTATAGAACTGAGTATTATGTCATTGAAAGAACTGAATTGAATTGAAAAGAATTGTTTCTTGTCACTGCTCGTATGAGTGAATATCACATGAACGTTTTGTTGGGTTTTTTTTTGTGTGTGTGTTTTGGGTTTTTTTTTCTTCATTTTCTTTTTTTCCGCAAAAAGTTGCTGGCTCATCCTCTTCACCCTAATCCGGATAGAACCCGAATCATCTGGTTAAATAGATAACTATAATCGCCGTGAAAAGAGATTTTAACTGCTTGATCGAACTCTTACAACGCAATTAAAGGGGTACTCCGGCCTGACATTAATATGAACTGAATAAATAGAGTAAAATTAAACAAACAAATGACTGAAAATTTTATCGAAATCGGATGAAAAATAATGAAGTTATGGAATATTTAAGTTTTGCATTATTTTGGTAAAACAGTGATATGCACTTCATCATGAATATGAAGTGAGTGAGCTGATGATGTCATATCCCCACTTTTTCTTTTGTATTTTATTGTATGAAATTGCAATTATTCAATTTTTTTGCTCCAAGCCTATAACTAAAAGGACTGACTCCTTATTTAATTATCATTGCTGTAACTTATTTTGTTACAAGGGAGATATTTTTTTATAGACATGTATGAAAATATGAAATAATGAAGATTTCATATAATGTAGTTAAAAAAGGAAAGTGGGGATGTGACATCATCAGCTCACTCATTACATATTCATGATGACATGCATAGGACTCTTTCCCAAAATAATGCAAAGCTTAGAAATTCAATAACTTCGTTATTTTTTATCGGATTTCGATGAAATTTTGCTTGTTTAATTTTACTCAATTCATTCAATTAATATTATTGTCAGGCCGGAGTACCCCTTTAAGGTGAGCATTTTCATACGTATTTTTCACCATGATTTCAATAAGAAAGGTTTTGCCCGAAATGCACGAAGAAGTTTTTGTCCAAATCACCGATTTACAATGCATGCATGGCGGCAAAAAGACCAAAAGACAAAGACGATCAATAACAACAAAATCCTTTCGGGAATTCAGGCCGCACAATTCTAAATCGGTTGTTTTAGACCGGGGAGGGGGGGGGGGACACAATATTTACTCCCACAGAACATTTTTAGGAATAATTATGACATAGCAATCCAAAATGGAAAATCTCGCATAATGAAAACAAATATAAGATCTGCCTACCGCAGGTAAGACAAAACTGGGCAAATCGGGTCTCCCCCCCCCCCCTCTATTTCATGTGGGACACGATCATGCCCCCATGCCTCCCTATGAATACTACAATACACCGTTCTGTTTTTAATCTTTAACTTTGAGAAATAAACGATTTTATCAATAATAATACAAATTGTATTGTACATATATCTGTATGCGAGCGAAATGAATTTCCAAATTGGACAATAAATGAAAATTGAATTGAATTGAATTGAATTGAATTGTATCGGAGAACGGCCCGAACACTTTGAGCTACAATTTCAGATGGTTTTTTTTTAAATACTGTTTGGTATTTCAGATATGATCAGTAATATCTTATCCATTGACTTATGGAGACAATATCAGTGGTTTGTTTATGTTCTCAAACTGCCATGAAAACTGACGGCATCATGAAATGGTGAATCTTCAGTTGCATTTCCTAAAACGTATAATTATGTCTTTGTTTACATAGCGTTGGGGTATAATCCCTCTGATCCTTTGACAAACAATGTTACTCGTTCTTCCTTTATATACTTATCATTAAATATTGCGGAAGTGACAAGTCCATCAACTTGTATAGTCCTTCAGTTTATGCACGCAGTCGTACCTCCTTACTCATACCAGCAAGATTTAGTGAAATCGGTGGTGAGAAAAAGCTGACAACTTGGATTTCCTGGGGAGCGTTTCATCAAGCGTCTTGTCACTGAATTTTACTGCTCTCGGCCAATCAGATGCAAGGTTTTCACTAGCTTATAACGGTTGTCGGTAAAAATCACTGACCAAACACTTGTTGAAACGCTCCCCTGATTACTATATTTGCAGAATAGCTTATACGAAAGGGCTTCCTCTTCACCCACTGTCAACAAAAGAAAATCAGTTCAGTACACCCTAAAACAAGGATAATGGAATCTCTTGATAACCCAGTATCGAAGGCGATACTATCCTCCTTTTTCAACACCTGCTTAATTTTTTTTTTTTAAAGCAGACGTTATCTCGCGTAGGTTCCGAAGGTTCATGATTCCGAATGTTCTCTATTCATAAACTCCGAAGCATGGGCGGCGATCCCTGGGGAACGGGGGGGGGGGTGTCCCCCGGGAATTTTTGAAGATTGTACAGCAATGGTAAAGGCTAGTCGTGCCCCCCCCCCCGCCCCCTGAGGCCGTGACGAGAAATCGCCGCACACGCTCCAAAGCTTCGTTACTCCAAAGGTTTGTATTTCCGGAATTATGAGCCCCCCCCCCCCCCCCCGGTATCATGGGTATGGGGAATTTACGTTTCGGGAAAAACGAACCTCTTCGTCCGGCCCCTTAAACATGTGAAAAAAAGAAAGATAAAATCAGAATTATCGACTATTAAACAAATTGATTGCCCATTATCTTTGCTCGGAGGAGACTCGGAGGAGACAACGAGTCGTTATCATTGAACCCCTTTGTCAATATTATCATGCTGAAGTCGTTTAGGTGAGGACTTCACACATGTACTTTGCACGTTAGGCTTTCGTGAAAAGATACGCGGGAAAAAAAAGTGTGCGTCAATACCCTTTCTTATGGGGAGCACTGTGGTATATTGGTACAGGGTCTTAAATCTCATACGAAATGTCCTGGGTTCGATCCTAGCTGGGTGCTTATATCCTTGGACAAGGTGTTTCATTTATCCATATCTGTCTCTGTCTGTCTGTCTGTCTCTCTCTCTCTACCCACGTGTATTGAATGGGTATCTGGCAATGCTGGGAGAGTAATAACGGTAGGGCCCTCAGGAAGATGCAGCATTGATGCTGGTGATGCTACCGTGGCTAAATGAAATAACACTGTAATTATTATTATCATTCTTATTCATATTCCTGATTCGAGTAGCCTTACTCGATTAGATTTTGCTTTCCAAACGATGTGAGGTATGGACCCCGTCTTTATTCTAATCGATCGGAAGTCCTCCAATCAATCGCAAATTTCATATTTCCTATCTCTTATGTACAGAGTTGCGATTGATATCAGTTGCAAATTATTTTGCAATCAATCGCAACTCTTTATAAGACGGGGCCCCGATGCCGCTGTGACCCGACATTTTGCTCCGGACTCTGTTTCGTCAAACACATAGGCCCATCGGGGGGGGGGGGGGGGGGAGGAGGGCACTCAGATTTTTTTTTTTTTTTTTTTTTTTTTTTTTTGGGGGGGGGGGAGGTTTACGAGGATGTGCCTCAGTCAACCCCGAAATGGGGGTCTAAGGAGTGTTGAAACTGCCGAGTAGGCCAAAATATAGGGTCTACAGAGTTATGGCACTACTCTGCAAAGTGTTAAAATAGGGAACTGGCTTGCTGAGCGAAAAATAGGTATTACGGGGCATTGCGTTTCCGAGGGTCTTCGGAACGGCAGTAAGAAGAAATCGGGTACCTTGAGAACGGCGATCGGCCGTTGAAAAAGGGAATCGTCAAAGTTAGGTTAGGTTAGGGGTGTTTTGGGGGTGTGAAGTATAAGGTTTTTCGGTAGGGTTAGGGTTACAGATATGGTCCGGGGTTGAAATTTGAAATTTGGTTAGTGTGTGTGTTATAGTACCCTGATGCCGTTACACTTTTAGCTCATTTCGCTGTCCCTTACTTCGCTGTCCGTTGTCAGACTCGCCATGCTAAGAAACGCAAGGTAAGATCTCACACGCGTATGAACAGCGAAATCTGATCGAGCATGGCGACTGCGGTATAAGTGAATCAAGAGAAATAAAACCTGGGAGAGACGCGGCCTAGGAGTTTTTTTTTTTGATTTGATTTATTCGTCAGGTATATTGCAATACAAACATAACCAGGTACCATGACAGGATAGCCCATGAAAGCCGAAATGGCTTATTTCCAATGGGGTCCTTATACCTAAATAACTGATTAAAAAATACACTAAGAAAACACATTAGTACGGCTACAAGACTATCGTACACGTACGACAGGTAATAAGAATGTACTAAAGTAGCAAAATAAAACATAATAACATTTTTATAAAGTAGGCGACGATTACATAAATGTGAAAACAAGACTTACTCAACGGAAAAAACTATATACAGAAAATCATAATGAAACTATCGATAATAAACGTTGGTTACATAAGTCATATAATATAGGAAAAAAAACCATCTGAGCTACAAAAAGGAGAGGAGAAATATAGTTATGGAGTAGACACATTTTTCAGATGATGCTTCAACACCCTTTTAAAATGTAAAAAATTCTTAACTGACTTAACATGATTTGGGAGGGAATTCCAGAAAAGAATACCGTTAAAATAAAAGGAATTTCCAATTTTACCTTTCCGCTTAGGCACTACGAAATTAAATTGACTATTTCTAGTGTCATGCCCATGAACACTTGAAGAGCGAGTAAAATTATTTGAAATATAGTGATCTGCATTAGAGTAAAAAATCTTATGTACATGGTGAATTAAAAGTTGTTGTGATCTAAGGTTTACATGAAGAAGACCAGCTGTTTCATCCGATAATACTGCACCTCAACCGTGTCAACATAATAAACATGTGTTTATTCACACGAAGATGAACAATTCTATCCACAACATTTAAGACAATTACACTGAATGAATAGTTTCCTATTTTTATTCCCCCCCCCCCTGGTATGACAGGCGATCCTCTGGAAACATCAGTGTAAATCGGGAGTGCACCATGTGAGAGAATCGTAGTATGGGAGTGGTACATGCACGGTTAATCTGTTATTTCAATAAAAATCAATTTAAAAAATGAACAATGAAACAATAGCGGGTATTGAGATAACACTTCCTATATTGGCACATGATCGATAACATAGGGGCATCTCAAATTTGCATTAGAACAATGATCTGAAGATAACTCTCTTCTTCACATTCAAGTGCAAACTCTTGAAGGACCAATTACCAGTTAAAATAATTCTCATAGTTCTAATCTGATGAGTGGTTCCGCGCTAAGTGTGCTCCTAAACACGAAGCACATACATCGGAATGGTGATGTAAAGTCACAAGAAAATTAAGAACGTCATTAAGTCATTAGGCCCAATAGACTTAATTCCTTGCTTCTCGTCCCTTCCTCCTTCCCTTTTTCCGCCTCAAGTTTTTTTGTTACTTGATATTTAGTTATAAAATGAAATAAAGTAAGAATATGATATGAGGACATGTAGACAATAAATTAACAAAAATCATTACTGTAAAAAAAATCTGTTTGAGGCTCTGGGGTGCAGGAACAAATCAAATTAAATTATTTTAAAAATGTGTTGAAATTGACCCATACCATTTTTATGTTATCAAATATTAAATAACTTGGAACCCCTCCTTCTCATTTCGGAAGGAAATCCGTACTAGAAATTAGGAATCAAATTTACTTGGCCTTATCAGGGGTGGCGATTTCTTGTCAATACAGGAGGGATGCGATACAGCGTAGCGAACGACCGGAGAAGGGTATGTGATGGTAGCCCTACCCCCTCTCCCCTTAAAAAAAACCATTATTTTGCGGTATATATATTTTCTTTTCTCTATCTCTTTCCCTCTCTCCCTCTCTCTCCCTCTCATCTCTCTCTCTTACTCTTCTCTCTCCCTCTCTATCTCTCCCCCTCTCTCTTCCAGTCACTTTCTATCTCTCCCCTCTCATTCTCTCTCTCTTTCTCTCTTCCTTCTCTTTGGCATTTTAGCGACTCTTCGTATGAAATTGATATTTCTTGTCTTGTGAGGGAGCTTGGCGACCGAATGCAGAAATATCAGATATTTCATATTGTCTGTTGCATGTCACTGTTATGGAAATCCTTAATTCATTATAATGATCTAGTTTTTTGCAGATGTACACAACTCCAACTATATGTGCGCTTCCTGTTGTGGTGATGACCATCAGAGCTCGTAATATCGTGCTGTAACCTCACTATAAAAAATTACTTCACCGAATCTATCCAGGAATAAATAAATCATTTTTTTTTTACAAAACAAATCTACCTTTCGAAATGTGAATTCACCTCATGGACTACTTGACAATAGAGAACAATGAATATATCGCAGGAACGTGAGAGCGGCAGGTTAAAGATAAATTCTTATGAGATGTTTACTTTTTTACCACTTGTGCCCCTATCATGACTACGATTGCTTACATAGTACAAATAGAGTTTTCTATAATATGCTTGCTGTGGCACAAAAAGATTTTCAAACTGTATAAGTTACACCAAGCTTGTCTAAAGAATGTTTTTCATGTACTTTATTGTTTATTCACCTCGTCGACTCTCCATATGATTAGCTCTCCGTTCCCGTGTAATTTTACGTTGGTAGTATATAGCTAGTAGTGTTCCCAGCATAAGACGGGGGAGGGGGCGTACGGGATCATTCCAATATACCGACAGCCCACGAGTCCGACAAAACAGGGAAATGCATAAGGGAAGATAGAAAAAAGAAAAATAGAAGATATGATAAAAAAGAAAAGAAGAAAGTTCCAAAAGGTTAACATGACCGACGCGACCGACAGCCCACGAGTCCAACAAAACAAAGAAGTACATAAGGGGGCCGACAGTCTAATCAACCCTCAAAAAAAATCATCAGGGGAGCGTTTCATCAAGCGTTCTGTCAGTGATATTTACCGACAAATTTGCTCTCAGCCAATCAGATGCAAGGATTTCAGTAGCTTATAACAGTTGTTGGTAAAACTCACTGACAAAACGCTTGATGGAACGCTCCCCAGGTCCATAAGACCGATATTGTCGGTCTACTGGGGGTGTCCCTCTTGTGGGCTGTCGATCTAGTAAACCCTCAAAAACTATTTCCAGGGGAGCGTTTCATCCAGCGTTTTGTCAGTGATTTTTACCGACAACAGTTATAAGCTACTGAAATCCTTGCATCTGATTGGCTGAGGGCAAATTTGTCGGTAAAAAACACTGACAAAATACTTGATGAAACGCTCCCCTGAAGGGCGGAGAGACCGACGGGGTTGTCGTTCTCGTAGGCTGTAGCCCCCCCCCCCCCCCACCCCCGGTCCACACAACTTGCAATATGTCTATATTACGCCCCTCACATTCTCTACCTCCGTTCTAAAGAGGATATCGCACACTCTCTGTTTATCATTTTTTGTGGATATGCTGGTTAATGCAAGATAAAATATACCAGCCAAAATGGGCCTAATTATTATTTTTTTTAAACCCCAAATTTACGTCAGATAATCATGGTAATGTTTTCAACTCGACAACGATTTTACTTATGACTTTCTTATTTTGACATCAATATTTTCAAATATATTTCTTCACAATTCAAACTTGGGGGAATTTTTCTCAGCTATTATCTGATTATAGTGTTAAATTGTATTGTTATAAATTTGAAACGAACCTAAGGAATTTGCAACGAACGTAAACTGTAAAAAAAAAAATCACATTTTGAAATCAGAATTTGAAAATATCGTGCAGATAAAGACAAAATATTTTAAAAAATGAAGGAGAGATGTGGGGAGCGTTTCATCAAGTGTTTTGTCAGTGATTTTTACCGACAACTGTTATAAGCTACTGAAATCCTTGCATCTGATTGGCTGAGAGCAAATTTGTCGGTGAAAATCACCGACAAAATGCTTGATGAAACGCTCCCCTGACGATTTTAAATAGTATATAAAATCACAGATATGTATTCTTAATTGAATAAATTATGTCATTGAATTTTTAGAAAATCTG
The DNA here is from genome assembly GCA_025617745.1 of Heliocidaris erythrogramma. Lineage (NCBI taxonomy): Eukaryota > Metazoa > Echinodermata > Echinoidea > Camarodonta > Echinometridae > Heliocidaris > Heliocidaris erythrogramma. Next base: position 23,328,160 of record CM046869.1, read on the forward strand.
CTTTGTGTTGGTAAATTCAAGTATGATTCAATAAAACTTTCGATCAAATTCTAATTCAAATTTTCATTAAAAACATATTTATTGACCGTACTACCTTCTCGTTCTGGGCCTTCGTTTTTATTACGAGACTTAAGCAATCATAACTTTTTTCTTCTTCTAGTCCATGAGTCAAGGTCCAACCTTGGAACACAGTGGTGTACTTTACTCAAACTCGTGATCAATTTTTGCCCAACATTTCTTCTTTTTTTTATTTTAGTGATCGACAAAAAATATGACACGTCTGTTGAAAGAGGCTATGTCAACGGAAACGAGAGAATGATGGACTGTTTTCACAAGTTATGTCAGGAATTCTTTCCATGTCCCTCTTTCTTTTCAACCATTCTTTACGTCGGTGAACTACAGTGAAAATAAATAGATCCTTTCCCTGCCCCCGCCACTGACCTCTAGTTTGTCTTGATTTGCATAGAATCAATCGGCGCGAAAAGTGAGAGAGAGAGAGAGAGAGAAAAAAAAATCGACGATCTTTTGATATTTGTGTTAGAGGGAGAGGGATGGGCCAGAAATTAAAGGTGGAAATGGGGTGTTAAAAGGCCGGGGAGTGTGCGAGTATACACTCTTTTTTTTTCATAAATCCGTTTTGACGATTGTGTATTCCGAACTTGTATATTCCGAACTTGTGTATTCCGAATAATAATCTGTAATAGACATTTCTAATGGTGTCTCTAGAAGTATTACATTAAATCAATCGGCGTGAAAAGAAAAGTAAAACACCCGACGATCTTTACATTATTTTGTTATTTGTGTTATGAGGTTGGGCCTGATATTAAATGTGGAAATAGTTTATAAATAGGCAATTGAGGTATATACCTTTTTTTCATAATTCAGTATTTCGGGCTAGGTTTTGACGATCACATTAAGGCCTGCATCCTTAAATTACAATGGTGAATTAAGTATTCTGAATGATAAATCGGTAGTTGATATTTTGAATGGTATCTAAATATCTATAAAAAGAGGAAACCTTTGGAGGTCAGGACAGGTATTGGTATTACAGGAATTCAAAGCCAATTCTTGGGGTTTATCTTACGCTGTAAAGGCGAATGTATTTGAAATGTGGATGCCACTGAACCCCGAACTTAGCCTCCGTGTTTAGATGATATAAAGCAAGAAATGTAGATCTGTAGATTGACGGAGATGAGGTTGTAACGTTTTCACTCTCTTTTTGCTATTTATATGATGTAGTTGACAAAAGATTGACAAAAAAGGGAAGAATTGTAATTTCTTAAGAAAATATGGTTTGACGGCTGAAATATGAATTAAGATTATATCATTACCAACTTAAAAAAAGTTTGCTGTTTTGAATTACTTCCAGATCCATGATATTTCCGATTCCTCCATGGTTTCCTTCAACGTATATGTCCGGTGTGATGTTAGGCAAAGAAGTCCCTTGAGAATGAATTCTGTTTTGGGGAGTTTGAACTGTATCAGCAATTTTCGTCAATTTGTTTTTATCTCTGATCCGACTGGAAAATGCAATAAGAGATGCACTTCCCCGAATCAGTGACCAATTGAATAGAAAGTGCAGTAAACTTTATTTCATGGGTTTTCCTGCAGTTGACCACATCTGGATACTACATAGCCACTTCCAAGGTGGTGTCAAAACAAAATTAAAGAGAGAAACAGAAAACCAGTGGCAATTGCAAGGATCCCCCTCTGTAAACAGTAACTCTCTCTTGATAGGCTCTTTATGTGACAAATGATATCACCCCTTGTCCCTGCACTGGCGTAGATATAGGGGTGAACGGTTGGACACGTCCCCCTCCCCTACGCGAATGGCGAAGAGAGAAAATAAGAGAGAGGGAGAGACAAAGAGAGAGAGAGGGGCAGGGGCAGGGGCGAGGAAAGTGAGAGGGGAATCAAGGCAAAGAAGAAGACGATTGCAACATATGGACAACTATGCTCCGGACAGCTGTCCCCGGATTTCTCGTTTTCTACAAACTACAAGTAGCTTCATGGTAATATCAAGGAGTTACCACAGTGATAACTCCTTGGTAATATCATAGGTCCATGGTAATATCAAGGAGCTCCTTGGCAATATAGGGAGGCAGTTGGCGTAATGGAGTGTCTGTATGTGTGTGTGTGGGGGGGGGGGGGGGGTAATGTAGGGACGGCTGTCCGGTGGTAGATGTCTGGGGGCAAACACTAACTTGTACACTGAAAGCAGAGATGCCGTTTTGTACAGTAGTGGATAGGTTGCCGGACTGTGGATGAAATGGCTCACGGTTCGAGTCCCAGCCGCGGAACCTATATGTCCTTTGGCAAGACATAATCATGATATTCTACATTTTGTCACTCTCAATCCAGGTACCCGGTAGGAAGCAATTCCTTGAATACTTTCTGCGCCTTACGCCAGCTACGTTATAAAAGCCTGGCAAAAATTAGTACATGTAATTTGTAGGCACATTGAGCATGAAATTTTGTGCGCGATATAAATGTAGCTTCAGCCCATGAGACCAGCAGACCACATGTCGATTTCCCGGGCCGCCTGACAACATTTCAGAGGATTCATTATACCGTCATTGTCTATCTTGTGGGCTGTCGGTCTCGTCTCCCTGGATGTAGAAATCAGTAGGCCTACATGGACATTTCATTCCGTAGCCACCGAGAGGCGGAAATTGCCCAAGTGCGTCCCTGAGAACGACGCCTTTGCTCCCTGGTCGTAATATAGTGGACAACCTTCAAAAGATAAGAGAGAAGGAAAACCCATAACCCCAAATTTGCCGCATATTACTGGGAGAACACGACGGGACAGTATCACCATGGTTACCGGTGAAGATCGCATTAACGGGTCTGTCATCATGGGGTGATCAGGACCAAAACCATCTCAACAAAATATAGACACCTGCTTGTCTTGTTCTCCTAACGTCCCTGGTAAGAGAGAGAGAGAGAGAGAGAGAGAGAGAGAAAAGGGGTGGGGGCTCAAAGAAGAGAGTGGGAAGAAAGAAAGAGAGAATGAGAAAGAGGGAGAGGAAGGTGCAAAGAGGAAGAGGGAGAGAGAAGAGGAAAAGAGACGATTGGGAGTGAAAAAAAAGAGGAGAGATTGGGAGGGAGGGGAGAGAAATAGAGAGAGGGGGCAGACATGGGCTACGTACTACAAGACTGACCGACAAAGAAAGAGCCAGGGATAGAGAGGAGAGGAGGATAGAGAAATGGGACGGAGAGAGAGAGATAGATAGAGAGAGAGAGAGAGGGGGGGGGGGGGGGACTCTGAATGAGAAGGAAGAGAAAGGGGGAGTGGCAGTTTCTCCATCTGAACTATATTTATATTGGAATTCCAAAAGCGTTTATTCGCATATTGCCCTTTGCGTGAACTTTGCTATCAGTGCATTGGTCTGCCTGAAGGCTAGCCATATTCATTGTACGGATAGTAAGTCTAACGATCATAATATTCTATATCATTCTATACTATTCTAGACTATTCTATACTATTCCCTCCCCTCCAGTTACTACTACTAGTCAATGTTCAATAACATATTTGCGTCATTAATAGACAAATATATCATTCATTGACAAGAGTTACTACGAATGTCCCCCGAGTTTATTAGTTGTTATCTCTCTCTTAAAAAAACCGATACACAATTACACATGGGAACGGAAGGAGGATATTGATTTTTAGATGGTTATCTGTATGGTGATAAGTACACGCAAGGAAATATAACTTTACATATCCCTGGTACACGTAGCTTCCACTATTTTGTTTGCGCCCCTCGAGTTACCTATGCAAGCTGATATATATATATATAATAGTAATATTTCACCTTTAATTTTTTTTTAATAATGACGAAATATTCATTCAAAGTTGTTAGGAACATCAACCAATGAAACAAACAAACACCGAATGACATATTTGTCTCACAATGGACAATCGTAAGAGATTATTTATTTTTCCCCCATGCAATGAAATATGAAACTTGAAGAGGCAAATTTCTCTGTAACCATACAAATGATAATCGTTTGACCGAAATTTTCTCATGTACTTTTTCTCAAGCATTTGGGGGTCACGAAAGTTAATTTTTACACAAAAACGATGACCTTGATCATCACGAAGTTTATTTTCAACTTGCTTTAATTTTAGTGATAATCGTGTCATATACATAAAGTAAACTCTTCCTCGGTTAGGCTCAAGTTTCAGTAATCACTTGCTCGAAAAATAATTTCATTACAGGCCGACTTGAAGATGATGTTGCGAAAGTACAGGCTCTACCTCACTACCTGGTACCACCGACTTACCAGATTGATTATTTCAACTTTCTAATATGGAACTTTTAAATTATTTTCGAAATAATGAAAATAATAAAGATGATAGAAATAATAATTATAATTAAACTGTCAAGTTTCATCTGCTCAAAGCGCTTAACATTTCATTATCCTGATTATATACCAGCGGCCCTAAATTTTCACCTGGATGGGGAGCGGCAAATATGGATTACTTTCTTGAAAAAAGGGCCGTCTATGCCGGACAGGTCAAAAGATTCGAACCCTCAACCTTCCCTTTGAAAGTCAATTGCATGGGCCACTACACCACGACACATGATGTTAGTTGCGTCTTTCAAAAAGCCCTGGAAGTCGACGGGGATAGGTATTTTGAGACATGATGGAGGGTGCGAGAATGCTAACGCGTTAAACGTTTGGTAAAAGGTGTGCTTGAAGTGCAATAAGGGACCCGTTTGCATTGTATTCTTAGGTCGTTTATACAAACAGCCCAGAGCTAGTCTTCTTTGCTAAAGAGAGGGGAGAGAGAAAGAGAGAGATAGGGTGGGAGAGAGAGAGGGGAGAAAATAGAGAAGTAGAGGGAGACAAATAGGGAGGGGGCGAGGGGCATGGAAGTCTAAATCAGAGTCTTCCTTGACAGAGTGGGTGCAAGAAAGAGGAGGGGTATTAGAGAGGGTGCGAGAGAGAGAGAGAGAGAGAGAGAGAGAGAAGGGGAGAGAAAGAGCCTGAGAGAGGAGGTCAATGAGGGAAGAGAAGGGAAATAGGGAAGGGGGGGGGCTAGAAAAATGAGATGAACAGAGTTGGGAGAGCGTATGAGACTGACGATATACAATCAAACATTTCAAGAGAAAATAATAGGCCTAATATGCAGGGGCGGCGATCCCGGAGATGGGAGGGCACGCCCCAACGGAAATTTTCCAGGGGTCGCCCTCCCCAGAAATTTAGGGAAATAAGTGGATGTATAGTAAATAACAGGTAAGGCTAAATCACACTCTTTAACCTCTGTAAAAAAAAAAATTCTCTACGCTCCTTCGCATATTAAATATATTTTGCCGTATCACACATTATTGGCAGATATTACTTTGTGTGTTTAGGTAGAGGGAGAGGAATATAGAGGGTCTTCGATTCAATATGAAGTGGACGCCTCTCTCTCGAATTGTTCAAGTGGGCGGGCCGTGGCGGGGGGGGGGGGGGGGGGGGCTGGTGACTCTTTCGAAACTTGTGATTGATTCCCAGGGCAAAATTAAACGTACATAAAATATAGATTTCCGGATATGGCCGGCCTTATTGTATATTTGCCACGTAATAATTGTTTTCCCTTCACTTTGATAGTCCTCATGCTTTCTTTGTTATGTACTAATTGTGATATTTACACTTTTTTCATACAAATGTATATTTATGTAGCCCCCCCCCACCCCACTATTTTATTTTTAAATGAAAATGTGGAAATAAACTTTGAGCTTTGAACTTTGAACTACAGGTCATACACGTTTATAAAATCGAGTCATTAAGATCTTAGTATAAACTCCCATTAAAGAGGAATATAAAAATCCATGAAAGCCCTACATGTTTTTACTTATGAGGTTGAAGAGAAAATTGAGTTCTGGGAAAGGAAAAAAATAATTTGTGAGCTTTCTCATTCTTTTATGTTAGTTTGGAAGATTGTCATATTAGAAATGTCCCCTGAAAGGGCACTGCTCTTCAAATGCCCTCACATTCAAAATATAACAAGAAACAGCTGATATGTTCGGGCCGAACATTTGTGCGTAGTCCCTTATACACATCTCTCTGAACAGTGCATGTGACTCTCAGCAGGATTGAGTCAATTTCTTATAATTTTGGTGGTTCCAAAACCTTACAGCATACACCAATTTTTATGTGCTATATAATCAGCCTTTCCCGATTGTTTTGAGACAATTTCTTTCACAATTCTTTCTCTTGACCAGAACTCAACTTTATCTTTAAATCATTTTTACGCGACTGAGTAAGGAGGGGAAAACAAGATGAAGGGGGAAAGAGGGGAGGGTGGTATACAGTCAGGTATAGACAGAGAGAATCAGGAGCAGAATTAAGAATAGCTGGAAATGTGGTTTTGGCGTGGAATGTGAAGGAAATTAAAGCATTCTTGTTGTTGGAAGTTGAAGCGATTGAGCCTTTTCAAAGGGTTCCTTTGTGCCTCTTTGACACGAGTGGCCTTTACTGCTTCATAAACCATTCATACATGAATAGGCGGATTGAAAAGGTAGAAAAATACCCCCCAAAATCGAGTCTTTTCATCGCAGCAGAGGCCGGGCAGGCAGGCAGGAACTGGGGTCCGCCGTACACACGCATTATTATTTTCCACAACCAAGCTCTCTATTTTTTTACCGCGGACAGACTTCGTGAGAGTAATTAAATAAATAAGAGAGGGAAAAAACAATAATGGGAGAGAAAGAGAGAGAGAGAGGGGGGGAGAAGAGAGAGGAGGATAGGATAGAGAGTCAAAATGATGAGAAAAATTTTAAACACAGAAAATGAGAGAGAGAGAGAGAGAGAGGGGAGAGAAAGATACGGTAAGTACAAAAAGAGGAAAGAGAGAAAGGGTGAGTGAGATACATGTGAAATGGAATAAGAGAGAAAAAGAAAGAGAGAGAGAGAGAACTAGAAAAATAGCTATTTAGCGAAAAGAGTAATTAATGTGACTAAAAGAAAGAATGGGGTGGGCAAAAATAGAGAGAGATGGTGTGTGTGCGGGGGGGGGGGGGGGCAAGATAGAAGAGTACTGTAACTAAAAAGGAGACAAAAGGGTGCGATAATAATAGATGGAGTAAGAGAGAAACAGAGAGAGAGAGAGAGAGAGAGACGGAGAGAAGAAGGGGGAGACGTTTAAAGAGGGGGAGAGGGGGAGAGGATGATTGTATTGAGTGCATGAGGGGAGAAAAATGCATATACAATCAGACGAATAACGTAAACTAACTGATAATTACTTATTTTCATAAATGCCTGAAATCATATTAATATCATTACCCGAGTATATTGCTTGTAATGCAAGCAAGAAACGGAAGAAAGATATTCATTTGTGTAAATACATAGTCTGATTCAAACCGTGAATCCCTGCCTCATTACCTCATTTTTTTTTCTTCAAACTTTTGCGAGAACATTCACCCAAACGACCCAAATAATAACAAGCAGAACATTCAGACCAAATCGATAATTTAATCTTATTTGACCTCGGTTTTTTTTTTCCTAAAGAAGACTGGAATGCATTAAGACCCGGTCCCACTTATCTTATATCGATAGCTGCAACTAAAACTTAAATAGGCGTCTATGAAATACAAGCCATGCTTACTTAATAGACTCCTCCACGCATGTTTTCCTTTAAAGTTACAGTGTTTATATTATACAATTATCGCTTTATCAGTGTAAACCATAACCATGTCTACAGAATGATGTTCTATTATATGATTCAATTTATATATTTGTTATGTTCCTGTTCTTAATTTTCATATGTATTGTTTAAAACAAATTGAAGTACTTTGAATGCTTTGAAGTATATTCACTATTATCGTCGAATACTATGCATAAATCTATCCTAAACTGCTTAAATTAGAAAAATTCGGAGCAAAATATCACCTTAACACTTACAGTGTTAAAATATTTCCCCTGTTCGTTTCGTAAACGCACAGAGGGTAAAAATAACAAATATAACAAATCACAAATGTCATTGAGATATCAAAGCAAGGGGAAATGAATATTTGTTTTACTAAATTATCTGAAAATACTAACAAGAATTACGCCTTAAAATAAATAGTCAATCACAGTCCAAACATGTTTAATAATAACATTTTCAATCTTAGTCCAAACGTACACTACAGAAATAAAATGGGTAAAACTTTCCCAATATTGGATAAAAAAGGAAATTTTACCCAAGATTGGGTAACTTTTCCTCCAAGTTTGGGGTACATTTTACTTAATGATGGGTAAAATTTAACCCAACTTTATAATTTAGAGTGTAGTTATTGTTACCGAGCAGATGAGACCAAGCCTTCCGTAAATAAGTTTTAACAATACGTTCATAATGACAGCACATTGGGTACAACAATGAAGTACATTAGTTGCATAAGTTTAATGGCCAGAATATCATAGTTAACATTTGATTGGAAATGTTTAACTGTGACATAAATTGCATTTCAGTTTAGCATTGCCTCAAATTTCGAAAGCAGCGTCCTACATTTTGACACAACAGTCATGGAAGTTTATTCACCTTCATGAGTGGGGATGGAATGTCTTTTTTATGTCATGAAATGTGGAGTTACGATTTGTAGAATTTAATAGCCTTCTGGGGAGCGGTTCATCAAGCGATTTGTCAGTGATTTTTACTGACAAATTTGCTCTCAGCCAATCAGATGCAAGGATTTCAGTAGCTTATAACAGTTGTCGGTAAAAATCACTGACAAAACGCTTGATGAAACGCTCCCCTGGCTACCACATTTTCATCGACACCACGAGTCATGACTTGTATCCGCCAACCATGGACCCTCGATCAACATTTCATAATTGTACATCTCTGTCATGATTGAGGTCACTGAATTTGTAATTGGCTGAGAACAGATATTCGGGGGGGGGGTACAAAATGATATTCCAACAGGGACGTTGCGAGAGTGATAAAGAAAGTGTAACAGAAATCAACCCCCTTTCTTTCTTTTGCTTTCGTAGTTGTTGGCAAATTTGTGAACATCAGGACCATTGTTTCTTGCTGAAAACTTTGGGCAAATTTTTTGGAAAATTTTATCTCTGGCACACCCCCCCCCCCCGCCCCCATTTTAGCAGTGCGCCCTGTACAAATTCAAATTCAAATTCATTTGATTTGATGTTCATTTATTTCCATATACATCATCATAAATTTATAATCTTTCAACAACAATGGTCACATAAAATCATACAGAAAAACGGGTCGTAATAAGCAAATCTTGAGTTGACGACTTGACGTCCTCATCACAAATCCAAACATAGAGGATCATTTCCAGTTTTCAATGTACAAAGCATGAAAATAATAAATTTTAAAAAATCCCAAACAAAACTCATGTACAACAATTCTGTACATGACTATCATTTTCAGGATCTCCATTCCGGCGTGAGAAACATGGACTATCCGACCATACATGTATTGTATGGCGATCTGCTCCTTCTTGTTCGTCTTCAGAACATTAGGTCCCCCTATCTCTCTCCCTCTCTCTCTCTCCCTCTCTCCCTCTCCCCCTCTCTCTCCCCTCTCTCTCTCTTTCCCTCTCTCTCTTTCGCTATCTAGTTATCTACCTTATCACCACTATTTCATGATTTTTTTTTTCACTTCGAAATTTCTTTTTCGCAGTTTTTTTTTCGCCGAGTTTTAGGCTCGAAATTTGTTTAGCGCCCTCAATAGTAATAGTCATTACATGCCCGTTCTTCATTTCGTTCTTTTCTTTTTAAATGTATCTTTTCTCCTTCATGATTTTTTAGGATCCGATAGTATGATATCGGATCTCTTTTCGTCAATTGCTTGTGCACTTTGGCTTATCTGCTAGTAGACCTAATTCGTGTTAAAGTGAATATACAGCCCTGGCAAAAATTATTAGACCAGCTGCATTTGGAGGCATACAGGTAGTGTTAAGTCCATTGACTATGGAACTAGGAAAATTATTATTAACAGCTAATTCATTATTAATGGCCTTCTACTCCCCATAACAATTACCTTTGTGACAATAATTACCCCTAGGACGACTAAGGCAAGGATAAACTGCCCCGGACAATTTTCCCCAGAAATTTAGCCCCCACCCCCCCCCCCCCTCCACATTTTCCTATGAGAAAGGGTTTTTGACCACATACTAGACAATAAATGTCTGAGAGGATGAATTTCAAGTGTTACTTGTCTTGGTTTGAGCACTATGGCATGTTCATGATTTTACTGAGAACATTTGAAGTGACATAAAATTGAAGTAATCGAAAAAGAACAGATTCTAGCTACATGAATGAGCTGCTGTGAAGAGAAAAAAATGCAACCCCTTATGGACAGCATGCCACAAGGCATGGCTGCTATCATGTACATGTAGCAATTTTCCACCAAGAACTGAACAAACTGCCTCTAGAGAAGTGAACATTGCTTAACCAGACAATCAGGCTTACCTCCTGGACGATTATCCCGAAGACCATTACTGTCAGAACATTTTTTTCAAAACCTTCCTACCCCTGGAGAATATCCCCAGGAAAATTTCCTCTAGGATATTTTCATTCTGTTAGGTAATCTGAAGTCTCCATCATTTTAGGGGTGCATGCCTTTAGATCTAATTATCCTTTCGGGATAATGTGTCGGGGGGAATTGTCCTAGGGGTAATTGTCCAATGGTTTAATTATTGTAGAGGGTAATTGTTTTAAGGAGTAGTCATCCAATCATTATGACTTAGCTCGTAGATATCAATTTGAAAGTTCAATTACTGATGTATGCAACACTTCCTACATACGCCTTTAAAAGGAGCTGGTCTAATAATTTTTTTCCACGGCTGTATATAAAATGTAGATTATTTTCGTATCGGTTTTTTGTGTCATGGTCATACTTCAATTTATTCCTTCTAGTACATGTACTCAATTTCGTTTTACTTCGTCGTTTATAATATCTAGCATCAATTTACGGTACATATTTCAGGTGAAATATGGTATTGTTATAGATACAAGATATTATTAGCAGTTAGTTTCTTTAATTATCCTCATGTAGAACTTGCTCCTTTCCCTTCTATTATTCACGAAACTTGCTATAAAGTGCATCAAGGGTAAATGACTCGTTCTTAATACTTTTCAATTTGTGCTATGTCGTTTGCTGCCCTCTTATGACAATATTGAAATATTCTTAAAGTTGTTCGAAACTTCTCCATTTCATCTTTACAACCTCATGCTTTTTTCTGTTCTTCCATTCTATCTTTTAGTCACTTTTTCTGAATTTCAGTCTTTTTTCAGCATCGTACAAATCATCTTTCCCTAAACTACGGAAATAAAAAAAAATCGTTGGGTTAATATATTTTGCTTTTCTCCTTCTCCTTCTTTTCCACTCTCCACGTTATGGTTTTACTTATGAACATACAACCATGGACGCATGATTTACACATTTCGGACTTTAATTTAAAGAAATGTTTATATATGGTTACCGAACAAAAAAAAAACCCTGTAATATGCGGAAACACATTATCTGAATTCCAAACAAATTATGGACTCGTTTATAATCACGATCTCTAGTTTCATTCACAGTTTTGGAAGTACATATGCCTTCGATTATATCTTTATAACGTTTATTATTTAAACACATTTTTGTAGCAACATTATAATATCATAATAATTAATTGCAAGACATATTGTATTTTTAATCAAAATGTTAAAATCTGTCTCTTATTTAAGTTTTCTTAAGATCTTTCCTTAGAGAGCGAGGAAATATTTGTTTAAACATTGCGAATGTAGTACACTATTGGATTGCATAATCTACATGAATACAGTTTCTCTCCATCATCTGACTTTCCTTTTGCTTGGTATCCATCATCTTTCTCATGCATCATTCTCATTATTATACTATTTTAAATAACTTACATCCTCTTTTTGGACACTCCTGTTCACTAATATGATATTCTTGCACCGTCCACTCCTCGCATGACTCATACAAGGGGACTCATACAGTCATATTGTTTGGAAGAGAAAGTATTCTGGTTGTTTTGGAATAAATACTAATTGTGATCGGTCATCAACTCGACAAGTTGCACTGTTCCTCTGTCCTATATCTTGTTTTCTTTATGTATTACCTCGATACATAAAATAATGATCATCTTGATTCACGGACTAAACAGCCGCCTGGATGAAGTGGGCTTTCATGGTGAGAAATGAAATGAAGGTGTACTTGGGACGCACGTTGGATGGTATTGACCTCATGGGGGCGTTATAACAGTAAGATAGCTGGGGTTAGTTTAGTAACTGAGAGGGTTATAAAGGTCCCCTGCAACCCAAATGCAAGTTGATTTCTGCTGATGTTGCAGGGATGCATAAAACTCATATTTTGTTATTCAAACATCTAAATATGTTTCATAGATTTTCAAATATTTCTAAAGATCATTTCCTCAAACATGCTAAGCTCCACCCTAAAAAATGCTCCAGATCTCATTCCTGCAATTTGTCAATTATTAGTGAGATAAAGAGAGACAGTGGTATGTAGTTTTGCCACAGATGACCATCTAATAGACCATACAATGCCTACATAGGAGTTGCTATGTCAGACATGCTGTAGCATGACCAGGAAAAGAATGGTAATGAGGAGGTGTTGTTTGAAAGCATGAAGTTCTATTGTGAGCATGTGCTGAGCTGGGGGAAGTTACATTCCACTGTCAATAATTGTTGAATGTTAGTGTAGCTGACTGATGATTGACAGATGATGTCATTGCAGGAATGAGATCTAGAGGGTTCTTTTTAGGGTGGAGCTTAGGTGGTTGGAAAAAAAATATTTAAGAAAACATTTAAAAATCTATGAAACATATCTATATGTTTGAATAACAGAATACTAGTTGTATTGCATCCCTGCACATCAACAGCAATAAACTTGCATTTGGGTTGCGTTTGGGTTGCAGGGGCCCTTTAATAGAAGGTGATCATTTATTTGGAATAGGGTATGTGGGTATCTGTCTGAGTATGCAGACAGCAAATGAAAGGAAATGAAATACAGTTGTATAATCTTAAATCTTAATCAAGGAGTATGTATAAATGTAAGTAATATGTACTCAGACGATTGGGCAAGTCCAACGTATTTGTCAATTTGGTGTCCTGTTTGTTACCAATATTGCAGAGTTTGCATTTTTGGACATCAAATGTGTAATTTCACTTCTTATTTGGTCTGATCCAAGTTCGAGTTGGGCTGAATCAATCCTTAGATGTGTTCGGGAACGTACTATAGGACAAGATAGCTTGGACTTGTTCCATTATACCTTACACAACAGGAGAATGAATCAGATTGTCGTCATACATAACTAAATCTTCGTAAAAGATAAAGGTTTGACTACAAAGAAAAGTTACAACGATGGTCAAACGGTCATCGTTACGTAACAGCTTTTGTGGAAGTGGGTCACATCTTGTAAAACACCTGACTGTAAAGCTCAGGCGTGGAAGAATGGTTACTATAGTTCCTCATCTTGTTCACATGCATAACCGTTAATGCCTGTGGAGGATCCTGCATCCACTTCTCTTCATACTGTAGCTGATTTATGCAGTTGTGTCCCTGGTTGTGTTTTCTGTATAAAGGTTAGTTGTTCATGTAAGCATGTGATTTGGACCATTATATCGTATGGGAATGTCCAAGGTATTTAGTATTGTGTCACCAACATCATCATCAAAGTTTAAAGTATGCCCGATGATTTCTGTCGAGTTGAGAGCTAGCCGTACTGAAGCTTGGGTCTGACCAGGGAGGTGGAAAAGAGACCAAATAACAAGAAAAATGACACTTGCTATGCTACGTTACATTTTATTTATTATTCATTCTTCGTAACGTATAGAACAGCAAATTACCAAACACATTGGACTTGCCCATAGATAAGGTAAATGGATTAGTTTTGTCAAATTAGTGTGCAATCTGAAGGGTTTTTATTATTTATCATTTTAATAGGGTGTTCTCATTCAAAATTAAATGGGCTATTATAGCTAATATGCCCAGTAATCCTTAAATGGCAAGAATCCTACCAAGGATATAAAAAAAAAACAGCAGAACGGAGGTATAGATAGGATTTGTATGGAGCGGAGGTATATAGTGCAGCAAGATCAGATTCGCTGTCAATTGCTCGTGGTCTAGTGGTAAAGGCATCTGGTCAGACTGTCAGAGTATTCTCTTTCTACACTGCACTCGCGTTTAAGGTCCCGGGTTCGAATCCCGCTCTTTCTTGCTGATAATTTTTTCAGTTATGAATCGATAACGATAGCGTTTATTCCGTTATAAATAACTGAATTTCAACAATGAAAACCAAGAAACTTGACTAATTATTCACTTGTTCAGGCGGATTTAATGGCGGCTGGGCATAATAACAACTATGGCCATTAAATGTAGGCTTCAACGGTATACAGATTTTCTACAATATTATCGTGTACAGTTAAAACCTGGTATCAATCGCAACTCTTTATAATCTGGCAGCCTGTCCCGAAGAAGTAACCCCATCAGGCCCATAAACCATCCCAGTTGTCGTCAGCCTGACTCTTATAAGAGCCAGACGCCAAGTTAATATCTGTTTTACACGATCGAAAAGACTTTCAAAAAAGCAGTTTCAATAGCATGCTTTTTTAAATGTACGAACGTCACAAGAACATATTACGTAATCGTATTTCTAAACACAATAAAACAGGTTATTGAAATCGCCCTTAAGTTGATTTCTTGCAAATTTTTGCGCTCGTGTTGTTTGCACTTAGCATCGTAAATAGTTGTGTTAATGAATAGGCCCTATTCACCCTTTTAACCCCCTGTTCAGACGCTATTCAGTTTATACCGAAACTCAATAAAGAAACGAGGTATAAAGAATCATCGTATAGCTAAGACGCATATTGCGACCGTCGTAAAAAAGGTGGTAGATGCGCAGTTTCCCACTGCGCGTGTTGTTATGATCACGAGGTATCCGCTAGCCCCCTGCCTGGATTTCCTCTTCCACCTTTCACGCGCGCTCCCGTTATTAAAGCCCCGCCCAGTTATACCGTTCTATGGTCGCCATACGTTCAGACGGACACGGAACAGTGATTCTTTATCGAGTTCTAGTTCGAAACGATGCTCTGACCCTCGTTTCGCTATACGTCGTTTCGCTATACGTCGTTTCGTTAGTCAGCGTTCAGACGCAAAATTTCATCGTATAGCTATACCGTTTTGGTATAGATTTTTAGCGTCTGAACACCCTGATGATATTAACCCTTTTAAATTCAAATGGGGGTAACCAATATATCGATAGATGCGAGTGGAAACAAAGAAAACCCCTCTCCTCTTCCTCATTCCAACTTCATCCCTCAAGAAAACAGGACGTACATTTTAGGAAGCAGAGTTCTCTACTCTTCATCTTCTGCGAGGGTAAGTAAGCTTTGTTGATTTACGGATTGTAGGACACATGGTTACCTGCCGTTTTTCAGAAAGTTCTTAATTCCGAAAGTTCGTATTTCCGAAAGTTCGTATTTCCGAAGGTTCGTTACTCCGACGGTTCGTAATTCCGAAAATGAAATACGGTTCATATTTCCTAAAATGGAAAATGGGTTATGGGTTCATTTTTCCAAAAGTTCGTAATTCCGAAAAGTTATGTAGGGCTCAATTGTGTTTTCAGAATTATAAACCTTCGAAATTGGTTCCATGACATTTGCTCCCTGTGACAATTGCTCCGGTTTAACTTTGCCATGTTAATCCTATACTTAAACTTAAACCTAAATCTAACCCTAACCTTAATCCTAAATCCTAATTTTCACATTGTCCTTAACCAAAAAAAAAAAGAAGTCATGACCTTGACCTTGACCACCTTTCGAGATATGGACGGAGGAGCAAATGTCGCAGGAACAAATGTCGTGTCACCTCGAAATTACGAACCCTATTTCATTTTCGGAATTACGAACCTTCGGAGTAATGCATCAGTTCTGAATTATGAACCCTACTTCATTTCCGGAACTATAAATCCCCTGCCATGGAAAATGTGTGTTTCGGCATTACGAACCTTCGGAAAAGCGAGTACATCCATATAGCAAAAGCACAAGTAACGAATTTGAAAGGCGTTTTGACGAAATTGATCGCAAAATGGCAAATCTGATGCATGCAATCTTACGTTGACAATTGGGGATGAAAAAATGATTTGGCTTCTACGAAATTGGATGCAATGTGATGAAATTGATTCAAAAAAATTTGAAAATGAATGACCAAAGACGACATTGACCATGAGATGCGCAAGATCACGAAGTTTCGGGACGAAATTGAGTGAAAAAAGTGTTCAAATGGACGGGAAATCCTATATTACCATTCCGATCCCATACATTATATAAAAAATTCCTCTTCTGCATGTGTTACAGCAAGATCCGAAGCAGCTCTGAAACATGGTGAAGCGAAGTCCATACCGACGCTCTGCATTCAGGAGGAGACAGTCATCTTCAAGCACCGATGAATCAAGCACCGATGAGTCCAGCACGCCCGGTCAGTCTCGGCACGACTCCAACGAAGATTCCAGTTGCGGAGAAGACAACTCCTCACGATCTGAGTCGGAACCGGAAATAATTACTCCGTGGGGACGCTATGGGATCCTGCTGCGAAGACTTCGTCGTACTTCATTGCTTAAGGTAACGCTCATCCCAGAGATCATTAGAGGGATTCATTATATAGAACTTATCACTGGGGAAAAAAAGATCCGTAAAATTACCCATAACACCCAATATTTGGTAAGTAGATTGGATAAAGTTTAAAAATTTCTACACTGGAACACAATTTTATAATAGGACATCTTTCGGAAATATACTATTATTGTCTAAAATTGGTGCATCTAGTAAAATCGAATTTAAATCAATTCAACCCATTGAATTATCTAATTCCCATTGACTTAATACAGGGATGACCCGGTTCCCGTGGTCGATGGGTTAATTATCTACAAATATGAGATGAAACTTGTTTGCCATAGGTGCGATAACACGGGAGGAACTGTCCCAATGTCTCAATGACTGAGGAATCAGGAGCAATTTCCGGTGACACAACTTTCACCCCAACTAGCTGCATGTGTGAACATTCGCGCCAGTCTAAAGTATAAAGACAAGTTCTGTTGAGACAAACACTTCGTTCCTGTGGCGCACGAGACGTCATTTCGATTGCGTTATTTATTACCTGCGCTAAATCAAGCCTGTGAAGGCAGTATTAGCCCATTCTACCAGTAATTCAACGAAATCTTTGCCCTGTTCATTTCTCATTCTCTTTCTGTACCTAAAGCCGAGCGCACACCAGGGAGGTGGAAGAGCTGCGCACACTATACGATCGGTCTGCATGCGATCGGATTTTGGAAGAAAATGCAATATCATGTGATAAGAACATTGAAACACGCAAAATCTTTTTTGATTCACGTTCTGAAGAGTCATATAGATATCAAAATCGAAAATACGGCCTATTGTCGGAAAGGCTAAATCGGCTACAAATCGTAGTGACGTCAGAGCAGTCCTATACAATTGTCTACGATTTTAAGCTGATTTCTCCCTTATTCCGGGTAGAAGGCTGACAACGCACCAAATTCCATGGTTTAGTATTCGTATTATTGTCCAGAACCTGAATTAAGATTTTATTCGTTTAAATGTCCACGCTTAATGCTATTGTGATTTATTTCCAAAATCAGATCGCAATCGATCGTACAGTCTGCGGTGGGCTTTAATTTTCACGCTAGCCGATGACGCAGCCCTACGTTAGCAAAATGATGCCTCGGGTGCAACGAGCATATTACACATGTCGATCTCCTTTTGCAGTTGGCGATCTCTCGACATCCTGACGTAGAGAAGGCCAGGAACCTTCTCGGCCACCTCACACCAGATCGAATAGCAGAGGAGCTGAATGCCAAAGACAGCCGAGGCAACAGCGTTGTCCACTATGCTTGTATCAAGGCACTTGTTTCATGGCTTGAACTGATCATAGAACACGGCGGAGGTAAGCTCACCCCTATGGTAGTCTTATAAGATAAAGCGGGTGGGGTGGGTACTCGTTGTCCGAAGGTTCGTTTCGGGTTCTATTTCATTTTCGGGAATTACAAACATTATTATAGTTGTTTTTTAATTTGTAAACAAATCTTTCGGCATATTACTCCCAGTGTTAAAGATCGTATGCTCGATCTGTAATGAAAAACACAAGTCAGAAAAAATTGGAACCAGCGGGATTCGAACCTGTCATCTACTGCTTGCCGGGCAGCGACTTAACCACCAGGCTATTCTGGTTCACGGCCAAGTGAACTAACCATTGTCCACGGCGGACCGTTTGAATGTTAATGAGTCAGAAAGAAGAGGATCTTGGGTATTTGATTCTAGTTCGTCGTGACTTGGCCGTGAACCAGAATAGCCTGGTGGTTAAGTCGCTGCCCGGCAAGCAGTAGATGACAGGTTCGAATCCCGCTGGTTCCAATTTTTTCTGACTTGTGTTTTTCATTACAGATCGAGCATACGATCTTTAACACTGGGAGTAATATGCCGAAAGATTTGTTTACAAATTAAAAAATTCCTCCCCAGTCAAGCTTCTTCGTTTACTAACCATTGTCCACGGCGGACCGTTTGAATGTTAATGAGTCAGAAAGAAGAGGATCTTGGGTATTTGATTCTAGTTCGTCGTGACTTGGCCGTGAACCAGAATAGCCTGGTGGTTAAGTCGCTGCCCGGCAAGCAGTAGATGACAGGTTCGAATCCCGCTGGTTCCAATTTTTTCTGACTTGTGTTTTTCATTACAGATCGAGCATACGATCTTTAACACTGGGAGTAATATGCCGAAAGATTTGTTTACAAATTAAAAAAATCCTCCCCAGTCAAGCTTCTTCGTTTACTATTATTATAGTTATAGATAGATATATATATTACGCTAAGGATGTTGGGGCTTTTTTTTTTTGTTCAAATAGGCGCCTCCCCTGGCTCTTTCGGTACCCACGGGCGAAGAATGGTTCTTAAAGGGTTGGGAGACACTTTTTAAGGGCTGACGTGCCGTCCATATTTCATAAATTCATTCCTAAACATTGAATTTCCGGAGGGAGTAATAATTTTGCCCATGGAACAGCGCACTGCCGTACGCACGAAAAAGTACCTTCTGTGATGCCCCAACCCATACCCTTTACCTGTAAAGGGGAGAAACCTCAATTGGTGTATCGCCAAAGAACAACGTGACGTGCATACTCCAATGCCATATCCGTATAGGCATAGTTCCGCATACTGTAGTGTGTATACACGTTAAATGTCTACTGCGTAAACGGTACGTGCAGTACATGTATGACTTCAATGTATACGGCGCATCAACACACCGCGTTAACGTTGTAGATCAGTCGCCTACATTTATACAACCGATTCAAGATCAGGGGTGCTTAGTGGGGACAAAAAAAAATTTCGCCAAACTTCAAAAAAAAACGCTCAGTAAAGGGGTTATGGGGCACAGTTTCCCTCCATAATTCCCTGACAAGCAAAAAAAAAAAAAAAAAAAAAACGGCGCCAAAAAGGGGGGGGGTCCACACCCCCGCGACCCCCTCTCTGGATCCGCCTATGGGGGGCAAGGGCGGACAAAAAAATTTTCCACCCTTTTATTTTTTTTTCACTCCGAAAATTATTGGGGGGCAACTGGGGGGGGGGCAAAGCTTCTGACATGCCCCCCCCCCCCCCCCTTGGTGCCGCCACTGCTGCTATGATCACAGGCAATGAACTGAGTGACGCTGGTCGGCAACAGGTCACCTTAAAGTAGCTATTCAAAGAAAATCACATATGGCAATTAATGTATCACTAGAAACTGGGAAGCTTACAGATGGCAATCGTATAAGTTTTATGTCAACTGCGTATCTGATGATTATAAAAACAACATAAATAAAAGCTCTTCTCAGCATCTGGAATATCCGAGGATTCGCCAGAAATATAGCGATGTTTTGATGTCGTCACACTAGGGATCGATCCTGCTTAAGCAGACGACGTCCTATAATGAATGAACGTAATTGCAATGCAATTATTTATCAAATTATAAAGAGTTTGGTACATTTAAACATGACCTTATTTCACACCATTCTAAAAGGGAAAGTGAACTGATTCTGATAACTAAAACCGTTTGATTTTAAATACACATGAGAAGGGTCAATGATCAATGAAATAAACCCCACTTTCAAATTGAAAAGCCCTCCGAAAAATATCACAGATTGTATTCGTTCCCTCTTGAAACGCGCCCCGGTGCAAGCAGCTGAAAATACAATGGCGTCTTATTTTGTTTACAAGTGACTGATTCCTTTATTTTTTTAATGTTGCATTTTTCATCAAAATAATACGCTACACGAAGTTAAGAGTGAGGCAACAGACTAACATTAAGACTGACGCTAGTCAAGTAAGAGAAATAAGTGAAGATGAGATGACAAAACAGGCACTGAAAAATGTGTAAGATGTTATGGGACATCGGCTGCTATATCGGGGGTTGTATTTTACCGTTTTATAATTGATAATAATCATTAATTCAAATGTTTCCAAGCGTTGAATTTGGATAACCTTGTTTAATTTATGCCATCTATGCAATAATAAGTATTCAGCCAATATTTATTTTGATGGAATTTTCTTGCAATGTGATCTTTAAGAACCGGAATTTTCTTCCAAGCTGGAGGCGATGAAATATTCTCTTCTCATCTAATCATCTGCTTTGATTTTACGACTTTGATTATAGATCTTGAGGTAAAGGGAGTAGGAGGGAAAAGACCAATACATCTTGTAGTCAGAGACAAAGCAAAAAGTGAAAGTCAGGTAAGTTTGAGGATGGTTCCCTATAGGTTCTTACCTTTTAAAACATTGGAGAAGAGAAACTACGCTTTCAATATTATTGAAAGCGATATTATTGAAAGCGATATTATTGAAAGCGCTATTAATTCAACTTCAAATTCATTTTGCACACGCGAAGAAATATATGTTTTCGTTTACACGAATGATTATAGGCCCCTAAAAGTACACTTGTGTAACTAAACTACACCATACATCATAATCAAACTACATAAATAGTTAGTATGCAATACGTATAATATAATACACGACCCCCTTATTATTTAGACGTGGTTGGTATTTTTAATACACATATATAAGATGATTGGAGATGGGTCCAAACACTGTAATATGTCCTAACTATTTCTACGTTTTCCATCGAATATCTTGAGTATCAAATAAAAACTAGGTCATCCCTTCGGGGGAAAAATATATTCTTTAGAGGAAATTACGTCATACTGAACTAAATTTAGACAAAGAGGCGATCTACAGTAACAAAAAATTACTTCATTATAAATCCCCAGACAATGTGTTACAACTATTCTTGGATAAAGTACACTTGAATTTCGTGTTATCAATCAATCGAGATATACAATGCTGGGGATAATCGTATCCTCTCATAGTCTTGAAAATTAATTACACTGTAAGGGCGATGAGATAAATGGAGGTTGAGCAAATACCGGAGGTTTAATGGCGATCAGTCGGAGTTGATTCTTCAAGGGCATGACATCTTACTTGAACAACCAACTTGTCTTACATTAAAGATCACATTGCAAGAAAATCACAAATATGGCAATTAATGTATCACTAGAAACTGGGAAGCTTACAGATGGCAATCGTATAAGTTTTATGTCAACTGCGTATCTGATGATTATAAAAACAACATAAATAAAAGCTCTTCTAAGCATCTGGAATATCCGAGGATTCGCCAGAAATATAGCGATGTTTTGATGTCGTCACACTAGGGATCGATCCTGCTTAAGCAGACGACGTCCTATAATGAATGAACGTAATTGCAATGCAATTATTTATCAAATTATAAAGAGTTTTATATATTTAACATGACCTTATTTCACACCATTCTAAAAGGGAATGTGAAACTGATTCTGATAACTAAAACCGTTTGATTGTAAATACACAGGAGAAGGGTCAATGATCAATGAAATAAACCCCATTTTCAAATTGAAAAACCCTCCGAATAATATCACAGATTGTATTCGTTCCCTCTTGAAACGCCGAACATGCCCCGGTGCAAGCAGCTGAAAATACAATGGCGTCTTATTTTGTTTACAAGTGACTGATTCCTTTATTTTTTTAACGCTGCATTTTTCATCAAAATAATACCATACACGAAGTTAAGAGTGAGGCAACAGACTAACATTAAGACTGACGCTAGTCAAGTAAGAGAAATAAGTGAAGATGAGATGACAAAACAGGCACTGAAAAATGTGTAAGATGTTATGGGACATCGGCTGCTATATCGGGGGTTGTATTTTACCGTTTTATAATTGATAATAATCATTAATTCAAATGTTTCCAAGCGTTGAATTTGGATAACCTTGTTTAATTTATGCCATCTATGCAATAATAAGTATTCAGCCAATATTTATTTTGATGGAATTTTCTTGCAATGTGATCTTTAAGAACCGGAATTTTCTTCCAAGCTGGAGGCGATGAAATATTCTCTTCTCATCTAATCATCTGCTTTGATTTTACGACTTTGATTATAGATCTTGAGGTAAAGGGAGTAGGAGGGAAAAGACCAATACATCTTGTAGTCAGAGACAAAGCAAAAAGTGAAAGTCAGGTAAGTTTGAGGATGGTTCCCTATAGGCTCTTACCTTTTAAAACATTGGAGAAGAGAAACTAATAATGAAATAATGATAATGCTTTTTAATGGCTTGAAAAACAAGACCACGTTGGTTTTTTGTTTTCTATAATTATGTTCACCACCTGAACATATATTTTGAAAACTAAACTGTTTTATTTTAACGAGCTTTTAAA
Source organism: Heliocidaris erythrogramma (assembly GCA_025617745.1). Classification (NCBI taxonomy): domain Eukaryota; kingdom Metazoa; phylum Echinodermata; class Echinoidea; order Camarodonta; family Echinometridae; genus Heliocidaris; species Heliocidaris erythrogramma. The sequence goes on from CM046869.1 coordinate 23,350,909, forward strand.
CCAAAATATCGCTATCGATAAATTATTTAAATTCTTTGTCAAGTATTGTGTTTTGTAATTTTGTAATGGTTTTATTGTAAGAACATGACAGGATATACAACAAACAAGAAGAATGGAAATGAACAGAATCAATGAAAACAACAAATTTGCACGAAAGCAAAATAGATATCAGACAAGGACGCACGTCTCTCCGAGTTTAAAATCAGGATTGGCCCGTCCAAACTTTCGGGGGAAACATTTTTCAATTGTTTTTTTACATTGACAGGCCCAGGATAAAGTCAGAATGATCGAACTCTTGGCATCGAAGGGGGTAGTTGCCTGTGAGAAAGACAATCAGGGCCAAACACCGCTCCAGCTGGCTTGTAACCATTCGAACTCTGGGGGGCAAGGGAGGGTGATCGAAGCTCTCCTATTGCAACCAGATATTAAAGTTGATGTACGTATCCATATTAAGTATTTATTTTTTGTCTATTAAGTTGACGGGATATAAGTTCACTGCAATAAATTTTTAATAAACTAGCCCACATTAGACCAATATTCCATAACCAAGATGCAGGGCCGTCGCCAGACCAATTTGATTGCGAACTATTTACCAAGTTACCTCGAGCGAAACTCCTGCCAAGATGGAGTCATTTCACCGTTGATCGTTTTCACAGGAACCTGCTAAGGTTGGGGGAAAGAGTACCACATTACTCAACATTGCATGCCACAATAATCAGTTCGAGACTGCTCTCCTCCTCCTGGAGCACGGGGCCAATCCTCTAGCAGAAGACGGCGCAAAGGACACTCCTCTCTTCATCATCCTGACTAAAAAGAATGTGAAGTATGCTCTTCGCTTCCTGACAACCTGCAAGAAAAAGGGCTACGACATGCGACAGGTAAGGGGACTTCTTGTTGAGGTAGCTTTGCGAAACGTCGTGGCGCGTATAAACGCGGGAAAGACGCATATGACAAAATTATTAAAAATCAAATTTTTATGTTATAAATGCAGAACCAAAATATTAGGATGTAGAATTAATATTTACCTCTTTGAAAACTTTTAAGCAAAATAATTTGAAAACTTTTATTCAGATATCGAATCCCTACTAGGTATGGTTGAAACCACACCTGATGTGTAGGCATGTACGCAACCACGCCCACACATACACAAACCCACATGTCCTCACGTTACAGGTACGCAGATGTGCTGTGGTCTAGTGGATAAGTAACTGGACTTTAGGTGACGAGGTATTGGGTTTGAATCCCGACCATAACACTGTGTTCTGTGGCAAGACATTATTTGCCACACTCGACTCAGGTGAGATAAATCGGTACCTGGTAGGATCTACTCCTTAAATGCACTTAATGCGCTGATAACGGTTCCGGAGCTATGCCGAGGTGACAATTTCCAAGGCCATTTGAAAGCGCATGGAAACGTTATATCATAATGTGATATGCGCTATACAAGTATAGAATAATTATTAATATTGTTTATGAATAATTCACTTAACCCTTGTAACTAACAATGATATCTGTGTTAGTGACCCTAAAGTCGGGATTCCATTGCAATTGTTCTCAACCTGTTTGAACCCACGACGCCAACAAAAAAATTTATAATTCCGTCACACTAAGGAGTTACTAATTATGAGTTACTAGGCAAGCTTGCCTGGTAACTCCTTGGTCACACCACCGAGATCGACCCAAGACCGACAACAGACCGCACAAAAAATAATTACTCTTGATGTTGATGGCTAGCAAAAGGTCGGTTTGGGCGGTGTGATTCAGGTATAAGTCCAATAAAACCAAGAAATCCGTAACAACTTGAGACATGACCAAAAAGCGCAAAATCGCGTTGTTTCACAGTGCAAATGGACCTAATGTGTCTTCTTCTTTCGTGTGGTTGCCATCTTCTGTAAGATCAGTCATACGGGAATGCTGGTTGAGGGCCAGTCTACATCATCAAGTTCTTTTAAGCATTCAGAACCACGGGGAGCCTGGTGGATGCTGCAACTGGAGACTATATGGTCGAGGGCTTGAGTTTCGCCACATTCACTGGTGTCGGATGGCTCAGCTCCTATTTTGTGAAGGCAGTGCTTTGTGCGGTCAACAACCGATCTGAGTCTGTTCAGGTAAACCCAAGGCTTGCGGGGGAGATCACAGCCAGGTGGTTTGTTTGAAGGACTTTTGATCTACTGTCGTAGTGCTGATATGGAAGAGTCCCACCGTTCACGGATCACTGAGCCATGATGGCTTGTAGGGGTCCTCGGAAGTCCGGGTTGAGATTTTAGTTGCAAAGTGCCTGCGGGAGATCAGGCTTTACAGGACAGCTTCAACTTCGCAAAATCATGACGTAGTATACAAATGATGCACAGGTCTGATTGTGTCGGTAGGAATTGTGTGCATAAGGTAAGTATGGAATGTTTAACCCACGAGGCGCAGCCGAGTGGGTTTAGACTAGTTTCCATAGTTACCGCCTGCACACTATTCCTACCAACACACGAAAAAACATGTGCATCATCTGTTTTATAAAACGGTGGACAAATTTTTGCCAGAAATCCATTTCTTCAATCATGCGTCCGGTAATTACCGACGCATGGCAAATTTACTGGATGCATGGCTAGCCATGCGTCCGGTAATTACCGGACGCATGGCAAATTTACCGGATGCATGATAAGAGAAAAAACCTTATACAAGGCACTGCTTCATGCCAGCACTGGTAAATCATTTCCATGCATCATAAATAGATTTTAGAAATGAGAACTGAAAATCTGAGTATTAATCTGAGGTTAAATTTCAGATTTTTTTTGTTGCAGTGTTAGCGTCTTGACCCTTAGCTAACTATGCCCTACTGTCAACTTTTTTTTATTTTACACCCATTTTTAGAATCTGTCAACAACTAGCCCAAGTTAGATATAATCTATTCTATTTACATTAAATCAAGTAATTTAAAGAATTAATGCAAAGATTCTGAGAACGAGATCTAGTCTTGCATCAACAAATTGGTCATCCCATAATCCAGGCCAGACCAGTGACACTACATCTACATGTACGTGTCGATGCAGTGGATATGCTGCGCTGTAGTGAATCACTGTATGCACTGCAGTGCAGCGTACGCTACTACGGTACAGTGACCCTCTCCTTTCACTCAGTTTTACACTGCACTCATTTTCATTTAATCGCCTTTTCAGTTTGCATGTTTTTAAACAGGTAGATCTATAATCGGATTTTATTGGGCTTACCATCAGAATCCGAAGTCAACTATCGTTAACATCTCCGAATTTTGTCTCAAATCTTGCAATTCTCCGTCATTAAAAAGTCGTATATCGCGGCTCTCAGCTCAGACTCTCGCACTCGCTAAAATAAATATCGCTGGCATGTTTACAGTGGCTATCGTCAGTGATCGCAATAATTATCGATATCGAACGTCAGGCCAGTAAAATTCAAGGCACAGCTCTTGACCAATGAGATTGCAGGGATTTCTCGACCCGTTCTATAATAGGTGCTATCCCTGACAGGATGGGTAAGTTGTCAAGAGGGGTGGCTGTTAGCGTGCCGCTGACAGTCTCATGACAGAGCTGAGGACACCATCAATGTTCTTGGTGTGTGGGGTGTGACCCCAGGCTGGTGCAGCATATTCTGCCGTGTAAGCCTGAGCTAAGTGTGCAGGGTGTTATAGAAGCGCCCCATCTGGTGCCTGCATGTTTTCCAGTTAGCAGGTTGACACGGGCCTACGTCTTGGATGCAACAGACTTGGTGTGATTAGAGAAGGTAAGCCTGTGGTCCAGGATGACACCAAAATACTTCGGGATTGGGTCGAACTTAAGCCTCTGGCCATTCAGGGAGATGTTTGGTATCGTATTGGCACATTAAATTTTGTTTGCCAGATGGAAGATGGAGCAAACGGTCTTGGGCAAGCCGAGTTTAAGGTACCACTTCTGAAAGTAGTTGCTCAGGGTAACAAGGTCTTTCTGCAGAATGAATTCTATGACCTGGAAAGACTTGTCCGGCAGTGCCTAGAGCTGAGCCTTGTCCGGCAGTGCCTAGAGCTGAGCCATCTGCATAGGTGTACTGTGAACTGTCACCAGATGGCACGTCGGCTATATATATATATATATATATAAACAAAAAGTTCTGCTCGAGATTCGTTATCTCAAATCTCGATCTCACGGAGTTTTATTTACTTCTCTTTTTGATATAATATTGAACAGCACAGGAGCGAGAACTGAGTCTTTTAGGAGACCGTTTCGGAGTTTGCGCTTCCTGCTACAAGCCCCATTGGATGTTGTTAGAGTGAAGGAACGGTCCTGGATGAGTAGCATGATGACGTCACAAGGCTGACGTCAGGAAGGGTTTTAAGAGGTTTGAGATAGAGTCCTCGGTGCCAAACAGTGTCATTGGCGGCAGTTAGGTCAATGAAGACGGCACCAAACTTTTCCTTTCCCTGGAAAGCAGATGCGATATCATTGACAAGGCGCACGACTTGGTTGGTTGTTGAACTCCTTTCAGGAAAACCAGTCTGAGCATGCGTGAGAGTGTCTTCCACTACGTCAGTGATTCTCATAAGAATCAGTCTTGCCAGCAGCTTGCAGATATGGGACAAGAGCGAAATCGAAATCGTTTGTTTTTACCTGTAAGTCTCAATATGTATTTGTTCGAAATTATTGGGTGCTTTTGTTCAAGAGTGATTGAATAAAATCTCTCCTGGGAAACAAAAGTTTATAAAAACACAAGGAAGTAATTAATTCAATACTTAAAACTATTTCTTTTGTTTCCCCCTTTAGCTTTTTTTTCTTCTTCAATTTAACCGAACAAAGACTACACACTTTTGTCATAAATTTGCCTGCAGATCCTGTCAGTCAAGAACGTGTACGGTAGAACTGCTCTCCATGAAGCCATCAAAATAGGACATGGAGTGCTAGTTAAATACTGTCTGGCTTGTTGTAAGTATAACTTCCAGTCGCCAAATTTTGTTCTGAAAATGGAAATGGGACTCGCCCTTTCTGGTGATAACTGTCAAGACAACCATTCAATTTCACTTAGACGATGTAGGAAAAATAATTACATCTATTTGGCAAATATTTTTCGACCTGAATGCATAGCTGGGTCCATACAAAACAGCTAGAGTGTCTTGTGGACAAAATGTATATTCGTGATTTGTTTGGTTGGTTGTTTGGTTGATGGTTTCTTTTACCTATCTGCTAAGAAGGCATGTGTATTCTTGTGAGTAAGCAACCAGGGAACCGACGGCTTTAAGTCCTCTCCGAGGGACTTGGTAATGAGGATTTTAAAATGCCTTACCAACGGGCACTAGCGCATCCACTTGGTTTCGAACCCGGGAGACCACTGCTCAACCACTGAGCTATGGTGCCTTGCTGACCAAGTTACTTGAATTCCAAGGTCCGTATTTTACTAAAACTTCAACCCGACGCTGGAAGTTAGACCGAGATCTACGTTTTCCCTTTGTTTAACATGACTTTATTCCCCGCATCTTAATTCTACTGAACTAGTAGAATACGGACCATAGACATTTTTTTTTTCTTCAAATCAAGTCTTTATTCAATATTTCTCCATAAACAATATACACAAATGCAAAATGTCAATAATACATAAAACTTTATAATATACAAAGAAAATGTAGAATTCAAATGAGTTGGATACGCCTCTCTCCATCAAGGTTTAAGATAAACTTATCGTGTTGCATATTCATAGTTTCTTCTATCTCGTATTGATATTCCAATTTCTTTTGAAATGAAGAAAATGATAAAGAGCCGTTTAAATATTTAGTTGAAAATATATAATATTTTGCATACAAAATAACAAAATTGATTGCAGAGCAATTACCACCTGGTATGCCGAAGACAAAATCATTAAAAGTTAACTTAATTTCATTTTTAAGGGTATATTATATGTCTATCTATCATAGACATGATAGAGTTGCCACTAGCACTGACTTAATTACATTCGCAAGAAATTAATTTATTCGTATCAGTATTTTTCGCTTTGTTTGTTGTATTTTATGACCTCCAGTGGCCCCCACGGATGAGGCTGATGGACCTGATGATCATGACTACCTTCTCGACTTTAATGCCAGGTACGATATGAACGTGATGCATACAGCATGCGTGAAAGGACACCTGGACCTGGCTGTCATGTTCCACGAACTATGTCCCAAACTCCTGCACCAGAAGACCATCAAGGGGTTGACCCCTCTGCACTATGCGTGCAGGGAGAACCATTCAGAGCTGGCCGAAGAGCTCTGCTCTATGTTGCAAAGGTAGGTTTGTGTGGGAGCACTGTGGTTGAATCTCATTCCACAATCATACCGACGAGACCGATCCATGCAGACCTCCAACAGACCGAACAAAACATTAAAGGGAGTGGCAAGTCGTAATCCATGGGCCTGACCAGTTGGCCTGACTCGGGGAAATTCGGATACAATCAGGTCCAATCGTGAGCTACCGAAGGAATGTTATTGCCGAATTCCTTGCGTGATCGTTAACTCGAATCCCTACATACGTAACCGACCAATGGGATTCAAATACTGGAATAAAGAACGCGCTATCTTGTTTACTCAAATTTGGGGTCAATGTGCTAACTTTTATTAGCTGCGTGCGATAAATTAAAAAAATTTAAAACTTGAAACATATACGACCATTCTAACCTATCGAACGCCTTTTCAATGTCTGCCAACAGCATAAAGCCGGGTGTATTATTAAAATTTGTGTAGTCTATCATGTCTAATGCAAGCCTAATATTTTCTCCTATATATCTACCTTTAATAAAGCCTGTTTGATCGGAGCTAATAATCTTATCTAATACTTTTCTTAATCTTTGTGCAAGACATTTAGTTTAAGTATTTTGTAATCCGTATTTAAAATAGAAATCGGACGCCAGTTTTTTAAATGTAACAGATCGTGACTTCTTTTTTTTTAGGGGGCGGGGGGGTGTTCCTTATGGTGTCGGCCTCTTTGGTGTGACTGGGGTATAAGGACCTCTTGTATTAAAAAAAATAAAACGACTCCAAATCGATTCCAAGTTGATCGACTCTTGGCCAGTTGTTGGTGTCACTTAAAGGGAGCGACAAGTCGCAATCTATGGGCGGTTTTACAGTTGGCTGCTCCTTTCTCTGGATCAAAGTTCAAAGCGACTTCAACTTTGGCGAAATTTTTATAAAATGGATTAAAGTTATATATACAGACATATACTCTTGTGTCATTAATAACGGGCACGCTTCTGAATTTTTGGTATTACTCACGGTATTCGTCAGGGCTGTCCCCTTAGTCCTCTGCTTTTTATAATTTCTCATGAATTAATGAGTTTGTGTATTAAAGGTGATCCTGATATCCAAGGTATTATGATAAATGATGTTGAAATTAAAATCAGTATGTACGCTGATGATACTACATTTTACGTAAATGATGTGAAATCTCTTACCAGAATTTTCCATATTTTTGATAAATTGAGAATATATTCTGGATTACATATAAATCGCAATAAATCAGAAATCATAGCATTAGGGTATTACAAAGCCCACCCTCCAGATATCTACATGACAGATCTGAAATATTCAAATGGGCCATTCCATTCATTGGGAATACAGTTTACTTATGATGTAAAAAGATTTTTGTATGCTTAATTACGTTCCTAAACTTGAAAAATTAAAAAGAACTTTAAGAATATGGTCTCAAAGTTATTATCAGTTCTACCAAAACCCCCTGAAGCATTTTTGCAGGAATTGGAGTCTATCATTTTTTCGTTCATACGGGACAAAAAAAAACCCGGCCCCCCACTCAGTATTATTTAGGGTACGCGTATATGCTTGTTCCCTCCCTTTGAAAGCACCCCCCTATCTCAGGGCTGCCAAAATTTCTGAACCCCCCTATCGCGGGCTTTACGCGGGCTTTTCCTGCCTTGGAGACCCCCCTAAATTCAGAACACTGCTCAATGTACCCCACTATCTCAGGTGAGCTCTCATTCCAACCCCATATCTCAGGACAGACACCAACCCCCTCCCAAGTAAGCTGTCATTACAATACCTTGGAAGAGATGGGGGCCAGTGTTTCTACTTTTCAAAATGAAATAATCCTGGCTGAATAAGCTATCAAAGCTAGCAGGAATTTCAGGAATTTGATCCTGGGATTTGATCAATTTTTAAGATATTTCATAACCCCCCTTTTTTAATTTCTCAGGTGTCGAAGAGAGAGAAATCTCCGGGTGAAAGATAAAAAACACCCCCTTTTTTTACAGTTCACGGGCCGGATTGTGTCGCCCAAAAAATACCCCTTTACCGGAGATTTTGGGAACACGCATGCGGTCCCTTCGACTTCCGAGTGGGGGGGGGGGGGGGGGTCGGGAGAAAACCTGACAAAATTAATCGTAAGACAATAATTGGAGATTATGAATCAAGGGGTTCAAAAATGTAAAATATACCAGCAATTATTATGGGTTTAAAAATAGCATGGATTAAAAGTTTTTTACATGATGACAACAAAGGTAATTGGAAATTCTTTTTCAGATTGTTTATGAAGGGTCTTGGTGAAGATCTTTTTTTGGTATTGCAATATTAAAAATAACGAGAAATCTCTGCAGGTGAATAATACTTTTGTGAGAGAAATATTACAATCTTGGTGTGAATTATCATTTCATGAAAATCCCCCAAAAGAATATATTCATAATCAAATTATATGGAATAATATCATGTATTAAGGTAAATGGTTCTATAGTCTTTAAAAAGGACTGGATAAACAGAGATATTAATCGAATTAATCATTTACTGAAGCAAGATGGTAATTTCCTTACATATTCTGAGTTTGTCGATAAGTTTAACTTGCACTGTAACTTTCTTGATTATTATTCACTTATATCTGCTATTCCATTAAAGTGGAAAAATATTTGCAAAGAACCTGCTACAAAAGATGTAAATTACCAGGAAGAAATTATTCATAGCATAAAAAAAGGTGACAAAAGTTTGTAAAATTATACATAAAATATATGTTGATAAAATATTTAAAACTCCAATTTCACAAAATAAATAGGAAGGTATTGTTTCAGAGCCCATAGTTAACTGGCGTAAAATTTATATAATTCCTTTTAAATGTACTTTATCCAAAAAGCTACGGTATTTTCAGTATAAATTAAACCACAACATACTCGGTGTTAACAAGTATCTAAAGCAAGCTGGCATTTCCCTCTCTGATTTATGTACTTTCTGTTCAGCAAATACTGAGACCATTGCTCACTTATTTTGGGAATGTCCCTTAACTCGTAGGTTTTTGGATGATTTTGAAAAATATACCCTTAAAATGAAATTAAGTTAACTTTTAATGATTTTGTCTTCGGCATACCAGGTGGTAATTACTCTGCAATCAATTTTGTTATTTTGTATGCAAAATATTATATATTTTCAACTAAATATTTAAACGGCTCTTTATCATTTTCTTCATTTCAAAAGAAATTGGAATATCAATTCAAGATAGAAGAAACTATGAATATGCAACAGGATATGTTTATCTTAAATCTTGATGAAGAGAAGCATATCCAACTCATATGAATTCTACATTTTCTTTGTATAGGTCTATTATAAAATTCTATGTATCATTACATTTTGCATTTGTGTATATTGTTTATGGAGAAATATTGAATAAAGACTTGATTTGAAAAAAAAGAACACCCCCCCAAAAAAAAAAAAAAAAAACCACAACAACAACAACACAACAAACAGACGAACAGACTACATTACACCAATTTGCCATGTTTGAAATCTGTTTGTAGTCAGTGTGGCGGTGTGACTATGGTATTAATTATTTATTATTATAATTTTGCAGGTTCATGACTAAAATCAACCGTGAGGATACGACTTCCTCCTTCAGATTCAAAGTATGGAATTATCAAGTTTCTGACATATCTGTTTTTCCCGGAATAGATTCTAATTTTTTTAAAATGTAATTCATGTTCTGTTTTTAGTCATGAGAGAGACCTGCCGCTGAGTATTGATGACAATGACGTCGTAGATGGAAGTCCGTCGTTGCTCAAGTTGACAGCTTTGAGAGGTTCTAGTGACTGTCTGGTTGTTCTTCTTAAGCAGGTTAAGGACCAGTCCACTATCCTTAAGCTCCTAAAGTGGATATCGGCTGAAAAGAACCTTTCCACAGTCCTTAAGGTTTGTAGCTGTGCAAGTCCTGTAGTTGGTCAGTTCGTGTCACAATATATTTACGATATGATGTGAGAATATCCGATGGTAAAAAATACGTGATTGCAAAGACGAATGGTCGCACCAAGTACATCAACGTTGTCACTGAACATATAACAAAAACGTCACATAGATTAAATGGTGAAAACACTCATATACTCTACAAGAAAAGAAATTTAGGACAAAATCTGGAGAAAGCAAAATGTGCAGCCAACTTTATAGAGGGCGTCACCTCTCTAACTTCTCTAACTTTCTTACACTCTATGTTCCACTCTATTTGGCGCAGTCATAATGTATTTCTCGTCGTTTTATAATGAAATATTATAATGATGTGGTATTATATTATATCAGATTACATTTACATTAATGCATATTTTTTCTTTGTCAATTAGGAGTTGCTGAAGAGATTGGATGACATCTGTATGGGTAATTTCGATGACAAGGAAATAGAAAAAATCACACTCCTTTGTGCAGCTGAGGGACAAACAGAGTAAGATTCATGAAATTTAAAAAGGGGCTCAATCACCTAGATAATTTGTAGGCCTATAGGTGTAGAATCAGTTCCAAATACAGGGGCGGACTGGGATTAAAAACTTGTTTGGGTGATTTCTGAGAGACCACCCCAATTTGTTGTTGACCGGTCATTTTTACCAAAATATTGACCTGCCGTGGGAGAAACTCCCCTTGTCCAGTCCGTCCCTGCCCAAATATTTTAGCCGTCATTCTATGGGTAATGGTTGAGGAGTATTACAAAAAAAATGAAAGAAAGCATAAATAATCCCGCGCAGGAAACCCAAGTATGCGAGTACGCACGGGTTCGTCGACCAGTTTACCCACAAGTGACTTTTCGTTTATTTAGAGTGTATTTAAACTAGAAATACATGTATGTCTTTACAGAAGTAACATTGGAAGCTTATATTTTTAATGTAGTATTGTGGCATGAAACCCTTAATATACAGAGCAAATTACTTATTTTAATGTTGAAACCACGCGTGGACATGTAGACCAATACGCAACCACTCTCCCACACACGCCAGCCCACGTCTGCGTACGCCCAAACATAACTTTGTTATAAAATGATGACGTAAATCCTAGACAAGAGATTGGTTGAGCATGTTGAGAGCGGACGTGTGACCACTGAGCAGGCATTTAGTTTTGCCTAAGGCGTAACCGGTCATTAGCACTTTCTAATGACCGGTCATTACCATTTTTTTCTGACCGGTCAATTAATCGTCTGGATCTTGTGAGTTGACTCTAGATCTATGTGGTTAGGAAAATTTGCCAAATGACAAGGATCCTTGTCACCATTTTATAAAACAAAAAATATACATCATATATTTGGTCGTTAGCATAATTATGCACCCTTGGTACCTCGGCAACAGCGCAAACACCCATCATTCTCACTCTTTCCCATATCAGGATCAACTATCGTGGGCGGTACTATTCCACTGTTCCCTCAAACCTTGATGCAATGTGACAAACTCTGTAGGGGTATTTTGTATATTTTATACAAATATTTTGTATTTGATATAGACTGCTTTTATTGAAGATTGTCATGTTTTTTCAACGGAAAATACTTTGATAATCCTGTTGTTCGAAATGAAATATAAATAGGCAAGTCCAAAGTGTTTGGTGCCATGCGTTACTGACATCATGTAAATTTTTAGATGATTCTATCAGGTTGTCAGCCCTAACAGAGCTTGGATCAGTCCAAATAACAAGTAAAATGACACTACCTATTTTTTTTTTTTTTAATTCTTGGTAATGTGTGTCAGAAAAAGACCACACACCTTGGACTTGCGCAAATATAAAACTTTTGTCTAAAGGTCAGTGAATCTTTTGCCTCTTATTTAGGAGTCTTCAGCAGATTGTTGCTTGGCGCAAGGCTGCATTTCTCTGGAAAGACGACCAGGAGAATAACGTGATGCACCTGATTGCAAGGGGCGGTCATTTGGATACGGCTAAAGCCATGCTCAAGAAAGACGATGTAGAGTTCAAAAAAAGGTAAATTTGTTCTTTTCTAAAAGATTCTGGATCCCAATATTTTCATTGTACCGTCGAACGTGTCTATTTAGACCACCCAAAGAAAATAGAAGACTGTAGGCCTCTCGAGACAGGTTCTACCCCACTTAATACGTATTCGTCAAATGACACAATATAGATGGCCTCTATACAGAGGACCACAGGTTAGACTGTATTTATCTGTGTCGACAAGACGGTTTAATTGTAAGTATCGGTGCATCGACATTTGCTATGGGATTTATTTCATCAAAGATTGAGGGTTATCGTTGCAATTGCGGTTTAGGTTAGGTTCGGGGTTAGGGTTATGATACCGATCATCTATTGATTATTGCTTGGTCTGGGGGAGCGTTTCATCAAGTGTTTTGTCAGTGACTTTTACCGACAAATTTGCTCTCAGCCAATCAGATGCAAGGATTTCAGTAGCTTATAACAGTTGTGGTAGAAATCACCGACAAAACACTTGATGAAACGCTCCTCGGGACTGAAGTGGAGAATCCGGATGGTGTATAGCACTTGTCATGCAAAGATTTGTAAATAAAGAAAAATATTTTCAAAGGTATTCTGTGGCTTATTTTTAAACGAAGTTTTTAAAAAGGGTATTATTTTGAAACATTTTGAGAGAATTCGACACAATTCTTTCACAGGCCTTCTATTTCCCTGTTTCCTTTACACTCTTTACACAGGAATAAATCCGGACAAACTCCGCTTCACCTTGCGATCAAAGGAGGCCGTAGACAAATGACCAAACTTTTCTTGAAAACCGAGAAGTCAATGGCAGGTGAAACAGATAAGAATAAAGTGAGTAAAAGTTTGAATGGTTCGTTTTCCTGTCTTCCTTTCATTCAGTATATGACTTTGATTATCGCCGAGAAAACGATAATGGATCTTCTTTTTTATTTGGGGGGGGGGGGGGTGTATGAAGTCCTATTGGTTATCGTTCATTTGAGTCTATCAAGAAATGAGATTATCGCTCTGTGCTTCAGTTTGTGCCGGCGAATATAGGCATCCATAAAAGTCAACTAGGACCCAGTCCAGTTGTCCAAATGCCTAATCTAAAGCCCCGATGATCTCCCCTCTTCCACATATCAAAATACTGATCTAATATGCAACAATAATTTAATATGATTTGTTTTTTCAACCATTATATTCGATACGAACTCAAGCGACTTCCCCTGAGTTTCCGGACATATTTAGAGTAATGTGCCCTGAAATATAATTATTTTGGCTACCACTGTTGTAGGTGACTCCACTTATGTATGCCTGTCAAAGAGGAGATCCTTTCAGTGTTGACCTCCTCCTGGAATATAGTCAAGACGAAATCAAATTCTTCGATTGCGACAACGCAGGTCTTAATTGCCTCGATCATGCTATCAACAACGACCATGAGTAGGTATCATTACTGGCATTGCATGTTTCAAGAATCCGTCGTAATAATATTAACAATAATAATTATCATTATAATAAATGTAATAATAACAATAATAGCTACATTTATAGCTGCATATTACTATATGCATCCCAGGGGGTGCTCAAGGCACCTATAAAGTACCATTATTACCCTCAGGCTAGCTTTAGCCCAGCTGCCCCAAGGGGCTAGACACATTCAAGGAATAAATTCCTACCAGGTACCCATTACTACAACTTGGTGGAGAGTGGCAAATGTAGATTAATTTCCTGCCATGAGACAGTACGGCTGCGGTTGGACTCGAACCGCGAATAAGTTCAATAACATGAGTGGGTATCATTCTGCGCATCGTTTTACGATTGCGTCGTTAGTATAAGTTTACCAACATCTATTTGGAATTCATGTTAATTTTAATACACGCGTTTCAGTGGGATTATGAGTTTTTCGTGAAACGCTGCCATGGCAAACATTTGTCAAGGTCAAGTGTGGGAGTATAGTGTTGTAATGGTTCATTCGCTTGGCTATCAAAGGCTTGATGGTTCGAATCTCTGCCCGTATGTCCCTAGATAAGGCGTTTTATCAAGAGTTCGCTCTCTCAACACGGGTGTTAAATTGGTAACTGGCAGGATTTATTCCTTGAAATATGATGTGCGCTGATAACGGCTATACCGGAGATAGAGCTAAGGTAGTAATATCCAAATCTTCGGAAGCGCATATGAACATCATATTCACAATGTGATATGCGTGAAGAGCAAATGAGTTTGATGACAAACAGCTTATGATATGCAACTTAGTATTGAATAAGTATCCTGATAAGTCAAAAAAGGAACTTCCATTGATCAAAATCGATTTTCAAGGTATATGTATACATGTATATATATTTTGTTCGTCGTCTGAGTGAGTATACTATAAAAAAATAAAGTCATTTTCATTTTAAACACCACTCCTGTTTGATGTTTTATAACATTGAAAATGACAAGTGCCACAGTTCTGTGATAGTTAGCACGTTTCTTTCTATTTCTTTTAATTTATGGACTAACTATTTTCATTCTTTTTTAAAGAGGGGACTGAACAATACAAGCCATGCTTACTTAATAGACTCCTCCACTTATGTTTTCCTTTACAAGTACAATGTTTACATTATATGGTGGAGGTGTATAGTGGTTCATTCACTTGACTCTCAGTCCAAGGGTTGAGGGTTCGAATCTCAGCCTGGCACTAGCGTCTTTTGGCAAGACATTAATCCACATTTGCCACTCTCCACCCAGGTGTAGTAAATGGGTACCTGGCAGGATTTATTCCTTGAAATGCACTGTGCGCTGATTACGGCTGCCGGAGCTAAATCCAGGGTAATAATATCCAAAACCCTTTGGAAGCGCATAGGGACGTTATATTATAATGTGATATGCGCTATACAAGAACAGTGGTATTATTACCCACGCCGATGAAATCGGCAGGGTTATTACCCACGCCGATGAAATCGGCAGGGTTATGTAAAGGGTTCCGTATGTTTGTTAACCACGTCTATGAAATCGGCAGGGTTATGTAAAGGGTTCCGTATGTTGTTTTTTTTTTTTTTTTTTTTGTTTGTTTGTTTGTTTGTATGTTTGTTTGTTTGTTTGTTTGTTTGTTTGTGTACAAGATAACAAGAGAACGGGTGAACGGATTTGCACCAAATTTTCAGGGAATGTTCAGAAAGTGACAGGAAAGAATCGATTAGATTTTGGTGATGATTGGTTGACCCCTGCACATTCTGTGTGACCTTGAAGTTTTGACCCTGTAGTAAAGTATAGGAACTTCAGTTCAGATAGTGACAGGAAAGAAACTAGAAAGATTGATGACCCCAAACTTCGCCTGCAGATGCAGAAATATTTTGGCCAATCAAAACACTCATTACTTCGTCTCACCAAAAGACTATTTCAGGTTTATGAATTTTAGAAGACTTTTAGACCCATTATTTGCCATTTCATTTCAAATCCGTACGAGCCTGCAATGAATATTCAAAGCCAACGTATCCCAGCAACAAGGGATTTTTCGCGCGCTTGAACTACTACTGCGAAAGCGGCTATGTACGGTATACTAGTAATAAGCGGCTCTATAGCTAGCTAGCTAGCGATCGCGCGCGATAGATTCAGGCTACCCTAGCCCTACGGTTTCTCCTCTATTTCTTATCTTCTGTGCATTTCTGTTTATTTTCCCCGGTTCTTTCCACTTTGTTGTGGAAGTTTTTGTGATTTATTTTATCCTGGTGGACGTGCAGTACGTGATTTGAATTGTTTTCGGTGAAAATCTGGTGAGTTTGTTCGACGTGAGTGAGTTTATCGCACTCGCGAGCGTTCGCGTGTGTTGATCTGAGTGAGTGGGCTGTGTAGCTAGCTGTACGTACATAACTATACACAGCGCTGTCGCGAAGTGACGGCGATCTGGTCGGGCTAGGGGGAGTACATAACCCCAGGGAGTACAGTGCCTCTGCCTGGCTGACTGTAGTAGGATTGAACTTTTTTCTTTGGGTTATAACGGTCCTGTCATTTGAGATTTGAGTTAGCTTATAACTCATTTATGTCTGTTTGAGTGGATTTCGTAGTTGTAAAATATATACAAAAACTGTATTTTTTTTTAATTTGTGTGGATTTGCAAAATTTGGTGGCTGATCGAGGTTCGCCGAATACATGCACGCCAGTATCCACTTTGACTTTGTTGATGGGTGGTGACTGAGCTGAGTGAGTAAGCTCTGTGCCTCGCATGCATGTCATTTTGAAGTCGAGATCCAACTTATTTTGTCGTCATATTTATTTTATCCAAGCCCGATGAAAAAAAACAACAACCCCAATTGCAATGTAATTTAAAGATAGAACATGAATACATTTACTAACACTTACATGACTGAACACTGAATACAAATTGCTAACATTTTTTCCTCACCACGCCACGCTCTCTGACATGTCTAATCAATTACTTTTAGGGGAGAGATGTTTCAATAATAAAATATCTTTTTCAGACACACAAAGCTATGACCTGGATATGGCAAAATTTATTGGGGGGGTAGATGTGCCTCTTGTTATCCCCTTTGAATGGCTACTGCTTACAAAAATAATCGCAACAAAACAAAACCTATATTGGGTTTCCTTTTTTTTATACACGACAGGGGAACCAACCAGTAAAATATATCTGCAGTTTCAAGAATAATAGCTCCGCTAAGGCGTGGGTCTGCCGCCTTTGACGGCCTTTCTAGTTATTATTTATTATTATACAATTATCGCTTTATCAGTGTAAATCATAACCAATTCCCGTGGAACTATGATCTAGTTATATCTATGTTTCAATTTATGTAATTATGTTCCCGTTCTTAATTTTCATATATACTGTTCATGAAAATTTGTAAAAGATATACATGTATGTGGAAAATCAATAAACTTTGAAACTTTGAAACTGAGATTTGTTTACAGCTAATTAAGTGCAATGAGTTTAGGAGCTTCTAGTAGACCTATCAGCTTGATATGGTCATGAGATATACAAAATCTTGGATTTGGTCGGTATCTTATGTGACAAATACCTCGGACTTGGTCTTGTGAAACATGGCCCGAAATCGAAAAACCAGTGGTGTATCTTTTATCTTTATGATTTCAAATGCTTCTATTCCAACAGGAGGGTAGCTGTGAAGCTGTTATCGCAGCAGGGATGGCGCAGACTACTGGCTCACTCAACAACCGAAGGAGGCACCAAGACGACACCAATGAGAAAACTGATCAAGTCTATGCCAGGTAAACGCACCAATGTGTGGAGGTGGTTTTTCAACGAAATTGCTTGATATATTTCTTATGTCAGTTGCACAGGGTTTTCAAAAAAGCTGATGTAACACTTATGGAACCAGCATTGTGAAACACAAACTTTTGAACACGCTGTCACTCCTAGGTCCTTTGAGAATGGTGGTTTAACACTCTGGTTTTTAGAATGTGTAATTACACTCATCTCTTTTTTTTTCATTCCGATTCAGGCGTTGGCAAGTTTGTCTTGGACAAATGCATAACGAAGGTGGAAAACACCAGTACTGATGAGAAGAACTGTAGGATCAGGGTCGACTATGAGCTCTTGGAAGACTGGTTTTCTCATTGGATGGCAGATCAATCTCTATGGAGTAAGAGAATATCCCCATTAGTCAGACTGTTTCATTTCAGTTCGTCTTCATATCTGTTTCATCCTGTCTTCAAGTTGTTTCATTCCTTCGTCACTCCGTTTTGTTCCATCTTCAATCTATAATCCGTTTATTCCATTTCAAATCTAGTCCATTCCGTCTCTGATCAATTTCATTCGATCTTCAAAAGAAAAGCAAAGCAAACTTCAAGACAATGACTAAAGATTTATACAAATCAAACCAAACTTTAGTTGATATTTTTATTTAACTCTTTTACGGCTAGATTTTTCATTTAAACCGTTCTTTTTCTAGAGCGTCGTTTTGAACTGCAACATAAAAAGTGATTCTTTTTTTGTATGTGTGATTATTGCCGTTCTGCTTACTTATGGGAAACTCATAACGTTCTACATTTTAAAAACAGATCATTCAAACAAAAAGTCACACCCTACAGTGATTGATTATACAAATAATGCACTGTTGTGAATGTGTTAGGACATTGCAAGTGCACGCAGTTTAGTCAGTGGAAGTCATAATGCACGCGCCCGCAGGGCAAGTGCGTTATATGACTTCCACTGACTAAAAAAGTGCACTTGCAATCCTAACACATAAACAAACAGTGCATTATTTGTTTTATAAGACGGGTCGGCAATACACATTGAATAGATCTAGAAGACTATGAAAAAAATAAGAAAAAAAGATTTTTACTCACCGTTTACAATGGATGCATGATTTTTGTTTCCGGTCAGCAGGAATATTTCAGCTACAGTTAAACATTTGGGCAACACAACAATAAAAGTTAACAGCAACACTTTGGATCCAAATAAATTTCCAATGAAGCGAACAAACAGTAGAACTCCAACAAAGTCATAGTCAGCAGTATACTTTATACAGTTCTGCGATCCAGATCTAGACCAGGTCAATTGGGCAAATTCAAACTAAAGTCAAAGAGTACGTAGGTTATACTTATACTATAGACTACATGGTCTAGATATTTGTCTCGAATTTACTTGTTGTAGATATGGACTTGACACCCATGAAAATGAAAGGTGTTGCCATGAATGCTCTGTGAATTTGAAATTCAAAACCTGTAAACCCTGTATATGCAACAACGAGATCTAGTACTAGATCGATCCGATGTACGCACTTGGACTCATGAATGAGTCATAAATTACGCAAAAGCGATATATCGGCGCGAATATCGGCAGATATCGAGGGGGGCGTGTGTTATCATTTTTTGATGGGAACTTTTTTACACTGGGGGTGTGTTATCAATTTTCAAGGCATGCCCCCACGTGACGTAAATTGACCAATCAGGTTGCTTAGATTCTTGAACCCGTCTGATTGAATAATGACTAAATCGTTGTGTGTCTTATTAAATTCCAGGCAGAAGGATGTCTCTTGATAACATGGCAACACGTGGGTATGATATGATATTATCTACCTTTAGCCAAGGTGCTCCGGACGACAGTAGGAATGAACCAGGTGCACCGGTAAGGGTGTTTTCGCCAAGAAGTAAATTGGTATCCAGTAGGAGCACTACCTTAAATGCATGAGAGCCTTGTCTATAGGCGTACGGGCAAAATATTACGAGGGGGACTGGCTCCTTTTGCCCGAATATCAAATTTCCTGTTTTTGGAACTTTTGCGAGCGAGCAAAAATTTTGACACTATTTGTGGCGAAAATGTATATTATGGACTCATAAAGGAATGAAATTCGAAACAAGCCTTACTTCGGGGAAATTATTTAAAAAAAAACAGGGGGGCGGTAATAACTTGCGTGTTAAATTGAATGAACATGTTCCGAATTTTACTACCCATTTGCGAATTTGAATGCCCGAGGAGTCCTTTCGGCGGCAGTTGCCGATGAATTTGAATGATTCCTACAAACTTGCTAATTTGAATGCACGGAAATGAATTTGAATGATACAAAAACTAAATTCCTTGCTCGAAACGCTAAACTGAATGACTTAAATCCACTTTTCAATGACAGAAATTGCTGTAAACGATGCTTTTGCTAAATTGAATGAACGTTTTATTAAATTGACTGACAAAGGTGCGAAATTTATATTATCATTATTATTAATTATTAATTATAATTATCATCATCATCATCATCATCATCATCAGCGTCATCATCATCTTTGTCATATCTTTATTTTCCTATAGGCGTCCATCAATTTCCAAGACGATGGAAGACTAAAAAATGGCGCACGTATCAATGTGACAGACCCAGTCTACCGCTCGCAGAATCATCCATTACGACTCATGGTATAATAATTTAGATATACATGTACATGTTAATTTATTGTATCCCCCGGCAGAATGCCGAAGGATACTTTGGATTCAGCAGTGTTACGCCGCCGCCGCGTCACATTCTTGTGTGCGCTCTAACTGCCACATTCCTTGACGGATTTCTTTCAAATTTTGTATGGAGGTGTATCTTGGTATAATCTACACACCTATAATTTTTGGTGATGCTGCCCCCAGTGTTCCGTCTTTTATAGGGTAAAAGGCCATATCTTTGTGGATAGTTTGTGTGCGCTCTGGCGGTCACATTTCTCAACGGATTTTGTTCAAATTTTGCATGAAGGTGTATCTTGGTATAATATATAAACCTATAGATTTTGGTGATGCTGCCTCCAGTGTTTCGTCTTTTATAGGGTCAAAGGTCATATTTTGATAGATGTCTTGGGTGCACTCTTGTGTGCGCTCTGGCGGTCACATTTCTCAACGTATTGTGTTCAAATTTTGCATGAAGGTGTCTCTTGGTATAATCTAAAAGCCTACAGTTTTTGGTGATGCTGCCACCAGTGTCCGTCTTTTATAGGGACAAAGGTCATACTTCGGAGGATGGCATGAGTGCACTCTGCAGGCCACATTTCTTGATGGATTTCTTTCAAATTTTGTTTGGAGATGTATCTTGGTACAATCTATAGATCTTTACTTTTTGGTGGTGCTATGCCCTCATTGTTCCGTCCTTTATAGGGTCAAAGGTCATGTGTTCTTACTTTTGCAGTTCTTGACAGATTTCTTTCAAATTTTGTATGGAGATGCATTTTGGTCAAATCTACACATCTTTATTTTATATGGTGATGCTGCCACCATTGTTCCGTCTCGGTCAAAGGTCATATTTTCGATGATGTTTTGTGTGCGCTCTGCTGCCCATATTTCTTGACGGATTCTTTTCAAATTTTGTATGGAGGTGTGTCTTAGTGAAATCTACACATCTTTAGTGTTTGCTGATGCTGCCCCCATTGTTCTGCTTTTTATAGGGTCAAATGTCATATTTTGGTTGCTGTCTTGCATGCGCTTTGGTGGTCATATTTGTGGACTGATTTCTTTCAGATTTTGTATGGAGGCCATCATAGATTACTCTAGACCTCTACAGTTTTTGGTGATGCTGCCTCCTGTGTTCCGTCTTTTATAGGGTCAAAGGTCATATTTTAGTGGATATCTTGTGTGCGCTCTGCAGGTCACATTTCTTGACAGATTTCTTTTGAATTTTCTATAGAGATGCATTATACTCTAATCTACAAACATTGTTTTGGTGATGCTGCTCCTAGTGTTGACAATAGTCCGAGCCACTGGAGGCAATCTCTACGCCATCCTTTTGTTTGAGGGAGGGGAGGGGGAAAGTTCTTTGTCCCTCCTTCGAACAATCGCTGCCAGTGGGGGATACATTCGCATTGCGCGGCAATGGACATTTCTAGTTTTTAATGCGATTTTGTTCATTGTTTGGATATTGGTAACTTCTTATCTTATCCCTTAAAATCCGTTGTGTAAAGATTGCATGGGATAACAAAACCACAGGAAAACCTTAAGTGATTCCCATGCTTTAGACAATCTATTCTACTGTATTTATTTAGAATTCACAACATAAAAAAATCAAGAAATAGTTCAACGTATTCAAACTCTTGAATCTTGAGGATGTAATGAAATAATAGATGGCTGGATATATATCTTCCAGCTTTGTCAACATAACAGCGCGTTGAAGACTAACAAAATTAAATCTAGATTGCCTGCCTTCTATGAAACCAAAGATGAAAGAATTTCTATTGAAAACAATAGTCTTCATGCAAAACATTATATATTTTCTGCCAGATGCAAGAAGGAAAGACTGTCATTAATTTTTGTCATTATTTTAAGCATGAACTTAGACGTTTTCGCGATGTTGATCGAATCCTCTACATGAAAAGAAATAATTTTGTTTTATATTTAGATAAATGGAGAAATGTGCAACTGATGTAATCCTGTATTCTTTGATGCATTATATTTTACAGATTATTTGTTCATAAAAAAAAACAACATAACAGTGGTTATTCCTATGCTTTTTGTTGTATGAAACGAATAAAGCATTAATTATTCTAACTTTCTAACAAGCTGGATCTACTTCCATTTTACATTTTGTTATATTCGTGCATGTCATTGCAGATAAAAACGGACGAGAGCAAGGAGTTGTTGAACCACCCTGTAGTGCGTCTCCTGTTCATACACAAGCAGAAAGCTACTCGCCTGAACTACTGGATCAATTTCTTCCTGATACTCACGCTCTTGATCCTGGTCACTGGTCACAGCTTGTTCATCCCTCCACCGTTCTATGTCCAGACCGACACGGAAGGCAACAACTACACCTGGTTGGCCGACGGCCAGACTAAGTGGCAGGAGGACCTGAACCCTATTTTTCTGGTCCTGTTTGGGAAAGTTGGAACCTGGATCATCCTCATTCTGACCGTGATCTACTTCATTCTGTTTGTAAGAAAGACAGTCATGCCAGAAGCGTGAATCTTTACATGATTTATTTGTTTCTTGTTGGGTTTTTTAGTTATTTAGTTGCTTATTATTCATTGGGTAATATACATCAAGAAGAAACAATATATTCATAATTATATAAAAGGGAAAAATGATTGAAAACACTGGCTGCTCAAGCTTAGCTGCCCGAGTATTAAAAAGGGGAACTTATACCCTTTTCAAGCCAAGCACTAACCCGCTTAAGTTTTGAGTTTCGAGGGGAAAGTTTTGGTTTGAAAGGGACAAGGGAAAAGTCACCCGCTTAATTAACTTCACCGCTTAACTTCACCACTTAATTTCATCACCTACCGAGGTGGAGAAGTTAAGAGGGTGAAGAGAGTTTAGGCGGGTGAGTGGTTGGTCTGAAAGGGAAGCGAAGAACTTCACTGGTGAAATACGTCAGAGGTCAATTATCACTTCCGCCCCGTCACCGAGATTACGGGCGCTAAGGCCAGCTCGCCCTTCGCAGCAGCACAACATAAACTGATGGCCCTTCGTCTGTATGTAACTGTTATTTGTAATAATATTTATAATTCCTATTCTCCTGAAACTGAAAATGAACTGCACAAGAAATATGATGTTAATACTTATCATAATTTTATGTAATGGTTATGATGAGGATTTTCATTCTTTTTATTTTTAACTTTTACAAGTGTCATAACACTCTTTACGAGTTAATGTGTACAATCGGTGCGGCACACGACGTCGCCACCATAATTATTTTTCTACACCGACGGCGACTTTCATTTTAAAAACCCCGCGCGAATTACACAAACACGCGCGCCCTGAATGACCTGACTTCCGGCCGAGCGAACGTGGAATTCGTATAAACCAATGGCAACTTCACCGGGTAAGTGAGGTCGGTCTGAATGGTGCTCCTGTATTTCCCCGCGTAACCTAAGAAATTCGTGCTCGTAAAGGTCGAAGGTTTTCACCAGTGAAGTTAAGCGGTAAACTGGTTTGAAAGGGGTATTAATAACCAAGACCGACAGGTCTTCCTCCCAGACAAAGTTTAGTTAACGCAACCAGGGTAGCAAATAATGACGAGTATTATGAATATACATGTATATAGAAAATATATAAACCAACATAGGAACACGGAACTTAAAATTCTTAACTTAGTACTAGGAATATTAAAATTAAGAATGTTTAAAACAAAAGTGATTATTGTAGTATTATTTCACAGTAGTAAAAGCAATCCTATACTTTCATAATTCAATGTTTGATGCAAAAAAAAAATATTGTTATCATATATTATATCAATTTTGTGTTTGTAAATCTTTGTAAAATTATATTTTATTTTATGTTTGATCCAATGTCACAAAATGGACCTATTTGAGATCGTCACAAGCTCTATTTTAAGTTTTTACCATCTATTACCTTTTTTTTTACTATGTATTACAATTTGTGCGTTTAAATAATGTATTGTTTAACTACATGGCCAATTTGCAAAGAAAATTTAAGTTTAATTTTGTTCTTTTGTTAATTTATCTTACTTGATCAGCTTTATCAGGTATGGATGTACAGACACTCGAAGTTCAACTCCATCCGGGGACTGCTCAGTATCTTTCGGGAGATAGCCGTTCAGGTGTGCACTATCCTCTTTATCCTGCCAGGATTTAGTGATCAAAATTATCATGGTGTCAGCCTTAAAGCGGTAAGTATATAAGGGCAAGACTGCCCTCCATGGAATTGTTCAATTTTGCTGCTCTTAACGACAAAGTTGAGTTCTGGTCATGAAATTGAATTGTGAAAGAAACTGGCTCAAAGCGATTGGGAAACGTTGATTATATAGCACATAAGAGTTGGTGTATGCTGTAAGGTTTTGAAATCACCAAAATGCTAAGAAATCTATTCAATCCTGCTGAGAGTCATATGCACTGCACACATAAATATGTATATGGGACTACACACAAACGTTCGGCCCAAACATTCAAGCTGTTTCTTGTCATATTTTGAATGTGAGGGCATTTTGAAGAGCAATCGTTTTCAGGTGACATTTCTACTATGATAATCTTCCAGACTAGCATAAAAAGATTGAGAAAGCTCACAAATTTCTTTTTACCTTTCCCACAACTCGACCTTCTCTTGAAGGTGTTCAAGGCGCAATGTTTGAAGGAATGTTACTGTAAGGACATGGTCAATGTGTACTGTTGGTAAATCTCACAGAATAAGAAAGAACGATAATTTTTTTTACACGTAACTATGTTTACTTTCTGTTGAATACCCCAGTCGCACCCATAAGTTCGACACCAGACAGATACAAACCCACAACAGACCTAACAAAAAATTACATTACCGTGAAAGGCAAAGATTCTGTCGATTTGCGGTCGGTTTGGAGTCGGTGTGGCAGTATATATGACTGGGGTATTAGGAATGGTAATTATTGAAAAAGCGTAGTGTTTGATAGAAAGATTTTCGTCCCCCCCAAACTTTAAACGCGAATTAAGTCCACCCTCATATCAAAGAAGCAGAAAATTAAAGAAACAGATCAATAAAAGTTTGAACAAAATCCAGAAAGAAATAGGAAAGTTATGGATTTTTAAAGTTGTAATCAATCAAACACAATCAAACTCTGTGACGTATCTTGCGATATCCTTTCCCATTGATTTTGCCTTGCACTGAAAAAGTCATAAATTTTGTTTCGATCTGTTCCTTTTAATTTTCTGCTTCTTTTAAATCAACTTGATATCAGGGTGGACTTTCCCTTTAAACGGGCGTTCTGTCTTTTCTGTCTTCTGCTCTGTTGTAGGATTGGCAATGGCAGATTGGCGCATTTGCAGTTTTTCTGGCATGGTTCAACTTCATCCTCCTCCTCCAGACGATTCCATTTCTCGGCATTTACGTCCTCATGTTCCTAGGTAAAAAAAAAGCACTACTTAGTCCCAATTATAAGATCGGGGGGGGGGGGGGGCGCCCATTCTGATTTAGCTATTAAACTCCCCTAGCATATACTGTAGGTATAAGTATTGTGGATGCCCCCCTTTTTATTTTGAAAGGGATAAAAATCACGTATAAGCAACCGACTTCTTTCCTTCATGATCTTTGTGCAGATACGTAAAAATTGAACTACGGTACCAGGGGCGTATCCAGGATTTTCAAATGGGATGGTGGGGTGGGGTGGGGTGGTAGCTGTTATACGCTGGCGGAGGGAGGTAAACATAAATTTGAGATTTGTTTTCTCTCCCCCACCCTGAGAAAATGTTTAAATCTGACATTCCCCATGGCTTCCGATGATGCATATAGACCCGGGAGTAAGTGTGGGAGGGGGTGCCCCCACCCCCCTCCGATCTCGTCTGTGGCCCATCTAGTCTTGGCGCCTCGGATAACCCTCACGATTGCACTGACCTAGCCACTGACACCATCTCACTTTATTAGGTGTTAACATTTCTCGTCCACAGAAGTGCTATCTACTCTTTTTAACTTCATCCTTGTTGCTGGCATCTTCATCTTATCCTTTGCAGTGGTCTTCCGTATCCTACTCTCGAATCAGGTATTCATTTACCAATTTATCTGTAAAATAGAATTTTCTCAATTTTAAAACCTTACTGTCCCTTGTTTCAGAATGGAACTGTAAATATGTCGTTATCTTTGCCTTTCCTTTCGTACCGCAACTACATTGTCTATGTGGGGTTGACACCACATTTGCTCCTGCGACATTTGCTCCTCCGTCCATATCTCGAAAGGTCAAAGATTAAGGCCAAGGTCATGATTTATTTTTTTGTTAATGACAATGCGAAGATTAGGGTTAGGGTTAGGTTTAGGATTAACATGACAAAGTTAGACCGGAGCAATTGTCACAGAAGCAAATGTCATGGAACCCCATCTGGGTTTCCGGGTGTATGTATTCAGTTTTCATCGATTCTTTTTTCTTGTCAGTTTTCATAATTCCAGTTTGCTATTAACATGATCAATTCAAGTCATGTGGAATCCCACAGGGCAGCTTCCTCTGTCCTGTTCTTTTCGTTTTATACTTATGAAAGGAGCAGCCTATAAAGAAACAAAGGAAATCTAATTCAATATTCTAAATATTGTTTTTCTAGGTACCCTTTCACACCTTAGGGGAATCCTTAGGCAAAGTTCTAGCAATGATGACTGGAGAGATCGACTATGGCAGTGTTTTCCATGACATTGACTACTTATATAATCCGGTTGCATCGGAAGACTTCACAAACTTGGTCTTCTACCCGATCTCCACGCACATCATATTTGTCATCTTCATCATCTTCATGCCCATCCTCATTATGAATCTGGTGGTAAGTATTTTTAACAGAGTAAGCTCTCTTTTATGTTAGAATTCTCATCAATGCGCATTATTTCACTGCAAAAGTTAAACCACAATCTTGGTGACGGTCTTGTGTTTTTAAGCTTTATTTATCAATAAAATGTTTATGGAACCAAACAGTAAAATGTATATGACGCAAATATTTTATTGGCAGTGATTGGTGTGATTGTTGAAAACACTTTCAGAATGTATTGTCTGCTTTGAATTATGAATCTCTGTATCACAGACTGGTTTGGCAGTGTACGATATTGAAGTAATTCAGACGAAGGCCAAGATGTTTAAGCGTACTCTGGAGGTAAGCAAGTCATTTGTGATCGGTGTAAATACTTAATCCTTGAATACAGATTTTATGTCCTTAAGTTCTATTTTGTTAAAAGTGAAAAGCTCATCTAAAAATGTAGAGAATTATAAAAGAATAGTATTGTAAGAAATGTCTTAAAATTTAAAATGTAGAAAACTTCATGTAGTTACAACCTTTGGGTTGTTATCGATCGAAAGAGTCATTTTTACACCTATACTCTGAAAAAAAATAGATTGGAGTTCTGGTCGTGTGATGCCATTGTGAAAGAAACTGTCGAAAGGTTATTATTCAGTACGTAAAATTATTGTGCATTGTGAGGTTTTTAATCGTCACAATGATAAGGTAATGATTCAATCTTGCATTTAAAAAATCACTTCGCATACAGTGAAATGCACTGCAAATAGAAATAGGTATTTGGGACAACACACAGGTGTATCAAAGTTCGTCCAAAATTTTAAGCTATTTCTAATCATATTTGGATAATGAGATAATTTCAAGAGCAATCCATTTCATGGGACATTGCTAGTATGATATTCTTCCACATACGAATTTCAAAGTGACAGTAAATTGAAGCTCCTAGTTGGCGCCATCTTTCGACAGGATTTGAAGAGTGTCTGTGCGTTGTGACTTGCGCCTGTAATCCAGCTGCCAGTGGAAGTTATAAACTGACTCAGCGGACCCAGGTTCGAGACTGAGTCACGTCTTTCGGATGGTGACGTTAAAGGTCGGTCCCAGACGTAAATAATCATATCTGATTGATACACGTCTGTAAAAACCCAATCACACACACACACACACACACACACATGTGCCTCTAATTTTCCCACCATGCCCCCATTCTAGTTTGTAGAAGCTTAGGATGTATCTGTAGGCAATTTTCCACTTGTGCAACGTCAAAAATAACAGTTTGAAATATAATATGTGCCTATTTTCCCAACAGCTTTTTGTCGAAATTCAAAATAAAATGCAATTAATTTTCAAATTATAATCTCAATTTAGCAGTTACTGTAAGGTGGGGCTGTTCAAGTTTTGCCAGTTTAATGCCATTTTTAAAGGAGAAAGCTCACCTTTACCAGAGGCAATTTTCCACTTGTGCAACGTCAAAAATAACAGTTTGAAATATAATATGTGCCTATTTTCCCAACAGCTTTTTGTCGAAATTCAAAATAAAATGCAATTAATTTTCAAATTATAATCTCAATTTAGCAGTTACTGTAAGGTGGCGCTGTTCAAGTTTTGCCAGTTTAATGCCATTTTTAAAGGAGAAAGCTCACCTTTACCAGAGGCAATTTTCCACTTGTGCAACGTCAAAAATAACAGTTTGAAATATAATATGTGCCTATTTTCCCAACAGCTTTTTGTCGAAATTCAAAAAAAAATGCAATTAATTTTCAAATTTTCAAATTTAGCAGTTACTGTAAGGTGGCGCTGTTCAAGTTTTGCCAGCTTAACCCGTTGACTACTGAATTCTTTAACTCTCATAGGCTTAATACAGGAGCTACCCGGTTCCCGTAGTCTATGGGTTAATGCCATTTTAAAAGGAGAAAGCTCACCTTTACCAGAACTCGACTCTCTTTATCTCTCTTTCTCTCTTTCTCTCTCTCTCTCTCTTTCTCTCTCTCTTTCTCTCTCTTTCTCTCTCTCTCTCTCTCTCTCTTTGACATTGTCCATTGGCCGTTTAGGCTGAGGCCATCCTGGACGTGCAGGACAACATGTTCATGTTTCTATGGAAGAGAAGCGTTGTCAGTTCCCAGCTCAAATCGGTATGGCCCAAGATCTCGTCTTGGACCAAGCTCCTCTACAAAGTGACTGGTTACAAGGATACCCATGACCAGTTGGTCAGGTTTCTGGATGACCTAGAGAAGACGGTAAATTGTTTTGCAGACCCGTTTTCAGGATGCCAATAGAAATAACTGTGATAATCACAAATAATAATGAATAAACAGTCATTATTATGAATAAACAGTCATTATTATGAGAGTAACATGATTATGAGAGTAACATGATTAGGAGTAGTAGTAGGAGAAGTAAGAGTAGGAGAAGTAGGAGTAGTGGTAGTAGCGATAGGAGTAGTAGTAGCGATAGGAGTAGGTAGTAGCAATAGGAGTAGCAGTAGTACTAGTAGGAGTAGTAGTACAAGTAGTAGTAGTAGTAATACAAGTAGTAGTAGTATAGTGTTAGTATAGTAGTAGTATTGTAGTAGTATAGTAGCAGTATAGTAGTAGTAGGAGGAGGAGGAGGCGGAGGAGTAGTTGGAGTAGTAGGAGGGGTACTGGTGGTAGTAGTAGTAGTAGTAATAGTAGTAGTTGTTGTTGTAGTTGTAATACTACTACTAGTAGTAGTAGTACAAGAAGTACTAGTAGTAGGAAGAGGAGGAATAGCAGTAATAATATTAATGATAACAATGTTATGTGCTATTGATACTAACAAAATAATGATAATAGTAAAGATCACTCTGTTCTCTTGATGAAGTGAGACGTATTTTTCGAAGATATGTTTTTTTAAATATATGTAATGAATGGTGGGGGCTTTTTGAAGCATAAAATTTCAACAGATTCATTTTTTTGTATATATGCATAATGAAAGATAATGGACAAATGCAAACTTTCGATACAGATGGAATAATATCAGACCATATTAACCAATTTTCATTCCGATTTTCTTTGTCGCCACCAGCACTAAAAACTTGTCTTTAATCTTTTTTCCCTAGGAAAATAAGAGCGTCGAGTTCATCAAGACCACGGAGATGAAGATCGAGGACATGGCGGAGGAGATCAATGACATCAGCAGAAGACTCATCGGACTCTCCGAGAATGTCATTGAGATCAAGACGGAACTTAGCTGTAAGCAGTGACTGCTTTCAGCAACTGAATAGATTAACCCCCCATGAATGTGAACGTGACTACTCGCTCTCGGTAGAGTGCCACAAACATGTAAGGGCGCGTTTATAGCTCAATAAGCCAATTCGTAATTATATAATTTGCGCATGTGCAGATAAAGGTAATTTGGTAATTTGTATTTGATGTATGTTGTTAATTGTGGTTGTGTATAGTTCTTTATATTCTATATCTGTGGAATATTTGCTATTGTTTTGTGTAGACCTCGTTAAGGAAAATAATAGTCATATTACTTTACAAGCAACATTCATTCTTCATGTTCATTGAGCCAGTGTGTTCTTACTGTAGGTTGTGCTGTATCGTATATATAGGCATTCTTCATTTGTTATCGAAATATTTCCCATTGTTTGTGTAAACGCGTTAAGAAAAAATATTTTCATATACCTTATATACATAATACTAAAAGGAAGCATTTTCAAATCACTAATCAAAAACATGTTGATCTTTATCCCGTCCAACTTTGCAGCTATCATTTAATATTTCATGTTTAAATGGCATCCGTGTGAATGTAAGCACATATTATACAGTAGTCATAATGAAATTGCAATGTTTATATGCATATGTATATAATTATATTTCATAAAATATTTGTAATTATTAAGTGGTATTTTCGTAAATAGAAGAACTTATTCGGTAGCTATATATATGTGTATATTTAATGTTCAAGTGTTATCCTCGTAATAAATGTAACACAATGGGTAATCATAAATGGCAATGTTTATAGACTTGTACGGTATTACATAGTAATCGTATAATAAGATTATAATAATATTTTCATCTCTGTATGTCGGATATACTACTTTTACATTAAGATCCATTTCGATTCACTCCAAGCACTGCGATGATATGAATATTTACAATAAAGCTTCCATATAATTACGTGCCGTTTAGAATGATAAATGAATATAATTTTGATGACTTTTTTCTGTTTGCTTTCATCATTCTCACCATTTACACATCTTTTCTGATACAAGTGTTAAATAATCGAATGAAGACCATTTAAATTCTTGTTCGTGTCTTAAATAATTTACTTACAGTGATGGTCCATAATTTGTCTTTTATTAAGAGTCATTTATTTTTTGCGGGGGAGGGGCTGTATACATGTATTTGTTTTCGTCATCATCCTCACCACTACCACATCATTTCGGATACAAGTGTTAATCAAAATTAATGTGTTGAATGAAGACCATTAAAATTCTTGTTTCATTCTATACCAATTTTTAAAGCATGGTTTATGGATTCCTCATGGGTTTTCCTGTCTTAAAAAATTCTTTAGCAGCCATTTCGTGTAATTGTCATCCTCTGAC
Organism: Heliocidaris erythrogramma; assembly: GCA_025617745.1. Classification (NCBI taxonomy): domain Eukaryota; kingdom Metazoa; phylum Echinodermata; class Echinoidea; order Camarodonta; family Echinometridae; genus Heliocidaris; species Heliocidaris erythrogramma. The sequence continues at coordinate 23,382,213 of CM046869.1, forward strand.
TCTAAATTTTGTGCTTATTTATGTGGGGCTTTTTCATTGAAAAGGGGTATTTTTAAAGATGAAATAGTATGCCAGGATACCGAATCTTGTTCGAAAAATCTAGCCCTCGAAATGAGATATTGGACATATTCGCTTGAAAGAGCGCCATCTATTTTCGTTTGCGTTTTTTTTCTTTCGTTCGAGATATCAAGATATTCTGGACTGCTATAATAAATGTAGGTGCTTCCCACTCCACCCCCCCCCCCCCCCACCACCACCACCACCCCACCGCCACCACCCACACATCAGGGTCTACAGAAAGAGAGGAAGAATCAAGAAGGACTAGAGGCACTAGTGTAGCCAGACTTTTTTTGGGAAAAAGGGGGGTACAAAACATCCGAACCAATGGTGATCAAGAAAATAATTTCGCAGGCCCTAATGTGTGTCGGAAGAGTGAGGGTGGGCAGGACGTCTAATCGTAGGCTTATAGGCATATCTTTGCGAGGGGCCGACACCTTTTGCCCGAATATCAACTTTCCAGTTTCTATATTTTTTTTTGCGAGGGAGCAAAAGTTTTGACACTTTTTGTAGTGAAAGTGTACAGAAATCACATATTCGGTGCTCGAGTAAGACTGGGTGGTTGCCCGAATATCGGTAAAAATAACCACAAATGTAAAAACATTGCACCCGCAAATGTCAAAATATCAACAAATGTCATAACATATCAACCACAAGTGTAAAAATAACCTCATATGTAACAAAATTGGCGCACAATTAAATGTAAAAATCTGTTAACCACAAATGTCAAAACATGTCGCCTACAAATGTAAAAAATTCCATTTTTACCACAAATGTCATAACATGTCGACCGCAAAGGTAAAAACTCATTGCTTCCATAATGCACCTCTGTAAGATAGGTTATGATGATATGTATGTGTGTGTGCGTGTGTGAGAGGTTTTCCTGACCATTAAAATCCCCAAAATATCGAAACACCCTTTACCACAAATGTCAAAACATGTCAACCGCAAATGTAAAAATTCATTAATCTAGTGGTTTACTATTGGTTTCCCTTTTTAAGATTAGTTTATAGAGAAGGGGGGAGGGGGTGTTAAGGAGCTGAAAATTCACATAATTCATCGATCTCTATATAGAATAGCAATTTATTTTATCAGTCTCAAGAGGGCGCTTCATATAAATTGAATTTGAACTTAATTGTTACTTTTTCATTTACGCGATTTTTGATTTTTAATGATAAAAAATATATTGATAAATGCCTTTCAATCTAGTAATAATCAAATATAACACAAAAGTACGCTATACGGCGCACACTGCATGTTTTGATTAAAAATGAAGGGTTCATTGCTACTTGGTCTACAGCCAGTTGGTCTAACATCATTCGGTCTATTATCAGTTGGTCTAATAACCAATTTGTCTAATCATCATTTCCAATTACCATTTGGTCTAATTGTCATTTTTCGTCTAATTACCATTTGGTCTATACTCAATTCGTCTAATAGCCATTTGGTCTCAAACCTTTTGGTCTAATAACCATTTGATCCATTATCAATTGGTTTAATTGCCATTTCGTCTAATCATCAAATGGTCTAAACCCCATTGGACTAAAACCCATTTGGTCTATACATCATTTGGTCCATTTGTCAGTTAGTCTGACCTCGTTGGTCTATCATCATTTAGTCTACACCCCGGCCCCCCCCCCCCCAACTCAGGATTATTTAGGGTACGCGTATGCTTGTTCCCTCCCTTTGAAAGCACCCCCCTATCTCAGGGCTGCCAAAATTTCTGAACCCCCCTATCGCGGGCTTTGCGCGGGCTTTTCCTGCCTTGGAGACCCCCCTAAATTCAGAACACTGCTCAATGTACCCCCCTATCTCAGGTGAGCTCTCATTCCAACCCCATATCTCAGGACAGACACCAATCCCCCTCCCAAGTAAGCTGTCATTACAATACCTTGGAAGAGATGTTTTTTATGTCCAAAATGATATCTCAGAACTCAATGCAGTCATAAGAAACCAAACAAAAATGAAAATCTCATGACATAAAAGTTTTTTTAATGGTAAGTCCTGTTAATAGCAGTTTCAACTTATGTTACTTTCCATGATCACTTGTAACCAGAATCTCAATGGGATAATATCAATAACAGGATAAAATCTAATTTGTCTGAGGCACTTGCACATGAGGTTAGAACTGAATCAATACTGTACTGGGTGTCCCAAAAAGAAATCAATTATCACAACCTGGACCAGAGGAGAGACCACCGGTACGTCTAAAGTTACTACTTATCCTGCTTAGTCACAGATTTCGGAAAGTCCGTACTATATCGAGTCGAGGGAGGACTGGGTGGGACTGGGGGCCAGTGTTTCTACTTTTCAAAATGAAATAATCCTGGCTGAATGAGTCAAAACTAGCAGGAATTTCAGGAATTTGATCCTGGGATTTGATCAATTTTTCAAGATATTTCATAACCCCCCTTTTTTAATTTCTCAGGTGTCGAAGAGAGAGAGAGAGAGAGAGAGAGAGAAAGAAAAACACCCCCTTTTTTAATGAAATCTCCGGGTGAAAGATAAAAAACACCCCCTTTTTTGACAATTCAAGGGCCGGATTGTGTCGCCCAAAAAGTACTCCTTTACCGGAGAAAAAAAGTGACCTGATGGAGCATGGCATGAATTAATTGCATGTGCTTAATGAATAAATTGACTGATTAATTAATTAATCAATTAATATTTTAGTGAATTTTCAATTATTGTTTTATTGCACTTTGCTTTTGTTATTTTATTTTCTATCCTTTCATTTATTTCGCTATCTCCTCTTATGTATGTCTTTAACTTTCTATCATTTATCTATCTTTCGTTATGTTATTCCTTTGCTTTTATCCTTTCATTTTTGTATCCCTCCTTTAGTTGTGTTATTTATCGATTCCTTCTCTCACCTCTTCCATCTTTCCGTATATCAATCTTTATGTTATATCTTCTATCATCTTTCTATTTCTCTATGTGGGTTTTTTTTTGTTGCTCTTTATACCTTGGATTATCTTTCTATCGTTTTGCCTATTTTGCATTATTCTTTCTTTTTATCTTTCTTTTTTTTTTTCTTTTCATCTCTATTTTCGTTATGTTCTTCTTTTTCTTCTCTCTTGTTTGGCCTTTTAAAAAAAAAATTATCTTCTCTTCCATCTTTTGCCATGATTTTCTTTATCCTTCTTCAATTTCTCTATCTCTCTCTCTCTCTCTCTCTCTCTCTCACTCTCTATCTTTACGTTATGTCTTTATCGTCCTATCCCATAACGGTCTGTCCTCCCTAATGTAATGTTATTCATCGATTAATCTTTACTACCGTCCTTCCTTATATTACTCTTTATATTCATTCTTCCATCATCTTTCTGTCTCATGTCATTCTGTCTATGCATTATTATCACATTTACTTAATATATACATATTTATTTAATATTACTACATGTACCACACGTACCACAATGCAGGGAAATGGAACGTTTTTGGAAGTGGGAACTGACGCCTTTTGCCCGGGTACCAACTACCCTTTTCAACATTTTGTGTGCTAGCGAAGCGAGAGGCCAAACATTATTACAATGTATTATCTTTAAAATGTGATCTCTTCTAAAAATATATATACTGCAAAAAAAAAATCATTAAACAGAATTATATGAAACGTACGTCTACTCGGTTCCACGACCCATGCAATGTATATATAACTATGACAGGCTAACCTATTTGTCTGTAGTATTGGACCAAACAGATATCAGACCAAGCGACTGACATTAAAGGAGTACTCCGGCCTGAAAATAATATTAATTGAATGAATAGAGTAAAATCAAACAAGCAAAATACTGAAAATTTCATCGAAATCCGATAAAAAATAACGAAGTTATTGAATTTTTAAGTTTTGCATTATTTTGGGAAACAGTTCTATTCATGTCATCATGAATATGTAATGAGTGAGCTGATGATGTCACGTCCCCACTTTCCTTCTTTAACTATATTATATGAAATCTTCATTATTTCATTTTTTCATACATGTGTATAAAAAATATCTCCCTTGTAACAAAATAAGTTACAGCAATGACAAACTTACACATTAAATAAGGAGTCAGTCCTTTTAGTTATAGGCTTGGAGCAGAAAATTTGAATAATTGCAATTTCATATAATAAAATACAAAAGAAAAAGTGGGGATATGACATCATCAGCTCACTCACTGCATATTCATGATGACGTGCATATCACTGTTTTAGCAAAATAATGCAAAACTTAAAAATTCCATAACTTCATTATTTTTCATCCGATTTCGATGAAATTTTCAGTGATTTGTTTGTTTAATTTTACTCTATTTATTCAATTCATATTAATTTCAGGCCGGAGTACCCCTTTAAACCAAACGGTTATTAGACGAACTGAGAATTATACCAAACGATGATTAGACGTAATGGTAATTAGACGAATCGATGATTAGACGATGTGGGTGTTAGAACAACTGGGTTTATACATAATGCTATTAGACGACATGATGATTAGACCATTTGGTTATTAGACCAACTGGTTTTGGCCGAAATAGATAGTGGACCAAGTGAACATTAGACGAACTGATTATTAGACCAAGTGTTGCTTAGACCAAATGGGTTTAGAACAAATGGGTATTAGACCAAATTTGGTTTTAGACGAATTGGCTATAGACGAAGCGGTGATTAGACGAAGTGATTATTAGACCAAATGGTTATTAGACGAAATGTTGATTAGACGAATTGGTGATGGACGAATTGTTGTCAGATCGAATGATGTTAGAACACTTGGCTATTAGACCAAATGGCATTAGACCAAGTGGCAATGTACCATAATAACTTATCTTACATAGGTGCATTATGCAAGCAATGAGTTTTTACATTTGCGGTTGACATGTTATGACATTTGTGGTAAAAATGGAAATTTTTACATTTGTAGGCGACATGTTTTGACATTTGTGGTTAAACAGAATGTTACATTTGTGGTTAATTTTACACTTGTGGTTGACATGTTATGACATTTGTGGTTATTTTGACATTTGCGGGTGCAATGTTTTTAAATGTGTGGTTATTTTTACATTTGTGGTTGATTTTTACATTTGTGGGCTCTAAAGGAGCTACAGCCCCTAGGCCCTTTAACTTTATTTTATATATATGTATATTAGTGTCATTAGCAACAGTACAATACTTATGGATACATTTATTTGCGTCATTGCGATTTGATTGAATTTGTTTGGACAGGATAATTCTTTTAATGTTTAAAGATATCTTAGATTTAATTTGCATGCTTACTAATAAGAGAGGGTTTAAATTCGCTACGTTGTGCTTTACACGTGCTTTACCTTTTCGACAGTTCTTTGCTTCAAACATCTATCTGATATTGTATTGCGACCGAGGGAGAACATTTTTGAAATTCTCTTCTTAGTTTGTGAGAGTCTAAGAGCAATTCGGTTACATTTTCCTTTGAAATACATGTAAATGCTTCATAATGATTGAAAAGTCATATTTTCATGATTTTTTTAGAGGATAAACAGGGGGCATGGCTCCTTTGTGCCCCCTGGCTACGCCTATGGCTAGAGGCCACAAACCTAAAGTGTCCATTTTTCTGGGGGAGGCGGTAGGTGCACTAATGCGCTACCGCCTTTCGATTAATAACATACACCCTCGATAACCCGGTCTCTAAAAAGTCGTATTGTAGTATTCAGATACAATTTGAAATCGAAATCAATTTCCTCCCCAAAATACATCACATCCACCCCCTCCCATTCTCAACTTATTGGCAGACTATTATTACGACATTCATTCCTTCTTTTCTTGCATAACTCCACTATCTAATTTTATAATTCTACTGGCACTGCGGCCGCCGCAGATATTGCATGAATAAGTTGCTCGAAGTCATCATCACAATGAATGTGGGTCGAACCTTTTTTTTTGTCTTCTTCTGGACAGTGAAAGCCGGCAGAAGGAGGTGTTTGGGTCTTGCATTATGCTCTCAAATCTAGTGGCAGTTACCCAAACTGGGGTTAATTAAACAAAAGGTAGTGATGGATCTCCCCTTCTATGATTTGCCAAGCACCCACACGCACACACACGCACACTTTTTTTTCAATAGTCTTTATTAAGGGTTCCATGAAATACAAATTATACAATCAACATTGTCAGCCTTATGCCAAAAGGGCCTTAAGGCCATAGACTTTATACAGTGATAAGGCCCTTTTGGCATAAGGCCGACGATATTCTCTTTGAATGTTTTAACAAAATGAACAAACAAAATACTTCATCATCACTTATGTAATTATTATGCAAAATATTCTTCCTCTGCAATGTAAAATCAAAACAATTAAATATGCGTTTCTAATGTTGTAACTGAATTTAAATTATTCCATACATGATTATATAAGATTTAAACATATTAGTGGATGATGAATATCCAAACAAAGTAAACAAATCATAATTTTACGGAATCTATTTAAAGAAAAACAAACAAAACAAAACAAACGACAAGGACCCCCTCCCTACCCACATATGCCCCTACCTACCCATTCCCTCCGAAACTACCACACCCACACACACACACACACACACAACCATTCTCATTTCTTCATCTTTTGGGGTATTTTTTTGTTGTTGCTTAAAATGCTTGATTTCTAGAATTCTGATTATGGCGCAGACCCTGCATAACGGGAACAGGATAAAGGGTGTCGACAAAAAAAAAGAAATTTTCGTAAGACCTTCAAAATTCTCTCAGTGGGGGGGGGGGGGGGGGGTATTGGGGTTTACCTCCATAATTCCCTGACAAGCAACAAAAAAAACACACACAAAAAAAGGTCTTCATTCGAAAAGGGGGGCACAATCAAGAAAATGGCGGATCGTCTATGTTCAAAATGCATACTTTTCTTCCAAAAGGGGGGGGGGGGGGCCACGGGCCGGAAGTGCCCCTCCCTCTGGATCCGCCAATGCTTCAGGGCAAGGAGGGAAAGGGGTGTTCGCCGGTCGACTTCACCTTGTAACAAACCACTGTCATATTTCAATGTTTAAAACAACTATACATTATTTAAAGCTTGTACGATAAAAATAAAACATTTAACCCATAGACTACGGGAACCGGGTGGTTCCTGTATTGAGCCTAGGAGATTTACGGAATTCAGTAGTCAACGGGTTAAGATTTAGCCCTACTCGATTATTGTTTCTTCGACAAACGAGAGGTTTCACTAATGCAGTCAAATGATGATAATGTACAGGCCGAAGTGTACTAATCCCATGACATCTAGAAAAAGACACAATATTGTGTAAACTACATGTAGTTTGTATTCGGGGTAGGCCTCTTCGTGAGAAAGGCCCGTCCTCACTTTTACTTATTCGAAAGAGGTGCACTATTAAAACCAGTCATTTGTCATGCTTATATAACAATCCTATAAATAAAATCTTATGGAACTTGAGTCATTTGGCTCTATCATCACTGCCGGCCTCTTTTTGCCCTTTAATATTTCTTAAGCATAATAAGACCCTGGAACATTGGTCTTTATCACACATAGACTTGGCCCCCTCGTTAAACAAGACCTTAACGACCTTAATCAAAATGGCGTAATGTTATGTCATGGACAGCTATCGAGAAAGAAATGAGCGCTGTACAACGTCATGAGTTATGTGCGCACATGTATGTTGTTATAATTGCATCCAAGGTTGTCGCCGCATCGCCTCCGCTGAGAGTGCCTTGTGCTTGGACGTTGTCACTATCTCATCTGCATATTTACTGCTGAGGCCACAGCGGGTATCATTTGACCAGTTGACCAGCCAGCGCTTGACCATTACTGTTTATCAAATCACTCATGTTGCATCGTCTGCGAGACATGTCTCCAAGGCCAAATGCCGAGTGCATTACCGTTGCTGACAAAGACGTAGTCTTTGCTTCCAAAACCCTGATGACAGCCTAAAGCCATTCGTTTTTATTTCACGTACGATTACAACAATAAAAACACTGTGCTTCTTGATTTTAGGCGGCACATCACCGCGATACTCTTTCTTATTGATGATATAATGGTGGCGGTGTGAAATCGACAAACGGTGGGCTTGGGTAATAATAATTGGAGGAAAGTGAAAAATCAATGAAAGTCCGTGGCTAGACTAAAACGGTCTGCAAAAAGCGAACCATATCCGATCATACTGTTCCGTTTTAATGCACAGCGGATAGCTTATGTGCATGTGGTGCATGTAACGAGCATTCTTATCTAATACAATCTTCTTACTAATAAGGCGATGGGGTGAAAGGCGCCTGATTCGATTATAATCATGTTCCTTTTAATCATGCTAAGTGACCCGTGAGACGTTATTCATAGATTTTTTTCTAAAGAGTGACTGAAAATCTTCCCCTTTATTCACTTTATATTTCAAGGCATAAGTCAAAAGAAACTTCAAAATCACATGACAACTGATGTCCTTCATCGCGTGAATTCGCAGAAAATTAATGAAAGTGATCATTCGATTGTGAAAAATAACAAAGAAAAAGGAGATATGTAACTCTTATATTCACTGATGTGTTTAGACTTTAGGTCCATCTTCCATTGCTTTCTCGGTTTGTAGACCTCGGCTAAGGAACGGGCATCAATACCGATTTTTTTTTACAGAAAATGTATGGTCGTCAATGTTGGCTATACCCTGACCTATGTCAGACTTTCGTTTCACTCATTCAAATCAAACTAGATCCAAACTCTGACAAAGAACTCCACTTTAGTTTTCAACACACCATGATAAACAAAACGCAATTACTGTCCTTCTCTTCTCCAGTCCCCATAACTTCCCTGTATGAAGGCCAGCACCAAAAATGGTAATGTTGACAATCCGGGAAAATGTAACAGAGAACATTTCGCTGGACCAACACACTGTGTGGATACATCATTAGGCTATGTTACATGTATGATAATAATTACAAAAAATGGACAAAATTAAGAGCGAAGTCAAACAAAGACTCATAATATGAAAATTTGTTGGAGATAATAGTCAAATTTGACTGATTGCCATTGTATCTATAACACGTCCCAACAACAACAACGACATAAATTAAAACTTTATATGACCCTTGGATTTGGCAACCGCCGGAGAAATAAGGACTTTCACCATTCACGTATTAATTAATTTCGAGGTAATTTTAATTTAAAATAGTACTTTTACAATATAGTATGATCAGTTGCGTTCCTACGGTCCCCTATCGAAAAATAAAAAGGGGCAAGAAAGTCAGACAGAAGGAAAGGGAGTGAAAAAGATGATACTACCCTTGCTCACCCCCACCCCCTCCCCTCGCATTTCAGTCACATAGCAATAACCGTGCTCCCATGCATCTAGTGTCCCTATGCTATGCCAAAATGTGTGATAATGAATTCCTCTCCCATTCCACTAAGCATCTTCGAGAAACTTATTTCTTGCTAATTTAAATCATTGATTAAAATTGATATTTTTTTATTTTTTTAATTTTTTTTCATTAAACAATTTGTGGAAATTATTTGAACAATTTTTTAAACAAAATAATACAATTATACATCAACCATTGAAATAAATCTGAAAATAATGAAGAAAATATTACTTGTATCTAATACATAAATATTGAAATAATAACGAAAACCGAAAGATAAAATCAGGTGCTGTTCTGCCCCTCCCCACCCCCTCCCCGATGTAAAGCACCCTTCATTGATGGTTTTGTTTTTCTCTCAAATCTAATACATACATACACCGCAAATCTCATTAAACAAATTGTACATAATATGTACAATTTGTATTGTACATTTGTATTGTACATAATATTATTATTATATTATAGATTATATTATATTATATAATTATACATCATTAAAGAAATCTTAACATGATATAGAAGAAAAAAATATGACTTGTATTATACAAACTGAAATAACGTAATGTCTTAAAGGATAAGAGAAAAAAAAAAACAGGTGCTGTGAGTCTACCCTCCCATCCCCTGACACCCCACCCCCCCCCCCCCCCGGTAGAGAGCACGCTTCCTAATTTTGCCTCCTACACATGGAAGGGTTATAATTTCCTATATCTGTAAGAAGAAAAGAGAGAAAAAAAGAATCTTTATATTTGGCTCTTGCTCAATTATTACTAATTTGAATCGATTTGTATACAAGTTATACAAGTTATAACTTTATTTCCTTTACATCGCTAAATTAAATGACGACCTTTTTTTTAATGAAATGTAAAAGAACACTTTGATATATTTGCTAAGAGCCATTTCAGTCGTAATCATTGAAGAGAGTCTTGAAATAAGCAATCTAATCTCTGAGTAAACCATTTGAAAATGAGTAACGCATTTAATATGCAAACGCTTCTATTCGTCTATTAAATATCATGAAATAGGCCTATATAATATCGGTTTATAGTGAGCATAAAGAGTAATACAAACAAGGAATTATCAATCATGAACAGTTTGCTTATATATCAGCTTTTTATGACATAACAGTATTTCCAGATATCTTCACTTTTAAATAATGAAACAACGGGTAAGAGGCATTCAATACACCATGGTGATATTAACACGTTAGTCTATATATAAGGGCAGGTGCTCAAAGGCAAATTCAGCTCTAAATTTATGTTTGAATTCATAGATAAGTTATATTTGAATAGCAAATATATAAAATTCACTTTCTATAGAACGCTCAAATTCAAAGGCCTAAGCAACAATATGAACCACTTATCTACTTTATTGAAGATAAAGCTTTTTCCGTGACTTCAATTCCAACGCTCTTTTGCCGGCTTTATCAACGAAGTTTTTATAAGTTTTCTTACTATCAATCAAGCTTTTAAAGTTTACAATGCAATCAATCAAAATGCTATGCAGCGACCAACATAAGTAATCATTGCCTCCAAAGCTTGGTAGTAATTACAATTGATTATTAATAAGAAATCAATGTCATTATCAAAAGGACCCAGCGGGTATCACATCTGAAAAGTGACCTACCGCTTTATCTTGAAGCTTTATAATTCCTTTTCATTTCGAGAATTTCCAGGAAAATATGCGTGTAATTGTAAAGCGACAGTATGCATTTGTGCCGAGTTCAAGCTGAAATTGAAAGCCAGATATAGCAGTTCAAGGACATTTGTTTTGTTCCTCTTTTCTCTCTCTCTCTCTCTCTCTCTCTCTCTCTCTCTCTCTCTCTCTATCATGCACTTTGTACAGAGTAAGAGTTTTGATGGGTTTGAGTCAAGTATAGACAGGTCAAATCTGTGTTGAGGTATATAGCCCGTATAATCAAAGTACTAATATTTCCTTGTTGCTTGAGAATGACTTTAAAAAAATATTGATCATCTATTCGTCCCAAATGCTTACTTGTACTACGCAAGGACATACTTGGTTTTACTTTAGGGTCCTTTAGTAAAGGCCTCCTTCGGCTAGTAAAGTTTAAAACCTATATTTCTACTAGTTTTATTGATATTTCAATCAAATTTCAACTTATCCTTTCCATATCGGATAAACATAACAATAATAAACATACATTAAAGTGATGAAATAAAGAGATAATTCATCAAGGTAATGTCCAGAAAAAGGTTTGATTACAATAGATAGACATAAACAAAATATATAAATATGTGTACAGACGAACAAAGACAAAATATCTAACATTCAATACAGTGTTCGTCCCGAGATAGTATATGATAACACAAGAATATGATTTAAGAGAATTCAAGAGAATTTCTTCTTCGTAGTTCGATATCTTTTCATCTTTAAACTCTCTCTTGATTCTTTTCTTGTCTAATATTAAAAATGGAGATCGTATTTTGAAATGTGCCGCCAGAGTTGCCTCATATTACGCAATTATCCAGAAGTCATAACATCTCTTTGAGTCTAAATTCTTAATCTTTATTCCTTTCGAAAATTCTCAAAGCACTAAAGCAAAATCCCACATAGTTTCTAAAGGATCTAGGATTCTATATACCTCGGTGAGCAATCTCGAGATCTGATTGGGGTTTTTTTTTCAAAGAGGCAGTTGAAAAAAAATGAGGTTGTTGTTGTTGTTGTGAAAAAGGCACTTTTGACAAACTAGTGTCCTTTGTGCCAGTCGATGTACAGGTCAGAGATTACTGTACCTAAAATTTAACAGTCGACTAGTCAAGTCATGTTTGTGGTTTGGTAGGAAGAATTCGACCTCTGTCTGTCCGTTAGGTTACATCATATCCTCTAAAACACATCAATTCGATTTTATATATCATTATACATTTATTCCACTGTCAAAAATAAATTGAACTATATAAATCAGTTTTGACTTTTCTTTAAATAAGCTTGCAAGTGTTAATTGAACAAAGAAAATAGGATATAGATCTCTCTTCTTCGTCTTTTCACACTATCCCAGCGCTGCCTAAAGCCCGTGTGAGATTCACCCGCCGTGCCGAAGCGCTCGGGCGCTCAACAAGCGGGGAGGCAGGCCAGCGGGTGGGGCTTTATAGTGTGTACAATGTCATGAATAATGGGGAAGGTAATTGTAGAACGGACTGTTACGTAATCGCTTAGGTCTTGGCCATCACGTTTCTGGGAGGGATGGTCAGTGTTATCGCGGACACAGGGACGCGGGCGAGAAGTAAATCTTACGAATTCGTTGTAATCTTCCTTGAATTCGTTTCAACTTGTCGCTGGAAAATCACGATTTTTGCCAAGGATACGATAGTCGAATAAAGCCTTGGTTTCCTCAGGTCGGAGCAATTAAGATTTGAGGTTGTAATTTTACTGGGCGCCCCCCCCCCCCCCACTTTATCCTGATCACCCCTCCCTGTTATATACAAGGTCTCGCCCGTAACCTTGATTTCGACAGTTTCGCTGGGTGATTAAATCCTATTCTCATCGTTTTAGAACCCAGTCCTGTGTGTATATACATATTGTATATGTGTGGTCTGCTTTTTGATATATTTGTGTGTTTGCATGAGTTGTGTATGAATGTATGACCAATAATGTGGTATTACGCAACAGCGTCTGCAACTGTTTGAGGGCTTGGCTCGCGTATTGGGGAACTGGGCAGACGGGAATAATTAGAAACAGAGTGGCCAGGAGAGGCAATAAGAGCGTAGAATGTCAGAAGTCCAACTCCAAGTCTAGACCGACCGCGCTCTCCTTCGCTATTCCTTGGATATCGTCCTTCCGGTTTCAGAATCGACGACGCGGTCGCCTGCCGCCTGGCTTTCTTCTCCCGTGTGTGATCCGTGATCGATGATCAGGACCGGATATGTTACCGTACCCGAGATGGAATCCCTACGCGATGACGGGGACAAGAGAATCACCTCGCCCGTCTGTGGAACAAATTCAAGGTGAGTTCTTAGCTGTTGACAGATCGGTTTTGAATCTTTAAGTTTGACATCTTGCCCCATCATGCCCATTTAAAAGTAATTTTTTTTTTAAGTATGTGAAACTCACGAATGAGAATTGAGGGTTTATGATATTTTGTGACTGTATGATAATGTATGTACTCAAGTTTTCTGATTGGTGGTACACTACTGGTAAATATACACGAAAAAACAACTTTTTACTCACTTTCAGGATCGTAAACATTCAAGATATCAATGAGGAATATTATTAACGCGATGATGATTTTTGTTGAACCATTTACATTATTACATTATTACATTATTATTAATTTGACTCGGATGTTTTCATAATTGTTATTGCCATGTTTTATGATTTTTCGGATGGTCATTCTCGCTCAATCGTGTCAATGCTATCGCATGGAAGGTGAAAGCCACGTTGAACAAAGTTGAAGTTCGAATGATAAAGTGGGTGGCGCACCCGAGGTTGGCAAGCGAGCGCACATGTACTTGATGTTCGGTACGTGCTTTCCAACTTCACCTTTTAGACCAAGATTATGATATTGAACGTGGAGCTAAACTGGACGTACAACAGAATCATCACAGATTAAACAAATAATTAAATGTATTTGATACTGTCATTAATGCAAACTAAAGAACAAGTCACAATTATGATTTATGACAATGTGACATAGCTTTGGAAATGAAAGAAAGAGTCGAGGCAAGTGAAGTCTTTCCATCGTCACGATTGTGACTTGCACTTGACTGTCGTGACCCCATGAAGAAGCAACACAGTAAACTTTGTCACATGAGACATTACTTTTTTTCTTCATTTGCTATGATAGTCATGAGCTCGCAAGTAGTCACACAATCTCAATTTAACGCTCCTAATTCCTAAATAAACCCTTCGAAATAATCTTGGCATGAACTTGGCCATGGTGTTGCCTAAAAATGGCGGCTAGTACGGGTTCCACGAGCTATGGCCAGTTTATTATTCAAGTAGTTATAAAAGCTTATTGATCGAGCTACCCGGCAGTTCTATAGGCCTTTGTCTGGTAATCCCCTCTTCTCGTTCAAGTTGTTGCATAATTACGAGCCTGGCTGTTCTAGCTGTAAACCGTTATAACGCTGTGTAGTGCCTTGTAAAGTTGTATTGCTGGAACAAGTGGAAGGTACCGTTATAATCTACCGTACACATAAGCTATGAACTTGTGTAGTATAATACTGCGTGCGATTTACTATGGAGATATATACTGACTGTACAGGTAGCCTATGCGGGTACTAGTATACGTATAGGGGTAAACTATAAGGGTAATATTATGTCTTTAAATTAGGCTTACCCCAGGACTAAACTGTAGTACTTCTTTTGCAAGTCACAGTATTAATATGCTTGCTTCTCAACTTTCTGAAACTATACGTTAGCCCCACGAAATTCAATGCGAGATGTAGATAGAACTTTTCTTTGGAAATATAACCAGCATGACCAGGGTCTATTAACATCATAACATGGAATGCCCAAAAAGTACAAGTTTATTCGGAAAACGGACCCAAACATGACTGTATATTTTTCAAATTAATATCAAGGTACTGACAGTAAAAGTTCAACTACTAGTATTATTACAAACAATCATATGAATAATAACAATAATAATATTCCGTTCTTGTATAGCGCATAACACGTTATGATACATACGTCTCTATATGCGCTTCCAAAGGGTTTGGATATTATTACCCTGGCTTTAGCTCCGGCAGCCGTAATCAGCGCTAGTGCATTTCAAGGAATAAATCCTGCCAGGTACCCATTTACTACACCTGGTTGGAGAGTGGCAAATGTGGATTAATGTCTTGCCAAAAGACACTAGTGCCGAGCTGAGATTCGAACACTCAGCCCGTGCATTGTGAGTCAAGTGAATGAACCACTATACCACGACACCTCCACATATGAAGGTGGAAAACACAGACGAATTCCGTGTTCTGGTAACTGTTGAATTGAATAGGATAGTTTAATTGCAAAATCTTGTAAGACTTTAAATGCTATTACCCAATTAACACAAGGATATGTGTACATGTAGGTAGGAAGGTTTCATCCTAAAAT
Source organism: Heliocidaris erythrogramma (assembly GCA_025617745.1). Lineage (NCBI taxonomy): Eukaryota > Metazoa > Echinodermata > Echinoidea > Camarodonta > Echinometridae > Heliocidaris > Heliocidaris erythrogramma. The sequence continues at coordinate 23,397,616 of CM046869.1, forward strand.
AATAGCATGATGAGACTAGTTTACGAAGGTCTGTTAGTACTACTTCTAGTGGTAGTAGTGATAATGATAGCAATAATATTAATAGTAATAGATAATAATAATGATAATAATACTGATAATAATGACGATGACAATAATATAATGATGATAATATAATAATGATGTTAATAATAATGATAATAATAGTAATAATGATAATAATGATAATAATGATAATGATAATAATGATAATGAAAATGATCGAACCCAGAACCTCTCGTATGAAAGTCAAGAGCCTTTACCGACAAACAGCCATGGAAAAATGATTAGACCAAGAATGGTTACTGATAGTGTTTTTTGTGGTAAGAAGGGAATAAAATATCACAACCAAGGTATAATTGCTGGAATTTGGTATTCATCCAATGAAATACAAAGACAAATTTGTATAATTGTGTATGCATATTACAGTACCCTTATTAGAGAAGCTTGGTCTAATAATTTTTTCCAGGGCTGTAATTCAGGGCTCCCACATTAGTAGTATGTAGTAGTAGCAACACTAGAAGTAGTAGTAGAAGGAACAAAATTAGTGTAGTAGTAGGAGGAGGAGGAGAACTCAAGTGTAGTAGTAGTAGTAGTAGTAATAATAGTAGTAGTAGCAGTTGTTGTAGTGGCAGCATCATATTTTATGTGTGTAGTAGCAGTAGTAGAAGTAGTAGTAGAAGAAGTAGTAATACTAGGAGTAATAGTAGTAGTAGGATGTAGTAGTAGTAGTAGTAGTAGTAGGAGTATTAGTGGTAGTAGTAGTAGGAGTAGTAGTAGTAATAGTAATAATAGTAGTAAGATGTACAGTAGTAGTAGTAGTAATAGTAGTAGGAGTAGCAGTAATAGTAGTAGGATGTAGAGTAGTAGTAGTAGTAGTAGTAGTAATAGTAGTAGTAGTAGTAGTAGTGGTAGTAATAGTAGTAGTAGGATGTAGAGTAGTAGTAGTAGTAATAGTAGTAGTAGAATGTAGAGTAGTAGTAGTAGTAGTAGTAATAGTAGTAGTAGGATGTAGAGTAGTAGTAGTAGTAATAGTAGTAGTAGAATGTAGAGTAGTAGTAGTAGTAGTAGTAGTAATAGTAGTAGTAGTAGGATGTAGAGTAGTAGTAGTAGGATGTAGAGTAGTAGTAGTAGTAGTAGTGGTAATAGTAGTAGGGTGTTGAGTAGTAGTAGTACATGTAGTAGTAGAGTAGTAATAGTAGTAGGATGTTGAGTAGTAATAGAAGTAGTAGTAGTAGCAGTAGGATGTAGAGTAGTAGTTGGTAGTATAAAATATAAATAGAAGGAAAAAAAAAGAATTTTAGTGTAGTAGTAGGAGGAGGAGAACTCTAGTGTAGTAGTAGTAGTGGTAGTAATAATAGTAGTAGTAGTTGGTGTAGTGGCAGTAGCATTTTTTATGTGTGTAGTAGCAGTAGTAGAAGAAGTAGTAATAGTAGGAGTAATAGTAGTAGGAGTAATAGTAGTAATAATAGTAATAATAATAGTAAGATGTAGAGTATTAATAGTAGTAGTAGTAGAAGTAGTAGTACAAGAAGTAGTAGTAATAGTAGTAGTAGTAGTAGCAGTAGCAGTAATAGTAGTAGTAGGATGTAGAGTAGTAGTAGTAGTAGTAGAAGTAGGATGTATAGTAGTAGGAGTAATAGTAATAATAATCGTAGTAAGGTGTGTAGTAGTAGTAGTAGTAGTAATAGTAGTAGTAGGATGTAGAGTAGTAGTAGTAGTAATAATAGTAAGAGTAGTAGAAGTAATAGTGGTAGTAATAGTAGTAGTAGTAATAGTAGTAATAGTAGTGGTACAGTCAAACCTGCTTTAGCGACCACCTGTCTATAAAGACCACAATTTTAGTTTCCCTTGAAAGATGTTGCCCATTGAAACGTGTATTAAAGGAACCTTTACATAAAGACCACCTGCTCATAAAGACCGCTTTTCTTGTCTCCCTTGAGTGGTCTTTATAGACAGGTTTCACTGTAATAGTAGTAGTATGTTGAGTAGTAGTAGTAGAGTAGTGGTAATAGTAGGATGTTGAGTAGTAGTAGTAGAGTAGTGGTAATAGTAGGATGTTGAGTAGTAGTAGTAGAGTAGTGGTAATAGTAGGATGTTGAGTAGTAGTAGTAGAGTAGTGGTAATAGTAGGATGTTGAGTAGTAGTAGTAGTAGTAGTAGTAGTAGGTAGTGGTAATAGTAGGATGTTGAGTAGTAGTAGTAGAGTAGTGGTAATAGTAGGATGTTAAGTAGTAGTAGTAGAGTAGTGGTAATAGTAGGATGTTGAGTAGTAGTAGTAGAGTAGTGGTAATAGTAGGATGTTGAGTAGTAGTAGTAGTAGTAGTAGTAGAAGGATGTAGAGTAGTAGTTGGTATAATAAAATATAAATTCGTCAATAAACACATGAATATGACAGATAGTGATGATCAATACTGATGATTATCTTGATGAACAAAGTACAGGTGTGGTCAAAACTCGCACCTTGTTCCACTTGACTTGTAAATAGGAGTTGTAAACAAAGAAAGAATTGAGATGACAAAGCTGGTTCTGATTATTTGTATATATATATATCAAGTATGTTGTAGAAGTAGTAGTAGTATACTGTAGTACTAGTAGTATTACTACTACTACTAGTATAGTAGTAGTAGTAGTAGTAGTAGTAGTAGCAGCAGCAGTAGTAGCAGCAGTTTTAGTAGTAGTCTAGTAGTAGCAGTAATAGTAGTAATAGTAGACTGTAGTAGTAGTAATAGTAGTTGCAGCAGCAGAATTAATAGCGGTAGTAGCAGTAGTAGTGTTAGTAGTGGTATAGTAGTAGTAGGAGGAGTAGGAGGAGACTGTAGTATAGTAATAATAGTAATAATAGTAACGTCTAGTACTGTAATAATTGTTGTTGTGGTGGTGGTCAGTGGTCATAATGACTGTGTATGTTGAGAGCTAGAAGGGCGTTAACTCATTGTAAAGGTTTATTAGTTAACGCCATTCTGGCTCTTTCGTACACCCATGCTACACCTAAGACCACTTGCCACTTGAAATAAAAATTATATGAAAATCGCTTTCCAGTTCAAGCTACATATTACAATGGTATAAGATGTATCTATTCATAAATATTGAAAATGTCAAACATCGTTATGATCAATACTGATGATGACGATGATAATGAACAAATACAGGTGGTGGGCAAAAGGGCACCTGGTTCTACTTGAAGATAAAGAAGAGAATTTGAGATGACAAAGCTTTTAATGATTATTACGTAATAGCCCGTATTATGATGTAATTCTTTTTTTATTTTGAAGGTGGAAAAGGGCACCATGCTATCTTTGGATAGATACTATTGTATAGTTAGATAGTACTTACCAGGGGTCAACTGCAATGTTATAAGAAGTTCATCGTCGTAAACATAATCATAAAAGAGGATTAGGTGTTATTTAAGATAAAAGATGAGCCTTGTCATGTGATTGCAGCGGGAAAGAAATTGTCTTGAAGTTATTGAGAAAGGTTGATGAAGTAGCACAAGCTGTGTCGTTCTTGAATTACAATCTAGCTGAAATTTACAGCCATGGAAAAAATTATTAAACCAAGCATGGTTACTGATAGCATTATTTTTGTGGTGAGGAGGAAATAAAATTACATAAAAGCAAGGTATAATTGCTGGGATTTGGTATTCATTCAAAGACAAAGACAAATCATCTTTATAATTTTGTATGCATATCATGGTACTCTTATTACAGAAGCTTGGTCTAATAATTTTTTCCAGGGCTGTACATTCGGCGACAAGCACCTCACCCATCAGCTTCAAACTAGTTTTCCCCCACGCCATGTTTAGAGTATGAGAGTATTTCAAGGGCATATGACAAGATATTCTTCCAGATTTAAATAAAAAGAAAGAAAATCCTCGCCAAACAGCTTCCCACCTTATATTTCTTAGAAAAAGTAGTGATGATAATGAAGAGAATAGGCCTTGGTGGATGATACCTCAGAGGTTCTGATGGTATTACAAATTACTTGTAAAGTTTGTTCTATACTGGTAACAAGTATTACATTGGTAATCAAACGTAATCTTTGTAGTAAGGCCATCAGATTCATGACGTAGTCAAGTCCAAAATATTTGGTTCATTTTGTGTCGCGTAGCTTACCAACTTTACCAATTACCACAGACCACTTCACACCGAAAGTATAAATTTTTCATATTTGGTCTGATCCAAGCTCTAGCCATCAACTTAAAAAAAGAGCATATGTAAAATCTTAGATGTAGTTGGTAACGTATGGGATAAAATACCTTTATTATTTTTTTTTTTTGCGAAGTGCGGAGTAATGGCTGGAGGAGGGGAATAATAATATAAGTATCAAGGGTACAGAACACTTGTCCTACAGCCATTACATTGACATAGAAGATGTTGACCCCCCCCCCCCAAAAAAAAAAAAACAAACAAACAAACAAACAAACAAACAAACAAACAAGCAAAAAATAATGATTAAAAAAATAATAATAAAATAAATTTTAAAATATATATATATTATATAAATAAAGAAATTAAGAAATTAAGAAATTAAAAAAAAAGAAATTAATAATTTAATACGAATGAACGACAATGCAAAATTACCGGCCTCCAAGTTAGTGCAGAATAAACTAGGGATTAGTCGGAATTTCGTAGTACAATCCGTCATGACAATGGAATTCTATTATAATAGTCATACTCATACCCCACCGGCCCAATCCCTCAGGACACACCCTAACATATCAGTATTGATGATAATGGGGCCTATAATATCAGGCACCAAAGTTTCTCTTTGATTTGACCATTTTCGCATCATACCTTGTTGTGTTCGAAGACTAATGAGGAATAAATCATGCTAACTTTGAATTTCTGGTAATACATACCTCTCCTATATTCAAAATCCCCAAGTTAAATGACCATTAAGTCCTCCTAAATACAATAGATTGCATTGCGCAGAAATAAAAGATTCGAAAACCACTAATGCCTTGGTCACTTCTCCTTTTGGACGAGCGAGCGTTCAACCTGTAAAACCCCCGAGTAACAGTCAAATTCATTGCGGGATAATTAATTTGACCTTACTGTTACGAGGAACTCTTCAACACAAACTTTCCTTTCTCCCGAATAAGATGACCAAACGGAGAAAAATTGTTTTTGCTCGTCGATCAAGAATGTGACCCCCGTGTTTGACCGACCACAAAACGCTTTCTTATGTAAGAGCCAAATTAACACGTCCTTGGTGCATGGTTTTGGGTGAAGTTCGGTTTCTCGGAGAAGAAAAATGGACAAACAGACCTTGAGGAAACACTTGGAAAAACTCCTGGTGAGTTGGGTAGTTTCGAAGTTCAAACCCTTGTCTGTCATAGATGATAAGGATAAGGCCTGGTGGTAATATAATTACATTTGCCCCCTGCTTTTAAATTCGGCAATATTTCGTCATTCTATATTGATTGAATATTCTTTCAGTTCTGAGGCTGATGGTAACCCTTGTCCACACTTGTCTGTTCTACGCAGTTCTGCACTCCTGTGAGTAGCAGTCTGACCACCACCAACCCACCCTAGACTTCCTATTTGGTTGCTGGCTTTTATTCTTTACTTTATCAAGTTAAGTTTTCCATCGTTCAAGAAACTATGATGTCGTTTTATTTCTAAGTTTAGTCATTCAATTAATGTTTTTATGCCAAAACAATGGGGCTCGATTAAAAGTTGTAGATGTCAAAATACGAGTTATAACGTTCAAGGTCAAAGTGAACGAAGTTTATTTCGGGAACGTCCGACTGGCGCAAGCTTGAAATGCATTGTTATTTTTCTTTTTTTACTTTTTCTTTTTTTCTTTTTCTTCAACTTCAAATGATTGTGATATTAGATCCACCGACGACGCCCTCTTTTATCCCAGATAAAAAAGCGGCATGACAATGGAAGTTATAGTCGTATCAGGGAAATGTAACTCTGTGCAGGGAGGTGGAAGAGACTGCTATGAGTTACGTTGTCCTGGTCGTAGCAGGGAGGTGGAAGACCTCCCTGGTCGTAGCAAGGAGGTATTAGGCAACCTCCTTGGTCGTAGTAACTAGTATACATCATACATATAAGTGAGAAGGATTGTGCGATTTTGGAATTAATTCATTTTTAATGTAACATGAACTTATAAAAATCTTCCCTTATCCCATTTTTTTGAGGGGGGGAAGGCGGTGGATACAGGACCTGCACTTTCAAGGCAGTTGTATTTCATTTCTATACATCATGTCCATTGCATACCCCATGATCCAGGGTTAGTGTAAAAATTGCAATTTCTTTAAGTCTACCTATTGTGTTCAGAGATATTAATGCACAGCGACCGATGGGCAGAGATATTATTTTACGGTGGCTCTTTTTTCATTTACGGTGGCTTTTTCAAGAGTTTCTGGGGCTAAACGCCCTTAGCCCCTATTTGCACACGGTCCACGGATCTTGTTTTCTTTACTTGTATTCATTTCTAATGATTTACCGTATTATACTTTATAGAATGTTGGGAAGTATCAGTTTGTCAGTTTAGTAGTTGGTTGTTCTATTATTAATAGATTTAATAGATTTAATAATACCATTTTCATTTATTTCTTTAAACTTTGGCGGCATTGCATATCTCAGAAATAAACCTGTTAAGCGCATGCTGTACACAACATTACGAAATACAAATAATATGCTACTCGTTTGATATAAATTTACTTTTTCCAGTTTATTGTTTTCATGAACATTCCCGGGAAATAATCCTGTGAAAAAATTATGTGCTAAGTTGATAATGTGGTCATGTGAATTATTAGAAATCTACCAAAGATTGTACATTGTCCCCCTCCTCCCCCTTCCATAGCCCCCTCGCCCCCCTCCCATCCTCTCGCTCCCCCCCCCCCCCCTTCCCGGCCCCTCCCCCTCAGTCCCCTCGCCCCTTCCCTTTGAGATCAATACAAAACATAAAGGAGGTCCGTGTAACATGTCGGCCTATAATTGATATTGGTAGTCAATCCATGTAACAAGTCGATTGAAAACGGCGAAGCAAAGAGTATAGTAAGGGGCCTGAACCCTGAGGGGCGGTACTTGCCCACAAAGGCATGTGCAATGGAAGAAAAGACGTGTAGTTGTCGGGCTTAGTCGAACAGTTCCGGATAAAAGAACCATCTCTTTTTTTTTTGTTGAGACATCAATGTGATCTTTTATTATACGTCAACAATTATGAGAGGCTTCGAGTCGAGCATGAGCCTGAAGGGGGCTGCCGAATATAACGGTAGCTGCATCAAGAGCAATTGCACTAAGTACAGGGCGTGACTAGGCAGTGGTACCAGACCCCCCCCCCCCCCCTTCAAGAACTTTATGCCTTCAAAATCAAATCCCAATTTGCTGTCGACAAATATATTTTTGTGACTTGTTCGCTAAAACGGGGACGTCCATCCTGATATCAACTTGGTTACAGAAGAAGCAGAAAAATTGAAGAAGCAGATCATGAGACCAATGAAAGTTTGAGCAAAATCCGAAGAAATAAGAAAGTTATGAATTTTGAATCAGTCAAACACAAATTGGCAACTCCGTGACGTATTTTGAGAGCTCCTCTCCCATTTGCCATGTACTGAAAAAATAATGAATTTCCATTTTCTCTCAAAATATTTTTTTTTCATAAATGCACCCAAGATATAATCATTTCACTTATGTTTGTACTCAAAACCTGTATGATACAAATCTATTCCTTCATCAAAAAAAAAAAGAAAATGAAAATTTATGAATATTTGCAAATGGGAGAGGAGCTCGCAAGATACGTCACGGAGTTGCCAATTTATGTTTAATTGATTACAACTTTTAAAAAAATCATAACATAATTATTTGCTCAAAATTTCATACAATTATTTGTTTCTTCTTTTTTTTAATGCTTCTTTTAAAACCAACTTGTAATCAGGGTGGACTTTCCCTTTAAGTGAAAAAACATGATACGGACCTTTTGATTTTTTAAATGCTTGTGGGTACACTTTTCGGAACCCTCGTCGGGAAAGATTGAAATCTTCGGACCCTTTCGGCTAATTTTAGGGGCGTATTTGACCCCCTTCCCCCTTGATTGTCTAGAGACACACTGACCAAGTGTAATTCTGTGTGCCTTATATTCTTATTTCTTACTGATTGATACGAAAATTATATATTGTAAACATGTCTCGATAGATAGATAGATCTGATTCGCCGATTAATCCACTTTCAAATTCATTATCAGCATATTCTTTTACTCATCAAAATACAAATGTCAAAATGTTAATTTTATTTGTCATGCTCTCGTATCTGTTGATTAATTTTTTTATTCCGATTTCAAGTCCATTTTTAATCAATAAATTGCTTTGAAACTTATCGCATAGTTAAATCTTAAACTGACAAAATTGAAAATAGGTCCAGCCAGGTCCATGGTCTCACTGAAAGAATATATTCCTGATGGTGAACATCTATATGCCATTTCAAATGTTTACGATCATCATGTAGAGGTGTTGTGGATCAGCACTAGCGTCCTTTGGCAAGACGTTAATCTACATTTGCCACTCTCCACCCATGTGTTAAATGGGTACCCGGTAGGATGGCGAAAGTTAATGTCGTTTGCTTAGCATGTGAGCGTCACTGTACTGCCCATTGCTGGAATGCTCCCCAGGGAGTGGAGAATGTGCATACATTGTGTGCGGGCGTGCCAAAATCCAATGACCGGGGTAATGATATATATCTAGCGCTTTGGGCCAGTTTGGGAAAGGCGCTTTATAAATGCCAGGTATTATTATTATCATCATAGTATCTACATGTATTTAAATTTGATCTAAATTCATTTCCAGGAACGAGGTGTGAATCATAGAATTTTATCGGCCTTCCAACAATTAGATGTAGGAATAATTCCAAGCCGATTACAGAAGAAATGAGACACATAAAAACAGTCGAAAGATTGAAAAGATGCATTTATTTGTCTGCTCCTCTTCAGAATAAACAAGGTTTGGTCAGGTATGACGGGGGATTTAAGATTTTTGGGGGTTGTTTTTTCGTGTGTTTTTTTTTGGTTGTTGTTGGTGTTTTTGGGGGCGGGGGTGGACGAAATGGATGCATTCTTCAAGACCCGTTCCTGTCCTCTCTATAAAGCCCATCGGTCTATAGTGGTCACCTATATTGTGTCATTTGACTAGTAAATAATATGATCAAAGGAAAGCAAACGTAGATAATAACTCTCCACCGCATTGTCCAGGTAAAGCATAATGCGAGTCCTTTGTTGATGGCTCAGCCAGGCCGAGCGGCTCGAGTTGGCATGAATAGCCGTCGATCTCCTTGGGCAGACACAACAGAGGGAGAGTTTGAAGGGGAGATAACAATGAAGTACACGGGCATGTGCAATGGGCCTATATTCAGGAACCAAGGACATCGGCGAACAAAGGGATGAAGAGAATCGCAAGTATTAACGCCATGGTTCGTTCAATCTCTCTCTAAAAGAGACATCTCAGTTTGTGTCTTGGTATCCTTTCACATCTTATCGATTTTTTTCTTTTTTCTTCTTCATGTGGTATAAGGGGTATTGGTTCGATTGGGTGGTTTTAAAAGGGGTGGTGTCGCACCCCGCTGGTCTCGAGGTTGTTATTGATTTATGTTTTAACTGTTGTTATTAAGGTTAATGTTGTAGCTAGTCATCCGAACGCCCCCTTCCTGTCTCCATGGAGGAGGAGGAATGGTCGATAAAAAACAAACAGCTTAATCATTGGAATGTTTCTGTTCATTGATCGCCTCGTGCATTACTTTTGAGATGTAACTTGTCAATACTTAGCAGAATTGTTATGGTAGAGATTATGTGAGGTGCACCCATGGTCCTGGGTGTTGACATCTTGTGCCATTAATCTACCCCCCCCCCCCCCTTATCCTTACGATGGATTAGCGCCCCTGTTCTCTCTTCATCTCCCCTCTTGTTCGACTAATTTCCTCTCAGTTTTCAGCTAATTCCTTTTAAAATGATTTTAATACTTCAACTTCAACTTGGCATAGTACTTTGGCGTTTTTGCCTTTCATTGCGAGGTTCATGTTTTGAATCGGGCCCCAAGACAAGGCTTTTCACCAGCAATTTCCTCTTTTGACCTAGATGTAGTTTCGTAAAAAGACCGTAATCTATGACAATTTTCAATTATTAAGTTTAGTACCCCTGACTGAACCACAAAGATTAGTTTGTGGTGGTCATAGCGTGGATATACTATTTGTTTGCACATCCATGGTTCTAATCTGAAATTCTTTAACTGGTTTACTAAAATACAGAATTTTCTTCAGTAAAATCTTTCAAACAAGCTCTGATCTTGAGAGAGCAAGTGAATTTCATGTTCATCTTCACGTAAGACATCTAGAGGGCTACGCCTTGCCATGTTCAGCCTTCAAACTTTTAGAGAAATTGCTTTTTGCTTCCTTGAATAATCCGCTTCCTTGAATAATCCGCCAAATCCGGAGATAATAAACAGATTTATGGTCATTGCTAAGTTGAATATAGTTATTGGATTAGCAGTAACTGGTAATTATCACAAAATTAAATATTCATTCATACTACAACGAATGAACACGGAAGGACCTGAACGCGATGTGCAGGATAAAGTTGCAATGATGAGTTCTTTTTTAAAAGTCTTTACCTTTTTATATAGTTTATCTCAATGACTAAAACCCTATCAACAATCTTCTTGGAAAAAGTGAGACTACAGACGTCGAGGGACAATATAGCAAATTGTGATCTTTGAAGACCCGAGAGATTATGAAATGATGGCACTGGATTCTCATGATATCATCCCGGAAAGTCGAGACAAATTTTAATATAATTTATGGCCTTTAAGAATTGACGGTACATTTTAATTCCATTTCATAAGCAACTCTATTGCGAAGAAAAATAAACGAAATGAAACGAACCAAAACAAAAAACCCCGTTAATTGATCTGACTGCTTATTACCATTTAAATCATTCCTTTATCATTATTACGATTTCTATTTGAGAATAGTTGGTCATAAAACTTATTCTTGAAATGATGGCAATTTGCACAAATTTGGAATAGATATAGGCCAAAATCTATGAGCTAGGCACATCCGTGATAATCATCTACATGCTATGAACATGATGAATCACACTACTTTCCGCATTGACGTTTTCCTTGTCACTTCTTGTAAATCAAGAATTGAACAGAGAAAACTAGATTTTGATTATGGTAGCTGACAATTTAAAAAAAAAAAGATTACGAAAAGTCCAGGTCTTGGCTGAAGTAATTTTCTATCCAAGGCACATGGCCAAAGGTATGATGCCATCTTTATATACCGGTAAAATGCAATTGTAAGAAAGTGAAAGGATTAAAAAAGTAAAATCATTTTCGTTACAGCTTGACCAATAGGACGGACTGGAAACCAAATTCCATATTGCGGGGCTCTTAAGAGATGCGACGGGCCATTCGTTTGCCGCCTCTTCCTCCCCCCCCCCCCCCCATGAATTTTATTGTTGCTAATGTAATAACACATTCAAGCATATATGCGGGACGGTCGATTACGTAACGCAGACAAAAACATGATTCACTTTTCAAATTGATGAGTATCATTTGTCTGGTTCAAGAGTTATAGGCTGGTTCCCAGGCACTACTGTCTATTTTTTTCCGGGACAAGAGGAAGACATTCCACAGACATGACGTGACCGAGGGAGTGTCGTTTGGAACATCTTTTTTTTTGTGGGTCACGATGAAGATCCAACATTATATGATCTATTTATGAGCAAGTTCCGTTTTAACGATATAAAATTTAATACGAAAGAAAGAAATTGAATTATCAATTTTAGTGTATTGTCATTGGCCATATATATTCAAATCCATTTTGTACATGAAACATCTTACATCTTACTATTGAGGAAAGTCCGTTTGAGTAATTTTTCTCTGTATAACAAATTTATTTTGTATTATAATGGTAAAGGAGCCCCAAATATCATGAATATATATAGCCGAATGATCTCAAACTACCTCAATCACAACAAAGTTTGCTCGTGAAACCCTTTTTATAGGCCTATATTCTTCCAGGAATCGTAACTTTTGTATGATTTCTCTTGCGTGAAGTTGGCCCAGACTTACGAAGTATGACGACCTGATATTATTTCTCTTTTTAATTTTGTTAAAAAATAAATTTTCGTTTCGATACAAAAGTCTTGAGCCCAGTACAGTAATTTGCCAAAGTTTAGGGCCATCCCATGCATTATGCATGAACTTGAAGGGGAAAAAATAACCAATTAGCTAACCCATTGCTCAAACGGAAAGAGATAAGCTGCCTTGATCTTTTGAGCGAGAACTTGAGAGATCCTTCACATCAATTCTCTTAATTACACGGTCATCATTAAGCCAGGGTGGGGTAGTTTTCTTCTGTGATGACCGCTCCATTCTGGTAAAATATGAGATGACGTGATCATGTGACGAATATAACATAACTTCGATTTTTGTGCTCAAAGAAATGATGTATACTCAGAGTATGGAATGCAGGGTAAGTTGACATGAAGAAGTGGAGTAGGATAATATATTTATTTGGAGTCATGAAAGGAGGTCTTTTCGACTGGATTGATGTTTCTTTAAAGGACCTGTGGAATGCAAGTACATGTTGAACTTTGATGATGTCTATTGTTCTGTACATCACAAAATTTACAACCATTTGATCTGAATATGTGTCATATATTAGACTGATGATTGACTGATGATGTCATGTGAAGAATCAGACTCCAAAGGATTTTTTAGGGGCGGGGCTTAGCAGGTAAAATAAAATAATTACAACAAATATTTATAAATATGACATTCCGATCAAATGGTTGTAAATTGTGTGATGTACAGAACAATACACATCATCAAAGATCAACATGTACTTGCATTCCATAGGTCCTTTAATTGAAGTGTAACTGCACATTTAGGCTCTGTGTGACTCATGGTGGTGTCAAAAAGCAAGGACAGATGTAGGGTAATAGACGAGTGATGTCTAGGTCAGTCCCCCCCCCCCCCCCCCTCCCCAAGCACCACCGCCACCATCACTCCCGGTGTACAAAAAAGGCAATTACCAATATAGCATAATAAGCGAGTGATGTTGAGGTTTTCACCCACCCTAACATCACCACCACTCCTGATCTTGGTGTCAAAAGTTAAGCAAGTAATGTTGATGTTTCAACCCCCCGCCCAACTACCACCACCACCACCACCACCACCACCACCACCAAATGTACACAAATCTTGCTTTGTTTTGCTAACGAGGGGAACCAGAAAGAAATATACGGTCTTTATACATTTCCCTACGATACAATAGGAAGATGGAACCTAAAGAAAGAGAATAAACAATTGCGCCAAGATTGTGCCAAAATAACTTGTTTTTCACGAAAGAACAATGAAATTGTTGTTGAGCTTGGTCGGCTGCGGCGTAAGAGGAAAATATTTGGAATGGGGACAATTCATACATTGTTCTTGACATTTATCAACCATGCATCCTCGAAATTACAGGATACCCTTATGTAGTTGACATTTTTACTCACAATACAGAGTGAAATTTTTGATGTAGAATATACCGATTGTCAAGTTTTGCAGTAAGTGAAGACCTCTTTTTATGAATCGTATTAGAGAAAGTTTTGAGCCGATAAACCTAGTGGAGGTGTGATGGCTCAGTGATAAAGCGGTGGTCTCGTAAACGGTAGATCCAGAGTTCGAAACCAACCGATACACTGGTGCCCTTTCATTGGGTATTTATCCTCAATTACCAGTTCCTCGGATAGACATTGGTCCACTGATCCCATATCTACAAGCATGTACTTGCTTTCCTAGCCATCAGGTACACTAAACCAAACAACGAGTGCATACATAGTGTTGTTGCTTTGTTTGTTAGTCAAGAATGTTAAAATCAGATGTAAGGGAAATTATAGAGATGGAGAGCACTGTGGTATATTGGTGAAGGCACTTAACTCCCATACGAGAGGTCTTCGGTTCGGTCCCCTCACATCCGTGGACAAGTGTTTTACCCACTTTTGTCCCCCTCTCGACCCAGGTGTAAATGGGTACTTGGCAATGCTGGGGTAATAATACTTGCAGGGCCCACAGGAAGAGCAGTATTAATGCTGATGAGGCTACCCTGAGTAAAAAAAAAAGACCCAAATGATGAATGAGGAATGAGGAAGAACAAACAAGGTATATGGAGACTGTTGGGAGGGATAGAGCGAGAGCATGATAAAGAAGGGAAGAGAGAGAGGGAGATATATATCCAAAGAAAAGGAAAGAGAGAAAGTAATAGATATGTGAGAAAAGCTACAATAAATAAGAAAAAAAATAGAGAAACAGATAATTATAAAACCATTAATGTAAGATAAGTTGGTTGTTCAAGTAAGATGTCATGCCCTTGAGGCCTTGAAGAATCAACTCCGACTGATCGCCATTAAACCTCTGTATTTGCTCAACCTCCATGTCATTTATCTCATGGCCCTTACAGTGTAATTAATTTTCAAGACTATGAGAGCATACGATTATCCCCAGCATTGTATATCTCGATTGATAAATAACACGAATTTCAAGTTTACTTTATCCAAGAATAGTTGTAACACATTGTCTGGGGATTTATAATGAAGTATTTTTTGTTACTGTAGATCGCCTCTTTGTCTAAATTTAGTTCAGTATGACGTAATTTCCTCTAAAGAATATATTTTTCCCCCGAAGGGATGACCTAGTTTTTATTTGATACTCAAGATATTCGATGGAAAACGTAGAAATAGTTAGGACATATTACAGTGTTTGGACCCATCTCCAATCATCTTATATATGTGTATTAAAAATACCAACCACGTCTAAATAATAAAGGGGGTCGTGTATTATATTATACGTATTGCATACTAACTATTTATGTAGTTTGATTATGATGTATGGTGTAGTTTAGTTACACAAGTGTACTTTTAGGGGCCTATAATCATTCGTGTAAACGAAAACATATATTTCTTCGCGTGTGCAAAATGAATTTGAAGTTGAATTAATAGCGCTTTCAATAATATCGCTTTCAATAATATCGCATGTGTTTCTCATTCTATTGACATATCATTAAACTAATATATAATTTTATGATGTTGTTAAGCTTTATTTGTATTTTCTTTCTAATACAAATAAAGTTATAAATCTTCTTTTCTTTTCCTTGCAGCCTTTGACTATTCAACCAGAGGGCCTTCATACTTACCTAGTGCTACATACACACCCACAAGCATTAGTCCAGTCGCCACCGACCTGGGCTCTCCTCCCGTTCCCGACGATGGCAAGTCATGTCTGATCTGCGGAGATCGAGCTACGGGTCTTCACTATGGTAGGTCTATCTACTTGTGCTCAGTTCTTCAGGAGTACTTTTACTTACTACTGTAGTTGAACAATAATCACCAGGCTGAATATCTGCCAGTTTGAAGGTTTACGAGATACCGAAGGTTCAGAAGACTTTAAAACGACTATTCAAAGACGGGTCCACAAGACCAAAGTTCGGTCCATAAGACTGACGGTTGAGAACACCTACGCTCTACAAGACGGAAGGTCTGCAAGATAGTTGTATGGTTCTTATAACTTCAAACTGAATGTTCACAAGATAGGTGCACAAGCATGACAAGACGAATGGTTCACAAGAACTATGATTAGGTCTACAAGATTGAAGGTTCACAAGATCTAAAATCAACAAACCGGAATTTCACAATACTTAGGTCTACAAGACTGAAGTCCTCAAGGCCGAAGGTTCACAAGACCGAAGTTCTAAACTGACTTTTGTGAACCGAAAGTTCACGAGATCAGTTCACGAGATAGAAGGGTACAGGTCTGAAGTTCACAAGACCCAAGGTTCGCAAGACCAGACGTTTCAGTCTTGCTGACCTTGTGACAACTAGAATGTTCTAAGAACGGTCCACTAGACAGTTTTTTTTTATTCTAGTTGCCCTTCCGTCTTGTGAACGTCTCCGTCTCATGAACCCTCATTCTCTGCATGAGGAAAAACGCATTGATTGGAATCATTCAATAAATAGACGCAGTTAACCACGAGATTATAGATGGACAACTACTGCCACAAAATGCGCCAATTACCACCTTCCAATGATGGTTGATCGTTTTTATATCTACATATTTGAGGTTTAATTTCTACCTAACTCGATTAATTTATTGTTATCTCCTATTCACTGCAGGAATTGTATCATGTGAAGGTTGCAAGGGGTTCTTTAAGAGAAGCATATGCAACAAGAGAGTGTACCGCTGTATGCGGGAAAAGAACTGCATGATGTCAAGACAGAAGAGGAACAGGTGTCAGTACTGTCGGCTACTCAAATGTCTGCAAGTTGGCATGAACAGAAAAGGTAAGATCCCTTTCTTTTTGCGGTCGTACGGTACGCGCTCCGTCGAAAGTTGCTCCACAGGTAAGTCAATATCCTACATTACACTACAGAATTCTGTATTTTCAACCTTGGACCAAAAACCATACTTATCCCTAATCCGGACCCTAAGCCTAACCTAAATCCAATGGCAATCCTAACCCTATTTATTTGACGAAATAATCCCGGAGCAACTGTCGACGGAGCACATTTTGGAGCACCCTTTTAGTATGTTGGTTTCGTGAGAGACTGCAAATGCTAGTCGAGATAGTCCTAGTACATGTACGAACTGGTCTAACGGATTGTTACAGAAGAAGCTTTACTATCAGATTATTACTCATAAACGTCATGATGCCTAGAGGGTTTCGTAATTAAGTGGTTCAAACACGTCACTGGATACTCCAAGTCGAACGGCATCAGTCCAAGTTCCGGTACAGCTCTCTCGACCCAGGTGAAGAGTAAGATTGTTATTACTCGTAAACGTTGGTTGGTGTAGACCAAAATCATAGGTCATGGACTCGCGCCCGAGTATGGCACTAAAGTTTGTTGGCAATAAATATACCTATATATGCCACTCTCGATGCCGGTGTAGAAATGTAGAAAAGTGAGTATCTGGGAGGACTTATTCCTTGAAATGCACTGGTCGATTAATGAGGTTAAATTTAAAAAAAATGCAAATCAAATTAAATCAAATCAGTTTATCGATATTAAAATCCACAATTTTGGATTATCATCAACATACAAGTAAGTGCAAAGGTAGAATCAAAATAGGTTACAGACTTCCAGATGACTTTTCTAAACGGAAGCCATTCCATAAAGTCAATACAGCATTGAGCTTTATTTTTATATGCTGTCTGCGTCATTTTATTTTTATATGCTGTCCGCGTCATTTTATTTTTATATGCTGTCCGCGTCATTTTATTTAATTAAACTCGTTGGCAAAAAATAAGAAAGATTAATCAGGGACTTTATAAATGATCATGCTTTCTGATAATTACGTCTGTGGGGATTGCTTTGAAAGGTTTTTCGGATTTCTTTGTATAGTTCAACTTCATCATAAGTAAGTCATGTCGTGATTTGTGACGAATTTTGAGGAAATCCAGAAAATCCAGCATTATTCTCGGGTCCAGTAATGCATTTGAATGCATTTGAAGGAGACACTTTGAAAGGTTTCTTGTGGATCCTTAACCCCTATTTAACAGCTGGCCGTGGGCGGCATCTGCCGCCCTCCATGTATCATCACATTTTACATCAAATGTCAAATTATTGCCAAAATATTTTAGTTTTCTCAATACATGAAAAGCTTCATTGTTTTATAAACTTACGATTTCGAGTCATTTTTATATGGGGTTACAATCGAATTTAGTGCGAAAACATGATTTCTTGGTAGAAAATCAGATCACGGAGGCATAATGTACTGAGATAACTTTCTTGAGCTCGCGCGCGCGGAAAACATATCCCAGATTGCATTACACCTCGCTGGGCCCAGCAAAGGTCCTTTACGTGCGCTGTATATTTACCGCATCCATTCGCTAGCGCTATAGAACGTAGCATCGTGCACAAGCGAAAACCGAAACACTAAATCAAGCAGACGTTAGATTATACAGCCAGCCTTCTTCTTTGCGCTAAATGATATCAAATTCGAATGCTCCAACCATGACCAGAAAACAACCGCGAAAGGTATATGACGGAGATGAAGCACGACAAACCATTATCTCTATGTTGCCGACAATGTCACCAAGGGGGGGGGGGGGTTTGATCCAACGACGATGCGGAGCATCGTCCACATGCCGCGAAGCGGCGATGTCTGCGAGGCGCGTAGCGGCGAGCCGATTTTTATTTGCTATTTTGAACCCCCATAAGTGATGTTTTCCTGGCATCTACTAACGCAATGGAGACCATAAAAAGCATAAAAATGCTATAGGAACATACTGTGTGGGTCTGGACATATTATGTATGATGGCGTTTTTGTATGCACATTACATTTTTACTTGGCAACCCCCCCCCCCCCCCCCCGTAGATCCGCCACTGAAAATGAAGACTTTGACGGGGAACCTATGGACATAAGTTCTGAGTCGGAGACCGAATCAGACGACAGTGATTGGGAAGAAAGAGAGTGACTTCCCTCAGGCTCAGCCTGCTCCAGCCCGGGTCCTTGCCCCTCTTGCAAGGGATGATCACATATCTTATATCCACCCTCTCCCCCCCCCCCCCCCCCCCCCTTCCAAAAAAAAAAGAAATTTGTCTTCACAAACCCAACATTATATTTTGACAAACTGATATTAGAATGAAAGGGGGAAAACCCTGTGTAATAAGTGAGATATATACATGCATGTGTGTATATTTTATTTCTACTCTCCCAAAACATTGTAATGTACATTATAATCCCACTCTCCTACTTGTATATACAAGCTGTGCTCACAATGTATTAAATACATAAAAGAAAGTATCCTGGGCTTATAATACAAAAACTCCATCCTATAGGTATTTCTATCACAGGAAATGGAACAAAGGAGCGTTATGTAATAGGACAAATAGGCAGGGTTCAGCAAAGACTTTTTGTCAAAGAAAAGACAAGTTCAAGTCCAGACACTATGAATAGAAAGTTCTCAGCTGAGATTATCTCCCTGTAATACTTCCCTGAATGGTTATCATTATTTGAATGCATTTTCAAAATGGACTGTAAAACTGTACAATAGGTATATTTTGTAGGGATATATGATATCATCCTAATTATTTATTCTTCTCATTTTTGGTAATGCTAGCCCCTCCGTACATTTCTGACAGAACCCCTATTTTTCACTTGGATTGGTTCAATGAACTTCCTAATGCAACACCCCTATTTTTCCTGAATGGAACAATCCTATTATACCTGCTCTGAAATTGGTCAATAGGGTTTACATGTATGAACAGAGAAGAAAATGAGAGTTTTGCCCCCAAAAAGTAAGATTTTAAAATCATTTAGTTTGTAAATTTAAGGGTGGAAAATGAATTACTTTTTATGTTTTCATTGAAAGGATATATTAGAGAATATATTTTGTGTAGAAATTAATTGTGTAGGATGAAGAGAAGGTATGATGAAATGGTGATAAACATGCACGAAGGTTAAAGTCTGACTTTGCCTTTTTTGGGTGGCCAGACAAGGGGGGAATGTAGAGAATGTGTGGCACGGTAGGGTTAAAGGGCAATCAAATCTTTTTTAAAAGCTGATTTGTGTGAAAGGAGATAAATAAGAAAACAGGATGGTGAAAGTTTGAAAGAAATCGGACAAAGAACAAGAAAGTTATGAATGTTGGGAAAATGAGATGACGTCTACATCTATGCAAATTTCAAACTGGCTAATTGGTGAATCGATTGTGACGTATCACGATCAACTCTCTCCTTTGTAGTCACCAAAATACCATCAACTTAAAGTTTTCTCCTGAGCGCCTTTTCCCTGGGGGCAGTACTCAAAATATATTTTGGAGATATCATAATTGTTATGGTCCTTCAAAAAGAAAAAGATCCTCCTGAGTGAGACATTTTTAAAAATTGGCATTTTGTGTGTTGGAGCAAAATAATGGGGGAGTTGTCCTCAGCTACATCACAGTGACAATTACCTATTCGGCCAATTTTAAATTCCCATATGTATAGTGATTACAACTTTTAAAAAATATAAATTTCTTATTGCTTGTCCGATTTGATTCAAACTTTCACCGATTTGCTTCTCTGATTTTTCTGCTTTTACACAAATCAAATTATTACAAAGTTTGGATGGCCCTTCGAGATATACAAAAACTCGAGCTTCACTATTTGTAAGAAATGTCATGATAGGGAATTTTAAGTGATTGTGGTCAGGAAACAAGAAAATCCATGCACGTTTATTTCTTATGAAATACGCTTTAAATTAGTAAACCACAAGCCCCCCCCCCCCCCCCCCTCTCTCTCTCTCTCTCTCTCTCTCTCTCTCTCACACACACACACATACACCCTAACACACACCAACACACACCAACACACGCATACACACACTTTTCCCTGGCTTCTCAGCCCGCATTACGCAATGATATATGTTTTTAATTTCAGCAAGTTCTCATCGCATCTAAGGTTGGTCAGTTTTACCTCTATGCTTTCAATATTACAGTAAGGTCTGTTCATTGACATTAGCAATATTGTTTCACTTTCATTCACCACAAGATGGCGCTTTTCAACTACAGCGGCAAAGGAATTCTTTTGCATGCTATCGCGTGCTGGCAAGGTGGAGTGGAGAAGACAAATTATGAGGAATTACTCCTTTCCAGGTAGCACAAACTAATGTTTTACAAATTAAAATTGTCCTTGGGGGAAAAATAACGAGAAAAGGACCAAAATTAGTCACAGACTGCAGTATTGACTATCGCATGAAATCGCTGAGATTCTGGAACTGTCGAAATGAAAGAAAAGGCATGCATGCTACTAGCATGACCCTAAGCATTTGCCTAGTACCCCGAGGGGGGGGGGGGGGGGCAGGGGGCAATGTGCACAATTCCTTATACACAACAACAACAACAACAACAACAAATCAGACACATATATCGTCTAAAATATGTGACAAGCAAGCGTGCAAGTCACACAAATCTCGCAAGTGGTATTTTATAATTATAACTAAATGTAACGAAATCTAGAAAGATATTTTTTTTTATTTTGAGCGTGATATTTTAGTGCAGATTATGACTTTTTGTTGAAAATTAACCAGATGGGGGCCATTATGACCTTGATTTAGTCATTTTCTTTCATACTGAAATAGCTTTTATTTGTTCATTCAACCAGCACTCATTTAAAAAAAAACTAAGGGCAATTTTTGAGCAGCTGAAGGGATGCCTGTTATTTGTCTGGCTGGTCGGGATAGCTGTCCGAATGACACAACATTCTAAATGGACATGTGCTGGTCAAACATTCGGGCGGGAAATGATTTACACTTTCCGGCGCCCTGACCCTGGAATCGCCTGACTATCATTATGCTTGTCAATCGGGTTCAACTCCGCGTCATCTTGCTTGTAATTGATTGCAATGGCATGGCCACTGGAAGGGGAGGACTTGCCCCTCCCTCTCTCAAGTGAATGGAAAAACATATTAAGGGGAGAAAGTGAATGAAAATTTGAAGAAAAAAATATGCGAGTTGATAGATGTCTCAAAAACACGCCTCGCTCTCTGATATTTCGTCTACATAGCCTCCTCCACCCCCCCCCCCCTACGTCGTACACTACTTTCTGATTCATATATTAATTCTCCTCAATTAACGCACGGATGAAAGAGCTGTAATCGATTCTTACCTTTTGAATCTAGCTTCTTTTTTGAAAAATGACGGATATTCAGATTTTTACCCAAAAAATAAAATCAGCTTGATCTTTGAAGGATAAATACAAATAAAAAAATAAAATAAACTAGCTGCTCAACCATGAGGCAGTTCCTAATTTTAAGTTGAAAAAAGAAATACATAGTTCATTCCACGAATGATATTTGCCCTTCTTCGTTGAATTTCGTTGCTGTGGGGGGTAGACATATCCAGTGGCTTATCCAGAAATCGGTAAACGTGTGGAAGTGGGGGGGGGGGGGCAGATTTCCCCGGAACTGATAGACCATTTTGTATTGGGATGTCGTAACAAATTTAAACAGGTTAGCCGAAAATTACAAACGGAAAAATATAAGATATAAAGTTTTTATTTTTTCCTACAGAATTCAAAGCTGGTCCTCGCATTTATTTGTAATTTGCCGACATACGATAGAAATATAAACGAACAAGCCCCCCCCCCCCCCCCCCCCCCCCCGCCCATAAAAAAAGGTTAAAGATGGAGATTTGCCGGCAAGTATGGAAAATATTTCAAATTTGGCAAAATTGCTGAGGGTTTATCTCTATAAGCGGCACCGTGTTACGGACTCCGAGACACACTGCAAGATGTATTGAATATTTCGCTCCTTAAAAATGAGGGGGTCGTTCAAGCCAGATATGCTGGATACGCCAACGAAGAATGAAAAACCACAAAACCAAATAAACCAAATAAACCAAAGACAAAGGATGTCGTCATGGTCTGGCAGAAAACGGTTCAAGCTCTGGATTATCGATTACAGACGTCCTGTTTGCATTACAAGTGTGAGTGTGTGAGCCTTCTGCTAAATAAAAAAAGAATGACTATGACTGATTATACTAAAAGGTGCGATACGACGTTTGTTTGTGTGAAAATTATCCAGCACTTTTTCATCAACAGACAAGAAATAATAACTCACTAGTGGTTAACATCTCTGATTCCGTGAATTTGTGGCATTACCGAAAAGCAGCATCGTATATGCTCCATGTTTTTATGTTGAATAGCGCCATCTATCACTGCGTTGTTAGCATCGGCCACAGAACTCCTAAAGACCACAGAACTCCAAAAGACGTGCTAAAGACGGAGTTCTGTGGCATTGACAACTTGGGCGTTGTGGCGTGCGCCTGTAATCCAGCTAACTGCTTCAGCGGACCCAGGTTCGAGACTGAGTCACGTCTTTCGGATGCTGACGTTAAAGGTCGGTCCCAGACGTTAAATAATCATATCTGATTGATACACGTCTGTAAAAACCCAATTACACACACACACACACACACACACTTGTCACACACTTGACACACACTTGACACTTGTCCGAACAGTTTCGTATCGTCAATTTCGCGCACCCAATCAGGAAAAAAATATATATGTGTCGTGGTGACAGTTACTGTATTTATTACTTTAATTTTAAAAAAATAAAGAAAAACTTAAGTAAAGACACAACTTATTCTAAAATTAGTACATGTTTTATATGAATCACGTGCATGTAGGGACAAGTATGTTATATAGTAATAGAAAATCAAAATTTGCTTAGTAGTAAACCGCACAAGCTATGAATCTTGTCAAATGTAGTTTTCTCCCCATTTTTTTTGCTTGCTTGTACTTGTTTTTCCTCTTTGGTTTATTTTAGTTTTATAATGAAAAAAAAAAAAGAAAAAGGAAGAAGCCGAGAAGGAGCAGACAAAGAAAATGAAAATGAAGGGAAAAGATAAACGATATGTAGATGTTACGTGTACATCTAGTTCTAGTTTGTTTTTGTTGTTTTTTTCCTAAAAATAAAAATTAAAAATGCAAAAAACAACATTTGACTGGCGCAAAATAATCTGAAGAGATTGAAGAGCGCCATCATAATCAAGAACCAACCAACCAACATAAACACACAGAGAAAAGAAGCATGGTCTCCTCGCTCCCCCCCCCCTTTCTCTCTCTACCTCCCCCCCCCCCCCCTTCTCTCTCTCCCTCTCCCTTCTCTCTCTCTCCCCCTTCTCTCTCTCCCTCCCCCTTCTCTCTCTCCCTCCCCCTTCTCTCTCTCCTTCTCCCTCTCTCTCTCTCTCTCTCTTTCCCCCTCTATCTCTCTTTCTCCTTGTCTCACTCTTTTCTCTCCCTCCGTCCATATCTCTTTTTCCCCGCATCGAATGTGCCCTGTGTCTGCCCTTCTCCCCAAGCGTTGTAATAGCTCAAAGAATGAGAAGTACAACGTCTTGAAGAAAAATACAGAATTGATCCGAATTTGTTAATGCTTATTAATTTGTATGTGTTCTGAATCTTTCTTTAAAATCAAGGTATCAATATCTATCCATAGTCTCCATCAAACATTGCTGTTTTATTTTCTCTTTTTTTTCCTTCAATCCAGCTATTCGTGAAGACGGTATGCCAGGTGGACGAAACAAAAGCATAGGACCCGTTTCGGTAAGTCATCAACTTTTGAAATATTTCAACAAGTACTTCTTGATATGATGTATTTTGCTTGAATACAGGTTTTTAGTTACTTCTTTTTTGAACGACGATACTGACTAACAATGCATTACATATGTTCATTGTTTTCCATTGTGTAGGTAGTACCATGTAATATTGTTTGTGAATTAAAAAAAAAACGCCACATGTATTTTTTTTGGTATAGATCTGTGATCTTTAGGAGTCGGCGGCGGATTCAGGGAGAGCCCTCCTCCCCGCTCAATCTATAATTTAACCAAGGAGTTACTCCTTGCTTTAACTAGCACGAGAAATCCAATGAGAAAACTATTTAGGTTGATCAGCGGAGCAAAATAGTACGAATGTGTCAGTAGCATATGGTGGTCTAGCGCCCCCTATCAGAATTCAAGCTTCGTATCGTCTGCGATGCACGTCATAAATAAATGTGTTTTTTGTGACATAGGATTCGTTTAAAATGTGACCATTAACACATAATTTGATGGGGAAATATTTATGTTATACGTCTGGTACTACTTTCTATGCTTCGTTGTAACATGCAGCTCACATGTAGCTTCATGGTTGTAACCAGATAGGGATTGTCTGTTGGCCATGACAGTGCCTTACGAGAAAAATTAAGATATTTGCAATGAAAATAATTTAGGATTGGGTGAATGAGATTCATTATCATTTCGTTCTCCTTTTAATCATTTACATTTCCTACCTTCTTCTTTTTCGTTATATTTTCCTCCATTATTCTTCTTCTTCTTTTCTTCTTCTTCTCTTCTTCTCTTCTTCTTCTCTCTTTCCTCGTCTTGTATCTGTTCGTCATCCTTTTATATAAATATTCCTTACTTTGTACCATTCATATTTCCTATTTGCCTATTTATCTATTTATGTTTTGCATTTTATGTTATTTCCGTGAATGTTGATATAACCATGAAGCTACTTCATGATATAACTGACATTTGGTAACAGGTGTTACAATTAACCATTTTCTTCAGGCTGACACATAATCATGCCCCTTTGTGTGGTTTTGCCCCGGGAGACCAGTAAATAAAGCATAATGGGCAATTGGGCAAGGAAGTAAGAGAAACCTATCAGAATGTGTCCTTGCCTTCAAATCTGCCTCAAGCGGGGGTCTGCCACTTAGCGGCCCGAAAATAATTTATTATGTCAAAGGGTTGGGCAGATGTATTCGCCCACCCCACGCTCCGCCCCCCCCCCCCCCCCCAAACGATGAGGTGCTGTAATAAGCGTTTTGATAATAGAATTGGAAGATATTTTGTGCCAGGCCGAAAGGCGCGAATTTTGAATGTGCGGACTCGTAGGAAGGACTATATAGGACTAAGAACACGTTTCAAGAAAAAAATATCTAAGCGTTTGTAGTTGCACATCAGTCCACACACTGGCCTAGTAAACAGAGGTATATTTCAGCAATCAACGCCAAGAAATCAGAAAGTTGTCTTTGCATCACAACGATATGTCTAATGAACGAAACAGAGATGGCTGCAATCACAAACAAACAAAAAGAAGTAAACATTCAAACAATTATCTCATTATAAAATGGAGAGTGTATTATTTTGCAGGGTTGTTTTTTTCAAGCGAGAAGAGTGAGAAAAAAACATGAGAAGAAAGAATTATTGTCGTCACAGTAATGTTTACAGAATACCTTGAAAATAATCAGTGAGATTGTGACTCGGGAGGGAAGAAAACGTACAAGTTTGAGACATGAATTAGATTGGATAAATAAAAAGAAAGAAAAGAATGGCAAGGAGTAAATTGAAAGTCTTTCAAAGCAGTGAATCGGGGAGATTAACGATGTGATTATAAAATGCATACAACGGCCTTACGTGTTATTATATGGACCTGTCCATGGAAAGGGTAAAAAAAGGGTTTTAGAAAAATAAAAAGAAACCTACCACTTTTTCGGCATCCTACTTCTTTTTATTTTACAGCATTCTTTTATGATGTATATACATAAACATTTTGATGTTTATTTTGCTCTCTCACTCTCTCTCTATCTCGATCTCCCTTAAGTCTTTCTGTCTCCTTTTCTCTCCCTCCATCCCCCTCTCTCTAACTCTCTCTCTCTCTTCTTTTTCCCTCTCGTCGCTTTTCTTCCTCCCTCTCTTCGCTTTTCTTCCTCCCTCTCTTCGCTTTTCTTCCTCCCTCTCTTCGCTTTTCTTCCTCCCCCTCTTCGCTTTTCTTCCTTCCTCTCTTCGCTTTTCTTCCTTCCTCTCTTCGCTTTTCTTCCTTCCTCTCTTCGCTTTTCTTCCCTGTCTGTCTCCCAGTCTTGTATGCACGTCTCTTCAGATTCTATTCTCGTCATCTTGCTGCCCGAAGAACGAAACACTTTTGTCTCGCTATATACCTGCAATTTTATTTTGCCACTTTCCTCATCAATTCACTGCTCTTGTTTCCTTGTAAGCACTACGTCTAAGAATGTCCAAGGTTGTCTAGACCCTTTCTCCTCAGGAAAACAACACACAATATTGTAAATCATCGGCCCTGGGAGATTGACCATTCAAGTAACATGATCTATTGGCCAGAGCGTGGGGCGGGACACTGCTGGCAGAATGCTCAACGGGTTTCGTTTCAATTGCGTTTTTTCTCTCTTTTTTTTCTTTGTAAAAATTGTAACGCGCGCACATTCAACAGTATTTATCTCTCCGTTTCCTCGAGGTTATTGTTACGTAATGAAGGACACGACCTTGGAAAGGTTCTTGAGCTTTTGGAAACACATTTTGGGGACAATGCCCTCATTTCTTCTCGCAGATTTGAGCTATTCACTGTAGATGTTCCTTCCCAAAAGTGGTGGCTGTTTTCAGACACGTTATTTTTTTAAATGGACTGGAATTTTACCCGGATTTTTTTCTTCTGTTCCAATGAGGTACTAGGCAAGCTTGCCTAGTACCTCATTGGTTGTTCCATGTAGTATATTATGAATTGACTTCACAGACTGAATAGGTTCTCTTAATCGATGTGATGTAAAAGTTTTCATGTTAGCTGTGGGGTTTTTTCAGTCAGTCCACCAACAAGTCCATCAATAATATGAAAATTTACTGTAGGGTGTACTTGTTTTTAGAAAAAGGTCGGAAAAAACTACGGAAATTCTCAAAATTCGCTGTCAGTTGGAGCGAACGAACACAGTACATCATGTGGATTTGCGCCATCTATAGTTCATGTCGATCTATTTGTCTTTTCCCCTTTTCGCGTTCCCGTAAATCTACGTTTTCCTACATTAGTCTTCCCACCCAATGTGCCACTCCCCATACGCCCCCCCCCCCTCTCTCTCTCTCTCGCTCATGCTTCATCTCTCGTGACTTCACTCTTGTTGGGGGGGGGGGGGGTCTTTTGATCTCATCACATACTACCAAAGTCGAAACAGCTAAGTCTCCACATAAAAACTAAACAAAAAATCATTTTACGTAACTGGAATGGCTACTCTGGCAGGTATTTCATTTATGAGGATCATTATTTACCTGGAAATGGCACGAAATAAAAAGCGACGTACGAGAATAACATTAATGTTTACGACAGAATATTAATGTCGGTGCTTTGATCTATCTATACGTGATATGGGAGAGCTTTCTATCACGATGGTCGTTTTGTACATCCTCGTATGTAAATTATCCTTCAAAAAACAGCCCCTAAATTTGAAAGAATATTCGTTGCTCTGCTTCAACCCCCTCCCCCCCTCTCTCTCTCAATATATATAATTATCTCGCACACACATATACACAAACGCACTCTGTTGTATTTCTGTGTGTAATTATTGACATATGTGTCACGATTTTAGTTTTAATTTTTCTTCCCTTCCCCTATCTCGTTTCCCTTCTACAAAGTTATTCTTTTCCTGTAAATTACCTTCTTTTTACCTTTATAATATCTTTCATGAATCGCGTTAAAACAAAGTCATTTCACTCGTGGGTACTAATATAGAATCACTTAAGATGAAGTTCCGTCAAAACGATTTAGAATTCACAAACAAATATATGAATCCATGAGAAAAAGTATGGAAAATGAACCCAAACTTTACTTGATTATTTATATTTCGATGAATCTTTCCTCTTGAATTTTCAATTCCTTTTCGCAATTATTGGGCTATGACAAGAACACACTGACAGAAATATATTGAGTTAACATGTGATATTTAAAACTGTCAAAGCATTTATTTCATGAGAATTTACAATCTTTTATTTTATGGCGCTAACCCTTTTAAAGTATTTAATAGTGGCAGTCAACCCATTTGCGCATACAGAATAATCTTCTTTAAAAAAAACCCCAAAAAACTACCATACAAAAAATGTATTCATGCGTACATGGTAGGGGGCTTTTGACTTTTGACAGAGACAATAAAGATGACATCTTTCATATGAGAAGTATAATTGTTTGTGGCTATTGTATTCAATATACCATTTATATTATTGTAAATATGTTGTGCTCTCATACCCCGAGAGGGGGACGATAGAGTGAATAAAAATTTATCTTATCTTATCTTATTGGGGATGTGGCATTGATTTAGATGAGTTTAGAACAGAGTCTTGCCTCTCATTCAGATAATTCACTGAGGACAGTGGTAATTGGTACGGTATGCTTACATGTCCCATACGTTCTCATAAGGAGCTTTAACGCCTTAGTTTTAACAATATAAATAGAAAAATGGCAGCGACTCATTCCTCCCGTTAACGAATGTGCCCCTATTGTTGGCTCTCTTCCTAAGTTTTTAAGTCCGTCCTTGGCCCGTTACGTAACTCTCTAATTGCCGAGTGATAAATTCAGGAGGCGATGTGCAAGGCCATGTCGAAATTAATGATTAGGACGGCAGCCGCGAATGTTATCGTGCTTGGAGCATGCAACACGTAACTTCATTTCCCCCTGCCATGCTGCAGCGTCCAGCGATCCAGCCGCGCCGCTGGCCGGGGACGCTGCCCGCATGCGACATCTAATCAGGGGGGTGACGTAACTCCAAGGACGCATGTGTTTTCAATCGATTCCAATCGCATTGTGCACACTCGCTATAGCACAAATTGATTTTGCCCTATCGGCTGTTGTCCCCATTGTGTCATCAGCATATGTGTGTATGAATCCTTTCTAAGCATTTGTGCTAGAATGACCCGTCCATTGTAGAGAGGGGGGGGGGGGGGGGGTGAATGGCCCGCATATAAAGGAACACGGTATTATACCTTGCACACTTATAAGAAAAAGAAAATAAGCGGTACTCGCAACAATAGGCCCGGGCGAGGTCAATAGGCTTCAGAAAATGTCACTAATGATGAAGTTTCTGAAAAGAATGGGAATTGATTGGAACCGCCATGCCTTTCGACTGTTTTTAATGGGATATAATATTTGGAATGAGCAAAAAATTGGTCTAAACTAGCAAAAAAGTATGCGGGATTAGATTCCAATTCTTCATAGGGGTGGTATGTAATGATCATAGATGGCCTATATCTGATCTCATTTTCAACCCGTGATCTTCATTAATATGATTTATAACATGTAACGGGATCGTCACGAACACAGCATTGTCCAACGAAACAGAATGGGTGCGCGAGAACCACAAAGCATGAACTTGAGAGAGAGAGAGAGAGAGATAGAGATGGGGGGGGGGGGGGGTAACGAAGATGAAAATTATCAGTTGAAATCCTAAGCGCAATAAGGACTTGTACCTAAATAATTTAACACTGAACTAACGCCCTTCTGCCTCTCAACAGACTATAAATAGTATATGTCTGGTTTGACCCTAAACTGGCACCCCCCCCCCCCCCCCCCGCTCTTCCTAACCTACGAATGGGGTCGGTGTGCTTTTGGGCGGATACGGGACTTTGTAAAAGGGGAGGGGCACGATTCTGAAAATTTCTGACATGTAAGTAAAAAATGATCACATCTTTCAGGTTTCTTTTAGGTCCAATATTTGAAAAGGGGCATGTTTATGGGGGGTATTTGCTTAAGTAATTCCACTTGTGTTTCAAAATGGGGGCACAGGCCGATTGTGCCCCCTCTCCGTCTTAATCCGCGAATAGATTTGCCTTCTTGCGGTGCCAGTGTCCGGTTCAGAATGACCTGTCGAGTTCAAATTCAGCTTGTGGGTGTTACTTCGTCACGTCCACAGAAGATGTAGACCAGGGTCCCGTTTCACAAAACTTTTTATCAGTAACAACTGCCGCATTTCTGTGACAAATTTGCTTTTCAGCCATATAAAAACTATCGTAACTTGTTATTGATAACAAGTTTTATAAAACGGGGCCCAAATGGTGTGATGTCTACTCCGAGGGTTGAGGGGTATTCCTTACATGCAAGTGAAACTGCTGAAATGCTGTGTAAAAATCAGGATAGTATTGTATTCAACCAATATTTGACAATGTTATGATCAGTTTAGCTTTCGTTTTATTCTGTCATAATCACCTTTACCACAACTTAGCAAATATCTCTTAGTTGACACCCCCAACAAAAATAAATATATATATATAAATAAAGATAAATAATAATAATATTAATGATAGTAAATAAATAATGCTTAAGTTTGGTCTGCCCAACAAAATGGTGAAGGTAGGGTAAAAGCTACTTTCATCAGAATATTTCTAAAGATGTAGATGAACGGTGAAGCACAATTATTTGAACATCTAAATGGGACGGGGAGGGGGAGATAGACAATAAACATGAGATGTGCCAAGGTTAAAGACTTTTCAAGTCGGGTTGAAATTGATTTCAAACTGGAAGAGAAGAAAAGAAAAGGCCCAAGGAAAGCTCAGTCAGAAACTGTAAAGCTGTCAATTGCTCTTTTCTGCATTGGTTCACCAGTAATGTCGCAGTGGAATAGGACCTGCATATTTGAGAGGCGATGGTGACACGTATGCCTCTGGTGTAATGTTAAATGGAAAGACTGCAAGTGCGAAGGTTACCCAAATGTTTTCATCCATTCTGTGTTTTTTACTAATCCTGTCAAAAGAAACACCTTCACAACGAAATCTGAATCCAAGAAAGAAACTGATATGGTTTGTTTGAATAACAGATAATAACACGAATACAATTTAGTTGAACATTTATGTATTATGTACACGAAAGCTTAAAGGTGCCATTCAACTCTTGAAAAGCATGTACATATGGGAAATACTCCAAATGTTTATGGAAAGCACTATCGTACGGATAATAACAATGGTATAGAATTACTTCGAATCACGTCTGTAGGTATGGTGTTATGATGTGTGATTAAGGGTTATTACAGCGATGCAAATAATATTCCCATTTAAAATAAATGTGACCTTAACCCTTTTTCAAACAAGAACCATGTGAACCGTTGATCGTTTTATTCACACTTTCGAATTAATGAGCAATTCAATTATCTTACTACTTTCGCTTATATGCAAGAGACCATATTAAGATATAATTACATTTCTGTAGCGCTAAATACATATTTCTAAACACCTTACAAAAGTTTGGAAGAGCTTTTTTATGGGATACTAATTTGTAATCTTTGAAAGCTTTGTAAAACTACCTGAATGGACATGTGAATGTTTCATATTCAACTATGTGGAAACCCAGATTATTTTCCTTTGTCACGTTTATACGCATATATCTTTTGTATTTTGTATAATTAGGGATACCACGGCACCGTCTTTATAAAGAGTTGCTGTTAAGTGCAACTTAAATTGCGATTGGTATCAATCGCAACTCTTTATAAGACTGGGCCCATGTTTTGTTTTGAGGGGGAATGTCACCTCCACGTCCTCTCATGAATACATGCTAGATTTTGTTTCATCCCGAATACAATGTGAATATTTAATCATAAAAAAGGAATGTCCATATATTTTTTAAAGTAATGGCATTTTATAAACCAAATTTGAGATTTTAATCATTTCGCAATTTTTTTTTAAATCTCTTTTATCCAGTTGAGCCCGGATGAGATAGAGCGAATAATGTCGGGAGAGGAGTATGCCCGCGAAGAGATGAACGGACTTACTACCAAGAGTCCTAACGGTGGCAGTGATGGGGTTTCCCCAACCTTCTCACCGACCTCCGTCGGTTCAAACTCCAGCGGTTCAAACTCCAGCGAGCACTATTTCGACTTTGCCGGAAACCCTGTTATGGCCGCTGCTGGTGTTGCCGGCATAAGCGCAGCCGAGTACGCGCGTCGCCTGGAGCGCGCCGAGCGCGAGGCCTCACGCAATCTGGCGCTCCTGCCTGAAGTCGAAGCTCTAATCGTGGCCGAGCCCATCGAACCGCTCACTCTCCCCTTCGAAGTCTTGACGGACCAACCGGTCGGGTACGCGGGTCTCTTCGAACTCCTCTGCAAGCTTATGGACCGGATGCTTCACTATCAGATCCAGTGGACCAAACGGTTGCCGTTCCAGTCGAAGATTCCAATCTCCGATTCCACATCGCTCCTGACCACCTGCTTCATCGAGCTTCTCCTGCTCGAAGTGATACGCACCCAACCCAATGAACTGTTCACCAAGCTTGGCCAGATCCTGGACACCTATATCCCCAGCGAAGATGAGCTGCGGAGTTTCGGGCAGAACGGACTGGAGATCATTGACGTGGCCACCAACGCCTTGGCCAGGTACCGGGCACTCAAAGTCAGTGTTCAGGAGCATGTCTGCCTCAAAGTCATCTGCTTCTTAAACCCAGGTGAGTTCAAGAAAATATTTCTCATTAAAACTACAAAACGTCATTAATATACCTGTTAAATTCCCTTCTGTTTGAAGGGCAAGTACAATGTACCGTATTTTATCGTGGATGATACAGGTATCATC
The DNA here is from genome assembly GCA_025617745.1 of Heliocidaris erythrogramma. NCBI lineage: Eukaryota > Metazoa > Echinodermata > Echinoidea > Camarodonta > Echinometridae > Heliocidaris > Heliocidaris erythrogramma. The sequence continues at coordinate 23,430,460 of CM046869.1, forward strand.
AGAGTTTTTAGTATGGTATCCGATGATTTTATCAAATTGATGATTGAAATTTTAGAGCTTGGATCAGACCAAAAGAGGGGAAATATAGTGCAACTTTGTATTATTCATTGTATTATATTGAGCAACAAATGACCAAATACCTTGGACCTGAGCCGAAAGAAAGATTATCAACTATATATTAAGCGCAAAATAGGTGATAATGATCCAACGTGCCTTTGGTAAAATCTGAGACTCGAAATATTCAAGATAGATTAATATTCGTCTGTCAGCAGACCTACTTATTTCAACCTCAAATTCTTGCTGAAGATATCGAATTGCTTTTACCAAAGATAACTTGACAATGCTTTGCTAACTGTACCATCACTATTTGCTGTCAGTTGAACTTAACTAATCAGATGAACCTTTGAAGAGTACTTGAAGACATTTCTCTGCCCAAACTTTCGACTGATACCATTCTTTTCGACCTTCCTCTACCTCTTGCAGAGATTCCAAACCTGACGAAGCTGCCGACGATCAAGGAACTCGGCAAGCAGTACTACTATGTACTCCACGACCATGTGCAGCTGAACAACACCATCGCCGCCGAACGTTTCCGTGAACTGCTCATCCTTATCCCGCAGATTCGCCACCTCGCGCTGAAGTGCAACGCCATCTCCTTCGACAACGCACCACTTCTCTTCAAGGCCATCATGCATGCGGGCGTCACTTCACCCAAACGCTAGTTTGTGACATAGGTTTTATTCGCATAAAGAGGGCGGAAACGGGGGGCTCAGGGGCGTGTACACTCCCTTTTTTCTTGACCAAACGAAATGATACTCATGCATTATAATGCATGTAAGGAACCCCAAGCCGTTGGGCATTTTTGCAGAGCTCCATGCTTAATAACAAGTCATTTTAGAAGGTGCAAGAATCTTAACACGATCCACGCCCCATGGTAATGGTGTGACTGCGGCATCCAAGATGTGAAAAATCTTTCTTTTTGAAGCTAAGATACCTAAAGCACATTGGCATACCAATGGCAATTAACATCAATGTGTTACTGAAACGTATAACAGAATGTGATTTTGTTTTTCTCCAATGTTTAAGTCATTACTTTATGCTTGTAACATTGCACAGAGCCAAACTACTGAAGGCATCTCACCAATACGTAACGCTCTCTATAATCATACCAAGCGTATTATGAGAAATACCAAGTGCAACCTTTCCCCGAGATGGGTAATAAATACTGTATGTCAATCCAGAAATGTCCTGGTCCTCCCATACAAGCCCCGTGGGATGCTGAATCCCAGTTTAATCTATTTTCCGACAAGTGTAAAACAGGAACAGAATGGTCTGTTGATAATCTGTTTGGCAGTTATGTTTATGAATTGCCTTAGACCACAAATGGTATCGTTTATTAACGATGCTTATGATACTAAAGTTCACTATTTAAGCCTGATCTATTTTAAAAGTGTATTTAAAGAAGTAGGTGAACGAAGATTGCGCACAGCGCGATCCATGGTGTTTTGTATTTTCGAAGATCGGTGGTGTAAATTATATCAGGAGGCGATTATACTGATCACCGAATAGGTTAACACGTCCAAAAGATGGCTTTTGTATAACTTATTTAGACCGTTGAAAATGGAACTTTTAAACAAGTAAACTAACACTTATATGGGATATAAATAATGGTGGATACCGATGCACTAACGTTTTATCAGATCAATGTATACATAAGATTTTAAGTCGTAAATCAAGATTTATGATGATGTATTTTGCTTATATTTCGTATTATAAGATTACGTGGACGTGTGTGTGAATAGATAAGTACAGTATGTAGAGTTGAAGTATTCAATATGTATTTTCGTGCTTAAAATTGATATGTGTGTCAGTTATTTCATTCAAATGAAATTACATCAGTTTTATCACTGTTAATAATTCTTCTGTGACATTTTTGGAAATCTGGTGGAGAATAATGATGATGATGATGATGCTAATCACAAATATGCATGGTTGTTTCGCACAGCATAAAGTTGCATAATTACGTGGAATAAACAAGGGTTCATGCGAAACTCTTATTTTTCTTTTGCTTTATTTTATTGCGCTTAAAAAAGGAAGCCGCAAATGGTTCAGTGAAGCGGTACAAAAGCTAATGGACTTCGAAAGGTTCCAGGAAAAATTATCCATGAGAAAATCTTGGCTTAATCATAATGTTAGCATAACATTTTTATGAAACAGGGCTCGGTAGCGGTTTCGTCGGGTTGACTAGGTATTAGTTGCATTCTTTTTTGTTCAGATTTATTGAGGATTTTTATTTTCTATTACCAGAACTCGAGATTGCTTTGAAGTAATATCAAGTAGATGATGCTACGATTGATGAGAGTCGTATTCTACTTGTTCATTTTGTAAAAGTTGGTGAATGGTTATAAAGAGAAGGTTGAGTTCTGGGAAAGGTGAAACATAATTGGTGAGCTTCTCGTTCCTTTAATATCAGTTTGGAAGAACAATATACATTGGAAATATGTCCCCTGAAAAGCATTGCTCTTTAAATGTGCTCATAATCAATCGTTGAAATATGAAAAAAGCGTTCGGGCCGAACATTCATGCCACATGTGTGTGCAGTCCCATATACCCATTCTGTGTGCAGTGCATGTGCTTTTCAGTGAGACTGGGTCAGTTTCTTATCACATTGATGATTTCAAAACCTCACAGTATAAACCAATTCTTATGTAGACGTGAGTAACCTTTCCCATTTGCTTTGTGGCAGTCTTTATCACAATGAAATCACATGAGCAGAACTCGGCTTCATCTTTAAAGTCAACCATTTTAACCATTTTTAATCGTATGAATTCCATGAAGCCATCTGATGATTAAATAGATACCACATTTTTTATGAGTATTCAAGTAAAACATGTCTAAAGTCTAAACGGATCTTCCTCATTGAGGTAGTTCATGCTAGCGTTCCGTTCATCTTTTCAGGTTTTTCACAAGATTTTTAGAAGGAATAGATGACTACAGTGATAACTTTTAATTTGTGCGCATGATCAGATTATTAGTCACCAACCGTGACGTTTTATCAAAGCATTACTAAAAAGAATAGTGAGAAGCATACTCCGCCAAGCTGAGTATAAAATATGTGGGTCTTGTGTTTTTACGATGTTTATCGTAGTGACATATGGTCATTCTCATCATGATATGTCATTTTAAGATCGGTGATTGAATCTTGTTTTAAAAGAGAGTCTTTCTACTTTACCTGTGCTTTTATACCAAACGTGGAAGCTGAATTATTATGTTGTGTTTTTATATCTTATCCTTTCCCCTTTACCTTCAAAATCTCTTTCTTATATTATCACCCGTTGGTACTGTGTATGTGTGTGTGTGCATGGGTGTGTGTGGGTGTGTGTGTGTGTGTGTGTAAATGCAACTGGAACGCATATGGATAATAATTATAAAAACATATACTGGCAGCTGCATAAACAAAATTGTACAATTTTGTTCGTCTTTCGCGTTCGTAATGAAGTTAATCGAGTATTTGAAGAAAAACGCCGTTATTTTAAATGCAATGTACTGCATTATTATATAACACGGGTATACAGCTCTGATAATTTCATCTGTGGTAATTGGAATAGTCTTTTGTCATTAAACACTAGTCATTATTTTCTTTCTTCATTATATATTCAAGAATAGATGTTTATTCTGAAAGACAGTAGAATCCTGTTAAGGACTAATTTCATTCTCATTTTGGTTTAATAATGATTTAATATACTCGATATGTTGGTTCAATGGGGCGCAAATTTGATTATAACAAAATCGGGCCTCGGAATTTTTTTTCTGTATTCGATGTCGCTCTGTGTGCTCAATTTTTCGGAAAAATTAATATGCATATCGGTACAATATGCAATGCAACTACAATATATTTAATGTATTTTTGTCAAGTTTTGATATATTCTTGTCAAGTCAAGAAAAAAATGTAGAGCTCCTGAGTGGACTGTCTCGGATTCTGTACAAACATGTAAGCATGGAGGTCCGTCAAGATATCCCTTTAAATTCTTGAAAAGACGTCGTATGGAATGTTTTTTATGCCTCCGCCCACCGACTGTGGTGCCGGGGCATTATGTTTTCGGGTTGTCCGTCCGTCCGTCCTTCCGTCCCGCTTTCTCGTCTTAGCGATAACTCAAGAACCACATAAGGTATGAACTTGAAACTTAGAGCTAATATGTATCACCATATAGGAAGACGATCTGATTAGATTTTTGGGTACGTAGGTCAAAGGTCAAGGTCACAGAGACCAATTTCTCAAATTTCAGGTGTTAGCCTCATTCTCGTAATAACTCCAGAACCATTTGAGGTATGAATTTTAAACTTGGCGCTAGTATGCACATAGGAAGAGGATCTGATTTGATTTGGGGGTATGTAGGTCAAAGGTCACAGGTCAATTTCTGAAATTGCGGGTGTTAGCCTTGTTAACGCGATATCTCATCCATTTGAGGCATGAACTTCAAACTTGGTACTAGTATGTATCACCATCGAAAGACGATCGGATTAGATTTTGGGATACGTAGGTCAAAGGTCATAGAGTTCAATTCTGAAATTGCAGGTTTTAGCCTTAACGTGATATCTAAAAAACCATTTGATCCATTAACTTCAAACTTGGAGCAACTATGCATCACCATATTGAGACGAACCGATTACCTAGATTTTTGTTCACGTAGGTCAAAGTTGACACACACTTTTGCAATTTTGCACCCTTCAAATGCAACACTGGCAGCACCTTTTTGGGTGCAACTTTGCACCCTAAGAAGCTTTTTGCACCTTTAAGGGTGCAGTTAGCTACATTTTGCACCCTTAAAGGGTGCAGAGTTGTACCTTTTAGAAAAGGTACAAATGTGCACCCTTTGGATGCAAAAAATTTCTGCACCCTTAAAGGTGCAAAGTTGCACCTTTTAGGGTGCAAACGGGCATTAAAGGGTGCAAACAAGAACAAAAAGGTGCATTTTTGCACCCTTTTCATGTAGGGTGCAAGATTGCACCGAAAAAGGTGCTGCCAGTGTTGCATTTAGGGTGCAAACCTGAACCTTTATTTCTAAGTGTGCAGGTGTTATACAGGTGTATGTGAAATTAATGTTTTTTTACCTTTGTTATCACCATATCTCAACTATTTTGTATTCATGACTAGGAAGAGATAAAGTTATCAGATTTGGGGGTTATAAGGTTTAAGGTCAAATGTCAAAGAGGTTAATACTTATTAACATGTAATTAGAGGCTTTTTATTCTGGTTATCACAACATTTCTAGAACAGTTTGAGCCATCAACTGAATTTAGGCGGAGGCAAAAAGGAGACGCAGTCGCATTCATCTTGTTTGTTTTTGTATTTCTATCTTGCTTTCTATTGTACCTTTGTTCCTTGGAACTCAATGCAGCTTTATATTTTGCAGCTGTATATACTATATACTAATAATTTAATAGGCCCTTTTTTCGTGGTTTTACTTACCGATGTTTTCTAATGCATGTCACAAGTAGGTCGTTCGATGATTATTAATACCTATACCTCACACAGCTATCGTGAAGCACATTGGCTGCACTTTGGGTGTTTATATATAAGTACTTGGAAGGTTTGTGTGTGGAGGAATCTTACAAGAATTGTAATTATTATTCAAAATGTTTCTATCGATTATTCTATAAATAACAAAAGGTCTATCTTGAGGTAATTCGGCGATAAACATGCTGATGTGTTTGAAGGTGGCTCTCAACGAAAATCCCCAGTCATGTATCTTTGAAAATTCCCTAATATTTAACATTATGCACGAAAACAGTCATGAATCAATTTGTCGAATTTTCTGTAATTTTCGTATTATCAAATTGATTTTTTTAGAAATCTGACGTAAATTCGGAAGTATCATGAAGTTTAGACAGATTTGCGATGTATTGTCATTTAGTTAAATTTTGTAAATCGCTAATATCACATTTTATTAGTGAAACATAACGATAGCATTTTGAGCTCATGAATTAATTTTGATAATATCGATAATGCATATAATTGAATTTAGTAAATTTCAATGAATTATGCCATTTTTGCAGAATAAGAAATATGAGATTGTTCCAAATATTAAGTTTTCGAATATATACCTTCGTGTATTTAAATGTGAATTTATACGGATAATTGGCATTCACATTCTATAGCATGGAACACATTGTTAAGATTAATAACAAAAATTGTATACTATATCTAAAGACCTAAGTGTTATGTAATTTTCTTTCTTTGTTCACTACTTTTAGCTGCACTAAACAAAATTTTAATATAAATTTTACATGATTTTTATAACGATATTGATGACCTTTTTTGTATGATTTATATCTATTTTAGATTTAGCATGGACTTGCAATACAACTTCCGAATGAAAAGTTCGAAAGTGAATTTACAAGTGTTGCAGCTGACAAGCGTCTTGAATGACAAAGAAGAATTAATGTGGACTTGTATATGTATCTGTGTTATAGGTATAAACGAAGCTGAATAAAGTCCTGTCTCTTACTCTCCTGACGAAAAGCTTCGAATGAGTCTCTTTGTTCTTATTAATGATAATGATAGTTCGTTCTTGTATGGCGCACAAAGTCATGACTGTCAGACTTGACACTCCTGGCGCTCCACAAGTATTATTATCCCGGTTTTGGCATGGCTCTTGTACGGCGCTCTAGCATTTCAAGGAATTTCTTCCTGCCAGGTACCCATTTCCTTCACCTGGGTCGAGTGTGGCATATGTAGATTAATTTAGTCATGCCAAAAGACATCAGTGCTGTACCATGGATTCGAACCCCACACCCTGTGGGTTACAATCTCTTTCAAGCTACATGTATATTGTCACATACGTTATACTACAAAAAACATTTCACACTTTTGATCCTAATAGTTCGAAAACTATATATCAGATAACACTGTCATTGATATGAGTAATAGCTGAATAGTGTACAATTTAGTTGGAGATGATTTGAATATGAAAGCATAAATAAGTTTCATTAAATCCATGATTAATATTAAAGTTAGGTTGCAGATTTTGGTGAAATTTCAACCCTCTGTACAAAACTTGAACTTTACACAGGAACCAATGATGTGTATGTGAGTGTGTGCTTACAATGACCCTGAACAATGGACATGAATACCACCTTTTCGGAGCTCTGCTGACTAGGCTTCTGGTCTCTTGCTCCAAGGCACATGCATGCTTTATTAATAATTCATGATGGATTGTCCTGGGCACTGCTAGTCAGAATTCATGGTAAAGGGTAAAATGCATGCACATGAAAAAAGTAAGCACATGTTTCCATGTGCTTGCAACATCATCATCATCACTATCATCACTATCATCACCATCATCACCATTAATATCATCATAATTGTTATCACCATCATCATCACTGTCACTATCATGATCATCATTATTATCATCATCCTCATCATTGTTATCATCATCATCACTATCATTGTCATCATCACTATCATTGTCATCATCACTATCATTGTCATCATCGTTATCATCATCACTATCATCTTCGTCATCATCATCATCATCATCATCATCAAGGACATCAATATTCATATCCACTGAATGACTTAATTCATTTCGCACTACTTTCATTGCTTCAAAATCCATTAAAATTACATCTCTGTGAAATGACTTTACACAGTTAATGCCAGAGGATGAATAAAGACTAGCTGTGATAGTGGAATTCCTCATGAATAAATAATAAAGCATTCAAATCCTGGCCATTATCCAGGACCATTGTCTGGGTGTTAACCACACACCCATACACACCAATATACCTGTTTACTAAGTGTTCAAATTTTATGCATACTTTTGAAACAAAGGTTGTTCTTGACAACGTGAAAGCTTGCCAGAGGCTTGCCAGACATAGCAACAAGTAATGTATGCAAACTGGATTCCAAGTATTGTAGTTCATTCATTAATAACAGGTTAATGGAATACCTCGTTACTAGGTCCCCAGGAAAGAAACATCCATAAATTTGAATCACTTAGTAAACAGGTCTATTGACCCCTGTGCAAAGTTTTTGTACAGAGGGTTGAAATTAGAGCAAAATCTGAACCCTAACTTAAAAATTAATATTGAATTTAATGAAACTGATTTATGCTTTCATTTTTAAATTACCTCCAACAAAATTGTACACTATTCAGCTATTGCTCATATCAATGTCAGGGTTATCTCATTATATAGTTTTTGAACTATTAAGGATCAAACGTGGGAAATGTTTTTTGTAACACCTAGTACCAACCACATCTAATGTTTGATGATTGTATCAAGCTGATAGTCCTCAAAGAGCTAGTTTTAGCATACAAAATGGCAAGTAAAATTAAGTCATTTCGGCCCGAATTCACAAAGGAGGTTTGGTTTAAACCATGGTTTAAACCCCCTCCTGGGTTTTTTAAGCGTACGTGCGCACATAGTCCGATCCAATCATATATTTTCTTTGAGCGCGCGCATGGGCGACGTGCGGTTATGGAGGTTTAAACCTTACCCATGGTTTAAATCTCCTTTCTGAATTCGGGCCTTCATGTCCACAACTCCACAATACTAGGTAACTTATGGGACATAGCATGGACTTGCCCCAAAACAAACTCCTCGGGACCGCTGAAAATAACTCGCTATATTAAAAACATAAAAGGAATTTGAAGGGGGCAAGAGGTGCTGTTTTCCTGGAATACTGCTGTTTAATACCACGACACCACACTTAAGACATCCATATTGGGTTTGCTAGGGGAACATTATGTGCCCCCTAGCTCTTATTCTTTATATCTTGAAGATCTTTACATCTTCTAGGTGGTGTGTGTTGTTTGGAATGCGCTACCCTGTCAATACTGCTTGGTTTATGCAATTTGTCTCACTTTGGTTCAATTTGCTGTAATGCCCTCTCTTTTTTTCCTTTTCTCGTAAAAACAAGAGGGAAGGGGGGGGGGGCATAATATCGAAGGAATTCAGGTGTCTGAATAGAAATGTTTTTAAAGAAATATTATGAATTCTAGTAATGGAAATGTTTATCAAGAGACCTCTTCTATAAATAAAATATGAACAAAATCAGAAAAAATGTTTGATGAGAAATGGCTGCACAGGGCGTTGCCGGAAGAAGAGGTGTTCCAGTTCTAAATTAATGTCGTGAATTCTAGACAAAAACTTTTTTTTCTTCTTTCTCGTTAGATGTTCGGCTTATTTGTTGGAAATTTTGGACTGACACCAATTCAAAATAGTCTAGTGACGCCCTGTCCTTTTCCACGTTATTTCATAACATGTAACACCAGCGCGCTGCAGCGTTGCGACATGTAAAAGTGTCACGCTTGGATTCCACAAAAACAAGCCACATACTCTCTCGTATAAGTAACAAAGGATACCCTTTTCTAAGGTTTTTCTTCTTTTTTCTTCTTTTCTATTCATTCTGTTTATTTTTTAATCATGACGGGAAAAAACTTTGATTAAAATTTCCAATTCGCAGCTTTCCATGTATGTTGATAAATCTCGAAAATGTGGAATACCTGAAAGGAAACGGTGTTTTCAACGGAGAAAAAAAGATTAGTCTGGCCTGACAGATAACTCCGGCTCATATTGTCCTCTTTTAACTTTAAGAAATGTGATTCTCGGTTTAGTCATCAAGATTCATGCAGAAAAGCACATTTTCACCAAATATATGACGTTGACCAACAATGTAAGGTCTATGTAGGGACGTTATATCATAATGTGATATGCCCTATACAAGAACAGTGGTATTATTATTATTATATCATCTCTTGAGGGTGATTTTTCTCGAATTCAGTCTTCTTCTTTTTAAAATTGTAAGGGGTATATATTCTAATAGAAGTGTGGCCTATACAATAAATCTCTGAGGTCGGTTCTCTGATTCAATGCTGTGATTCTAAACAAAAACAAAACAAACAAACAAAACTGACGGAAACATGTAAATGAGAAATCAAACGTAATCCGAGTATGTTTTCCAGATGGGTCCTATACGTTTCTTTATCTCCTCCCAGTAAACTACTCCAACAAAATGTCTGTGTAGTCCCATTGACCTATATCTGTGTATAGGATGCGATATATTCAGCAAAATGCAGTGATTATTAGATGATTATGATTTCGATAGCTACAGAAACCACAAGATAATGCGGTTTCAATTTTCAGAATACTTTCTACACGGTTATTAAACTTCGAAATATAATACTGCAACCGCCAACGGGTTTAAAAGTAGAGAGAATAGGAAGCTATACGTAATTTTGTTGTGTTATAACCATGGAGCTGAAAAAATAATTGTTAAGAGCACTTATGATTTTGAATGATCATCTTTAGCTTAGCCAGTGGAACACTTGATATCTTTTCTTGCGCAACAAAAAATTAGAGAAGAGTTTGTGTGCACTAGACTACCAGGTAATCTGCTGAGCTGATTTTGATCCAGACAGTTTCAGTCATTATTACGTAACAGCGTCTGGAGCAAGAAAAAACACGGGTCGCTTCATGCGCTACTGGCAAGGATGGACCGTTGAATATAAAGTTATGTTTCTCTTGTCGATCGGTCCAGGGGTATTAAGGAAATAATGCAATAGAAATAACTCATTTTTTTAAAGCCGCGATTTGATGATCACCGAAGTTATGAAATGAAATATCATTTTAATGTATGTACGTTATAAGCTTTTAGGCTGTAGTTGATATAATGTATGACTCTGGCAATGTTTGATATTGTAGAGCCTTATTTTGAACACGATATGTATGGGTGAAAGAACTTTGTAATGTTTACATGTATGCTCATGTTCATTTCATTTCATTATGTAGAGCCTTATTTTGAACACTGCAATATAATCAACGGCAAAGAGCGTATATCTGTACATATATTACGCTAATGATTTTAGGCCTTTTTTTTTTTGGTTCGAATAGGCGCTTCCCCTGGCTCTTTCGGTCCCCACCTTTTGGTACCCACGGGCGGGGAATGGTTCTTACAGGGCTGGGAGGCACTTTTTAAGGGCTGACATGCCGTCCATATTTCATAAATTCATTTCTAAATATTGAATTTCCGGAGGGAGTAATAATTCTGCCAACCCATGAAGCTGGTTTGTAGCTTCATGCCCAACCCATACCCTTTACCTGTGAAGGGGAGAAACCTCAATTGGTGTATTGCCAAAGAACAGCGTGACGTGTATACTCCTAGGCCATATCCGCATGCATGGCTTCAATGTATACGGCGCAACAACAACACGCGTTATTCGTTCGCACAGCGCACTTCTACATGTACTGCATGTACTGTTTCACGCATAGAGTTACATCATTATTTTGTAGCTTCACAATCATACACAGTTTTGTGTGTATGTAACTCTATGATTTCACGGCGATCGCGGGGGGGGGGGGCATGTCTCACTGAAGCGCATAACCCGGGTTACGCGTTTATGGTATTAAAAAAAAAGCAAAAATCAAGAAAAAGGGTATCAAATTCAGAGATGCCATAAGAACAAGATCCGCGGAAGGGGGGGGGGGGGGGTAGGCTTTGGGGTTTTAGGGGTTAGGGGTAGGGTTAGTGTTTAGGGTTTACCTTACCGCACATTTGGGTGGCTGTCGCATAAGTCATTCCTATTATCAACAACTGAATTGACGTGAATGGGGAAAATGGCCTTCATACCGTTGGAAAGATGTTATTATATATCGCCTCAATTCATTTCCTTATGACAGACTAAACCGATATGTTGACATCTTTCGGGAGAGGGGTGGTGTAGGAGATCACGTCACTTTGGAATATCGGTTGCCACGGTGTAAAGAAGGAGCTCCCCCCCCCAAAAAAAAAAGGGCCTTCGAAAATATTTTCTCTATGATATGAATACTTAAAGGATATTAATCCCTTCTCCCCTCGCGCTAGGGGTGACGGGAGGCCAATGGAATGGGGGATAGGGGTAGTAAGGAAAAGTCAATCCGTCGGTCCTCCCAAGTTCCATATAAGGGGGCCATAATTCATTTTTGTATTCTTTACAGGGGACGTACCGCTTCATGGCATTTATTTCTCTGAGTATTAAACCACAGAAACATGGCAAGATCAAATCGCTCCCTCTCGCTCTATGCATGGATATACATGTAGGCCTACTACATAATTATATCCATATCATTTAGTCTTCATCAAGATGAAAATGTATTTTCTTCAGAACTCGTGCAAGATTTGGATAAATAACACATACTCACATGTTGTAAATACTTCTTGGTAAAAAAAATAACACTTTACCCGACTTTTTTTTTTAATTCACTTCATTATTGTGACAAATATACGGTATGGTGATTAATCATAAACACAGCTAGCGCCCGTGGATGTCGACGGGCTGCTTCTGCTAGTTCATATATTCTCTGTATTATGTAACAACATCGAAGAAGTTGAATGGGGGATATTTGTAACTACATACTCACTTTAAGTGTTGAAACAATACGGTACCTTTTGTTTTGTTAACAGAATTTTTTTTTTTTAATTTGATTTTGTAAAGGTTGAATTTTCTCTCTGTGATTTCGTGTAATTCCTAGTTTATTTATTCATTTATTTATGTATTAGGCACAGAGCCTTTATTTTAGTTTTGCTCTATTGGAGGTTTCAAGAGTGTTCCCGTGTTCTATATTTCCAATGGTTCAGGTGGACTCCTGTGGCGGATTAAGAAAAAGAGGAATATCTTTCTTGAATACATCCAAAGGTATCATTAAAGTCTACAGAGTTTTAACAAAAACAAATAAATGAAATCATTTCAATGACAAAATTAAGAAGAGTATAAGTATCCAGTGAATGATAATGATGTATATAGCGCATTTATACATAATACATTTCAATGCACTTTACATTTCTGTTACTTTGAATTACGACAATATTACGAATATTTTTTATAGTACAACATCATATATACAAAAATACATCTGCATAATCATATCTATTGTATTTCATTAATTCTAAAATAATAAAATAACAAAAATTAAATTTGAATTACAAAACATTATTATACAATATTACAAAATGGCTACAATACAATACAAATGTTATCTTGAAACTGAATTTTACTATTATATAAATACATTTTTTAAGAGAGAGAGATGGGGGATGGCACGTGCTTGTGACCGTAAACGAACAACTGTTTCTGACGGGCTTTCTTTTTGGTCACTTCTTGTCCAGACTATTGCATCGCCCGCGTTATTTTTAACGACGTTTTCAAATGTGTATCGACCATCATGTATGTTACGGAACCATTATCTTGCCATGTAGTGACCGTTTATATCCGGAACGTTACGGGCACAGAAAGTAGGACCCTCCCTCTTTTACCTGTTGCAGTGTATGGGGCACATTGAATTCAACTGGTGAATTCAACCATGTTCTTTTCAGGTAAATTATTATTCATTTTGATTCACCTTGACAATGAGATCATTATTTAAAAGAATTTTTCCGGTTATTTCACTTCCAATTGAGATGCATAGGATAAGAGCGTTAGATTATATAGGCCTATATTCACATTTGGAATTGAATGTCCATGTAAGAGTCGTAATCATAACTTGTGTAGCCTATATCATCGTAATGACAAACGACACTGTTTTTGTTGTTGTTTTTGCAGCATTCCCTTGAACATCAAGGGAATACATGCACTGATGGTGGTATCCCCTTCAATGCACCCCATGCCACCCCCCCCCCCCCCTTTCCATGTCTCCCACCCCGACCTTTATTCAGAATTGGTCTCATTATACGCGTAATAATATGCACCCAATATGGAAAGTCTTAATTGGTCAGCCTCGATCATACTTGACCCTCATGAAGTTGGAATCATAACTTGACTGTCTCCTTATTAGTTGAATTTTTTGTCAACTGTGACCATCTTAAGTTCCACAGCCCCGGATTCGACAAGAGTTATTAGTAAGCCTTGTTAAGCTTGCACCAAGACACCTGTTTTTAGTCCAACATGACTATTCATGTTTGATATGATCATATTTTGAGTTATACAATAGGATATGAACTCTGTTTTGTGCCAGAGCACACACATTCATATGAATGTTATCTTTGCTTTTCAATATACACAAATATAAATTTCAATTCTGTTTGTTATAAGTTTTTTTATTGTAAAAATAATATACACTACATATAGCATATCTAAAATCGGTTATTTGATTTTGATGTCGAACTTTTTGTTCTAAGGAGGCTCGGTGCCATAGTTAATTCATTGTTCAGTCGATGTCTTTCCAATGTATGTTTATTTAAACAATCGTTTATTTGGTATAGTTTTCTTTGCCGAATGATGATGATAATGCAAATGATGATGATGAAGATGATGATAATGATTGGTGATAGTGATATTGATCACCATTAAATCAAGTAATTATATAATTAATGATAATTATACTACTGCTACTATTACTACTACTACTACTACTACTACTACTACTACTACTACTACTAATAATAATAATAATAATAATAATATTAATAATAACGATAATAATAATGATAATAGAAATAACAATTATGGAAATAATGTACTACAATAGTAATAATGTTAATTATGTTAATAATGATAATAATAATATAAATAATAATAATAATCATAATAAGAACAAGAACAGAAACAATACTACTACTACTAATAATAATCATCATAATTTTTAATTTTTAAATCTCTACTGAAGACCCATCTATTTTCAGAGGCTTTTAAGTAGATTAGTTCTTTTTATATAGTGTAAGCATATAGGAGTCTCTCTCAAAGCGCAGTAGAGTATATTTTTCTAAAAGGCAATAAACATTTATGGGGAACATCATTATGGAAACATGACAAATAAACACGTGTGTCTCCATAATATTCCATTGACATACAACACGTAAAACATGTTTTGAAGAAAGATTAATGACTCAAATCTCGTCAAGCTTAAATCTCACCCAGAAAATAATTGGAGGGTCTGGAATGTCAAGAGAACATGACGTAACATTGTGATGACCTGTCAATCATCGCCTTTAGTTTACTTATTCGTTTGATCTGTGTCTATCTTTTTTTTTCTTTTGCCACGATTCCTCCTGTTATTTAGAAATTGAAGAAAATAAAATCAAGACCGGAGGAACATTGCATGTTGATTATGTTCTATACGTCATGGAATATCAGCTTTTCAAATAAAGCTAACGTACATTATTTACGTCATTACATTTTCACTGCAGTTCTGTAAACATATAAAAGCAAATATTATTAAAGTAATATTTCAAAATGATTATAGCTAGGAAACTTTTCAGCTTGCTGATGAGATAATTATGGTTATGATAAATATTTTCAAGTTGATTGGAATCTATACTATAGTGGAGGTCGTCATTTCAACGTAAACAACTTCTGAAGGAAAAAGGGCATAAATCACAGGTGATTTTGTGTAAATAAAACATGAAAACATCAAATAATATTATGCAGTCACCAGTGATGAATATATTCAAAACCTGGCCAAGTTAAAAATCAAATATGAGTGAGCCTAAAGTTGAAGCTTATGCCTTTGTTAAGGATCTGAATGATTTAGTCACGTGTAAACTCGTGGAAACAAGCAAGCATAATTAACACAATGGCAATCTCAGTGGGAGCGTTTACATGTTGATGGTAACATATTATTTTGAGGGTATATTGTTAACCTGGATTAATGTCATTAAGTAAAATGTAAAACGGTCAATTTACATCAAATTCACCGATTCTATAGGTTTTCTGTCACCTCATGTTTTGATGTTCTTTTTCATTTTCTGCTAAGCTTTATATTATATGTAATATAACTATGATATAAGGTAATAAAGATATATAATATACTATATAATGAGTGTGGGATAGTATAATAAGGGATCCAACCTATATAATTATGACTCATTTCAGTCTTTGTTGGAGACACCAACTATCAAACTAGCATTTCTGGGAGAAAAAAATTCATGCCGTCGAGTCTATATTTTGTATACCTATCATGCTAATACATGGACGTAATGTCGAGTTTTATCAGCTCACTTACAAAGTCGTTTATTATTACCTAATTTAATCAAGTGTATACATGTTTTAGTGCATATAGCAATTAGCTATAGTGTTAATACCATTAAACGACCTAGTTTATAAACGTATGTGCACGTCTCTTTCCAGTTGACTACCCCATTCAGAAAATTACCAGGTATGATATGGAGCATGAAATCCCTTTCAAATGCCCTCCAAAACTGCCTACTCATTGGGGTTTCTTATATAATATTTTAAATTGCCTGACATTAATGATTTACCACAATCGTCAGTGTACCGTGAAATTCTTTGTACCGCCCCTGAACTTCACAATTTATAGAATTACAAAGCTATTTTTTGTTTTAGGCTTTGCATTAAGTTTTGTTCATTTTACATGTAAAAAAGGGTTTTTTGGTATGTGAAACCTTCGAGAAATCTCTAATGAAATTTTCAGTAACGCCCTTAAAAATTATCAGAGACAGGGCTCAATTGTTTTTTAAATTGGCGTGGGGATTGTTTTCGGCTTATTCGAGTTCATTTTAGATGTTAAAAAAGGTGGGTGTTTTTTTTTGGTGTATGAAACCTTAAAGAAATATTCAGTAACACCCTTTTACTTTTATTCAACACCCTTTCATTTTATCAAACAGAGCTCCATTTTTTCTTTTCAAATTGGCCTGGGGATTGTTTTAAGCTTTGCCAAGTTCATTGTATTTATGGGGGGGGGGGGGTTCATGCGAAGCTTTCTAGAAATTCGTAATTATGGTAATAGAGGTGAAAATATTGCATGCAAATTTATGAATGCTCTTTAAGTACTTGTTGTAGATTCCATGTAACAAAACCGTTTGCACGACACATACCCTCGCGATGATATTGCCCCTCGTCAATTTTGTTCACTAACCAAATTCTAAACTTCAACCCAAGGATAGTCCACCCTGATTACAAGTTGATTTTAAAAGAAGCAAACAAATAAAGAAACAGATCAGTGAAGGTTTGAGCAAAATCCGATAAGAAATAAGAAAGTTCCGAATTTTTGAAGCTGTAATCAATCAGACACAAATTGGCAACTCCGTCACGTATCTTGCGAGCTCCTCTCCCATTTGCCCTGTACCCCAAAAATCATTAATTTCCATTTTCTCGATAGGAAATATTCAATCGTACATGCACCTTAGACATAATCATTGCTCATATGTTTTTACACAAAACCTGTATGAAACAAATCTATTCCTTCGTCAAAAACTTTTTAAAAAAGAAAATTTATGAAATTCTGTACTGAGCAAATGGGAGAGGAGCTCGCAAGATACGTCACGGAGTTGCCAATTTGTGTCTGATTGATTACAACTTTAAAAATTCATAACTTTCTTATTTCTTATCGGATTTTGCTCAAACCTTCACCGATCTGTTTCCTCAATTTTCTGCTTCTTTTAAAACCAACTTGTAATCAGGGTGGACTATCCCTAAATAACATGCATATACCTAACCGTTATACCCTAAACCTAAACCTATATTGGAACCCTAACCCTATATATGTCTTTATCGGAATAAAAAACGGAGCAATAATTTGTCTCCGGATCAAAATGTCGGAACACCAACAGAAGCTCATTTGACCTTCGTATAGAGAAGGACATTCAGGTGTTCTTTGATAGTGGTAAAAATAATGAGCCTTTTAGTCTCTGCCGTTCTCCAAATTTGACTAAGAGAAATCCACACATACAGGATCACTTTGAGTTTTCATGATAACACAAATATCTTTGCAGAGAATTACTTACATTAGAAAATAAAGGTCTATAGATCAACGACAGTAATATGCAAATTATTCTACAGGATTCTTCCGTTATTACATTTTATATACGTACATTCCCTTATAGGACAACAAAGCTGTCCATATAGACATGATAGAAACAGCCCTATAGCTGGTTAGTTTGTAAGCAGTTTGCGTGGTATATATTGGAGGCTTCTTTAATACATTGTTTGAGTGTTTTGTTCGCCTCTTTTTTTTCTATAACAATCTGACAATATTAAATTGGGACTACTCAATACAGATTTCTTTTTTTTAATACGGACATTATTTGCCAAATTAAAATTTTAAATTTACAAGTATGAAACGATAATTACTCTCTTAATTATTATTGGTAGGTATTACATAGGCCTGTTACTAATTTCTTTTTATCAAAAAGGGTATTGAACATTCAAATGTTTCATATTTTTATATAGCCTTTACCCCGCATAATCTTTTCATTCGAAAATTTTAGATGAATGTATTGTTATGTAAATTATAAAGCCTTATGTTTTTTCTTGTCTGTTTAGAAGTAGGGGCCATTCCTTACTCAAATTGATTTGCAAATGTGAAAAATTAACAATGGAAATGGTAAAACCCCATCGGCTTATTAAATTCTATAAGAGATTAATTAAATTGAATTAATTACTGGTAGTACGGGCCTGCCGTTTTAAACATGAGAAATTCAGTGAGAAAGAGAGAGAGAGAGAGACGGTGAGACAGTGAGACAAAGAGAAGTGAATTAGTAAACACAAAGAGGGAAAAGCTGAATCAAAATCATATTATCCATGCACGTAATAACCACACGCCATTACTCTTGCCTTCACCGCGTTACAGGCCAATGCCCATCGGGAGAGTTCCCCGGTCCAACAGCTTCACCGATGTACATGTTCAACACGCACCACCAGCCGGCGCCACTGCCGCCGTCCCACGGACACGCCGGCGCGGCTGGGCTATCGTCTATCCTGGATGATCACTACCCGCCAAATGTCTCGCTTATGGCGGCGCCAGGTAGGCCAACATATAATGCACCTTGTGTTTTATTCCATTTTCGCTCTTTTGTTTATTCCCTCTCTCGCATTTCAAAACTGGTTTTCGAATTATGCTTAGTTCAACGCAAAATCAAACGCAAAGGTTACCTTTTTTGCGCACAGTAACCCGGATGAATCAATGATAATATTTTGGCGTTTTTTTTACAGTAAAAGTGCTGGTGCATTTTTATACCGTACAGTGACGGTATGTGCTTAGTTCGGTTTTTTACATAATTATAGTCAAACTATAACTTCTGCCCTATATCACGATGAAAAAACCTCAATTCTTTTGTCGTATGTTGTAAATGTTTGCATTCTTTTTAGTTTACAATACCACTGTTACCTTTGCCCAGTATTATGCGAGAACATCTCGCATTTAACATGGAAATATTCAATATTAAATATAGACACTTATAAGAAGGTTCAGCTCAGTATGGCCTATTGGAAACCAGTAGTGACTGACAGAAATGTCTCCCGTTGCGCAATGGTGGTTGTTTTGATTTTTACACAAGATGTATTTTTTTGTGTTTTTTTTTTTTAGTTGTTGATAGGCCTATATATTTCGACCTAATCTTGCAAGCCTCGTGCAATACCGGTACTTACATTTTATTTTATTTATTTATTTTCATTTTTTTTTGTAAAGCTGTGTGTAAGCCGCGAATTGTTCCCCGGTGTAATTGTCCCATGCCGTGAGTAGTACTGAAAAATAAGAAAGAAACAAAAACATATTTATGATATTTTTACAAAATATCACTAAGATGTATAGGGATCAAAATAATGGCCTTCACCTTTTTGTTTGGTCATCATGATGTTGTTAATGTTAATGTTAATATTGTTGAAGACATTATATTTTACTAAATATGAAAATATATGTAAAAGGATCAAAATAATGCTCTTCTCCTTTTAATTTCTTCATCATGTTCACACTTTGCGAGTATATATCTTTCTCTACACTCTGTGCAGGTATATTTTATGACAAGCTGATAATTATTTTAGATTATAAGTTTCAAAAGGCTGTCTGTGTATTGATGCCAGATTCCAACTATAGCACCTCGCGAGCGATGCTTTGCCTTAAAAAGAAAAACTCCTTGAAATTCTCATTTTTCCGTGCTAGCCAGACAATTATTTTGTTATTTTTAGTATAATCTTAATGTTAAGTATGAATTCTTTATGTCTGATTTATTCGCATATTATTACCTCCCGAATTAGTCTTTCATATTCACTTTCTATATTCGTATAAACATTATAGTCCCTGTTATTGCGGTGTAATCTTGATATTGCGAAACATAATAATAATATGTAAGAGAGTAGAAAGCAATTCAAGAAGTCCTTGAGCCAAATAAAGAGAGCAAGAGAGACCTGAAGTAAGAAATGTGTATAACAAAATAGAGAAACACGAATGAAATCAGATTAACCACATAAGAAATGTAAAACAAAGGAAGGGAATTGAAGTGAGACAGAGCAATTGAAAAATGAGGGGGGAGAATAAAGAATTAGGTCAGAAAATGAAGAATTTTATAATACGAATTGAGAAATGAGAATAATTATGACTGAGGAGAGACAGATATAGGAATAGAGGAGGAGAGAGAGGGGGCAGGAAGTTAGAAATATTTTGATATTAAAATAGATGTAGAGAAATAGGAGGGGAAGATAGAGAAGAGGGAGGAGAAAAATGAAGAGAAGAGAGGAGAAGAGAGAATATTTTAAAGTATAAAGCCGGGTGAATCCAAATGACACGTATAACTTTTTAATGGAATTTGGAAATTCAAGATAAAAGAAAAGTAAAAGCGGAAAGAGTGAGAAATTATGAAGGACGATTAAAAAATAGGAGGAAATCCGAAAGAAAGACCAGGAGAAAGAGGGGGGGGGATAATATGCAGGTGAAACGAAATGGAACGTGGGAGGAAGCAAAATGGAAAAAAAATGCATCATTCAAGACGACTATATTACGTAAATGGTTACCGTGGACAAGCGAGGGAGGGGAGATGCCTGACCAATATAGCTTGTGATGCGCTCTTGATCATATATCTAATATCGTTTCCTGCTTCCAGGGTTATTCCAGTTATTATCCTCCACCTATCCAAGGTGACAAACTCGGTGACAACACGTTCCGATCTCCGGTAGTTCATCCCCGTCCAGTGGCGGATACGGGAGGGGCACAAGGGGAACACCCCCCCCCCCTCCGTCAATTAAAATCTGACACGGGGAAAAGGTGTGCATAAAACTGTGTTTGTGTGCTTTCAGATATTTTGGAGAGCTTTTAGCTCCCCCCCCCCCCCTCCCCCTCCTTCCAACTATTCCAGTTATTGTTGACCAAGCTGTTGGTAAAGACTTATCTAATTACTCTCTTAGTAGGCCCTAATACTGATTTTTTTTTTTAAAGTGCCCTTTCACGTGGGCATTTTGTATAGCCCACCATGGACCCACCAACACTAGGGCAGTTTCATGTGCCCAACTGGGCAATAATTTTCTGACCATTTTTAAAAAGATATTTTTAATGAAAAGTGATAGGACAAACCTTTACTTAGCTGTATTTAAGCATAGAAATACGCAAATCAAAATATGTTCACCGTTTGACAGAAATTTCCCTCATACATTAGGCACTCTTTTCGGGGTCCGCTCGCTATTCATAGAAAACCGCTATTCATTTTAACACGCGTTATGGATAGCGGTCCTTATGAATAAGTGGTCCTTATGATAGCGGTCCTCATGTCCTTATGACTAGCGAGGTTACCCCCTTTCTTCACCTAAAAAAATACCCACTTATTTTGAATTGTGTGTATTTTTTCTTTGTTCGAGTAACCATTTTGATGGTTCGTGTCTTATAGTTATGATGATAATCGTATCTTATTTTATATTTCACAGGCATGATATACCTTTGATAATGAAAATCTGAAACTCGAAGAAATGTTATTGTTATTTATTTTTATTATTATTTATTTGACATACAAGATATTCATACAGAGTAATAGATAAAAGAAATTTGGTCCAATGTAAGACGGAACGGCATGTGGGTCTGTGTTCACACAAGAGAAATATTATTCTTCCCTGTTGCCCGTAGGCATGTGAACCCGCACATGCCATCCCGAGAAATATAATATATATTGCACACTTTACATTACATATATAAATATGAAGAAAACAAAATGAAATCTGAATTACAATTCAAATTCAAAAGGGTAAATCATACAAGCACGTCATTAACTACATATTGCATGTAGCATGAAACATGATTGTTTTCATGTTCTGCAATCCCGTATAGAATGAATGCGGTAAAAAAACCTTCAGTATGACTTGAAATAAGTAACTTTGTGGCAACAATGAGCAGCGCTCTTCACAAGCCGTCTTTTCTCATGTATATTTTCTTGGTTACTCGTCCCCCTTGTTGTCGACATCCAAAGTTGTTTTTTTTAACAATATTGTGCTAAATCTTTCGGCATATTACTCCCAGTGTTAAAGATCGTATGCTCGATCTGTAATGAAAAACACAAGTCAGAAAAAATTGGAAATTGGAACACTGGGAGTAATATGCCGAAAGATTTGTTTACAAATTAAAAATTCCTCCCCAGTCAAGCTTCTTCGTTTACTAACCATTGTCTACGGCGGACCGTTTGAATATTAATGAGTCAGAAAGAAGAGGATCTTGGGTATTTGATTCTAGTTCGTCGTGACTTGGCCGTGAACCAGAATAGCCTGGTGGTTAAGTCGCTGCCCGGCAAGCAGTAGATGACAGGTTCGAATCCCGCTGGTTCCAATTTTTTCTGACTTGTGTTTTTCATTACAGATCGAGCATACGATCTTTAACACTGGGAGTAATATGCCGAAAGATTTGTTTACAAATTAAAAATTCCTCCCCAGTCAAGCTTCTTCGTTTACTAAATATTGTGCTACTATAGTACATTAGTAAATCAAGATTATAATAACGATAATGACATCAAAGCATCAAAGCTGCCGTAATTAATATGAGTGAAGGCAAAAAAGTGCATCATAAGGAGTAACCCTCATTTTGATTACTGAATAATTTAACTAGCGATTTACATTTGATAACGAAGAAGAAAGAACGATGGAATAGAACTTCTCTTTGATTCGCATGATGCAATATGGGCTCTGCATGCCTTGAGTCGTGCAAATCCAAGGTTCCCATTATGACAATCAAAACTCCGACAAATAACAGGAGAAACCAACTAAAAAACCGTATGATATTTATATAAATGAGTCAGTATGGTGAATAAACATACCCTCATATCTCCTTCTTCGTGTATTATTAACGGTAGTTGTATAATGAAGCGTCGTCAATAACTGAATAATATCCCATGTCTGAGCACGAATTGGGATTGCGTAAGTATGAATTTTAATTTTGCATACGAGCAGACGTCGTCTTCAGACAAAGGCAAACACTGTCGTAGAAATATTGTGGTTATATACATCTGCTTCATGTTCACGAATTCTAATTGTTTTGTTTGTTTGTATTTTCAACGTACGTATTTATCAAACATTCTCCAGACAAAGACAACCGCTATCATACAACATTGTGGTTTACCAAAAACATATTTTTGATCGAGTTAAGATTGAATGTTGTATCTCATTTATCAAGTAAAAAACATAAAATTATGATGATGAAAAGTTGAAACAAGAAATTTTAGACTATAGGTCGAGTTACCATTTCAAAATGGTAGATGAACTCTTTTTAACCTGCTGGATTCAGCCTTTAGCATGTTTAGAGTGTTGCATCCAGCATGTTAAAAGTGTTAATCTCACTCTTTAAAAAAAACCGGTCCTCTGCCCTTTTAAATGGTGATTTAACATTTTAGTTTTTAGAGTGTACCTAGCATGACAATAATTACCTAGCATTAAAATCAAGCAAGGTAAGATAAACCGAGCAAATATAAACAGGATCTAGACAAGGCAATAATGTATAAGGATTAGAAAATATTCATAGAAAGATGAAATATGGAAAGAAGAAAGCATTAAATGAAAAGACTAAATTAACTCGTTGACTACTGGATTCTCTCATCCCCATAGGCTTAATACAGGTACCACCCGGTTCCCGTAGACAATGGCTTAAGATGGAAAGACTTTAAAACCACTCTGATGGACCCCGGTTCGAATTTGAAAGTCAAACTCTTGCTGGAAATCTGATTATCTTCCGTTTATTCACCATAATACCTTAACCGTTCTGATGGATGCTTGTCAATTCATTTCAGTACGAGGGGCCCCCTCCCACAAGACAAATGGGGATCGACGCCCAAAGCTTGACAAATACTTTGATCTTAGTTGATTTTATTTTCTCTGATATAGTCCACGCACTTGATAGAGATCGAGCTATAAATAGTCCAGAACTATGACTCATACTGTCATTTCACCCGGGAACCCCACCAGGCTTCCACCAAGGTTGTGGAGCTGAGGTTTAAAAAGGGGGATTATTGTTTATTTTACTTCATGGATGCTTCCATTAATTGATCAGCAAGGCAGTGGAAATTAGAAGAAGAATATGAAGCTTTGTGTCAGTTTAGAAAAGAAACTTTTAGAAAAGTGACCGTTCTCTGGTTTAATAACTTTGTTTTTGTGAGAATTGTTTATTTTAAATGCATTTTCTGGGGCGGTCGTTTATTGTTTCTTTATGGATGATTCCATGGATCAATTTATCCGCAAGGCAGTATGGATTAGAAGAAGGATATAGATTAAAGTTTGTGTCAGTTTGAAAGGTATTTTTGTAAGAATTTGGTTTAACAGGGGAATTATTGTTTAGTTTGCTTTGTGAATGATTACGCTATAGATTGGTCTGCAGGGCAGTGGATGAATAGAAGAATATAAAGTCGTGTCAGTTCAATAAACATTGATTTTCTGCAATGAATTAGGCTTAAAAAGGGGCTGTTGTTTATTTGTATTTATGGATAGTTCTATCAATTGATCAAGAAGGCCGTATGAATTAGAAGAAAAATATTAAAGTTTGTGTCAGTTTAAAAGTATTTTTTTTTGTTTGGTAAGAATATGATTTAAAAGGGGAATTGTTTAGTTTTCTTCATGAATGCTAACACTATAAATTGATCTGCAGGGCAGTGAGGAATTAGAAGAATATAAAATTGTGTCAGTTTATGAACGTCAAATTTTCTGCAAGAATTAGATTAAATAATTGTGTCTAAACTCCATTAAAATATTATATATAATCATCACAAATGAGCGGCACAGCGTCAGATAGACTACAAAGAAACAATCAGTGTTACATATTTCAGATGACTCATCCAAATCAAATGCATAGTTCATTTTATTGTCGAAACAAATCAGTAATCCTAAAGATATTTCATATCTCGAAAACTTGAAGAGGATTTTTTTTTTGGTTGGAAAAACAGACCCACACTCATCCTTGTAAGTCTGCACACTTACGTAGAATTTTATGGATTTATTTTTTCTCTTAAGGATTATGAATGTAAAATAGACTAGATTATATTTCATCCCTTTTTCGATAAGAATGAACATAAATTTGTTAACTATTTTTTTACCTATACAGATCTCATGGTAGGATTAATCTAAGGTTGCTATGCTTATATTGTAAACATGTAATTATTTATCTTTTTTAATATGTATACCGTATACAACTTCTCTCCATTTGGAACTTCGAACGCGACTGGAGCAAATCTTATCTTATGTCTTTATTAGCTATTTAAATCATTTCTTCTGGAAAAATATCAGTCTATCTATCTATCTATCTATCTAGCTATCAATAAAGCAATCGATCGATCGATCAGAATGAAATAATATACATTATAACAACCTTATTGTGGGCCATCATGTCTTGTTTTGTTTGTTTCTTTGTGTTTTCTGTGTTTATTTGTTTGTTTATTTGCTTTGTTTCGTTGTGTTGTTTGTTTGTTTTTAAAATGGAGGATCATGTCGGTTTAGGGTTTGAGCATGAAAATGAATATCACCCTTTCATATTCCAAGGTCAGCTTTATGATATTTAGACCAAGGAGGTACTTGTTTATACATAATGTTTTTAGAAAACACATTTTGCCAGCATTTCCGGGGCCAGATATTCTTCCTACCCCCCCCCCCCCCCCCCCCATCTCTCCCTCCCTCTCTCTCTCTCTCTCTCTTTCTCTCTCTCCCTCTTTATATATATATATATATATATCTATAAAGAAAGTGTTCTGCGTCGGTTTCTTTTCTATATATATCTATATATATATATATATAACTCTATTCGCGGCCATAGGGGGAATCCTTTTATCTCGGCCTATTGTTAAAATTCCCCGTAACGCCCGTCGAAATTCCCCTTAACGCCCAATTTTTATTGTGACGGAATAAACTGCATTGTTAGGATTCCCCCTATGATCGGAAATATATATATCCCTCTCTCTATCTCTCCTCTTTTGCCACAACATAAAGGATAGGGGGATGCGCGCATGCGCAAGAAACACTTTTTTGTTTTGTTTGTTTGTTTGGGGTGTCTCACCATTTCTTGTAAGGGCGTTTTCAAGACAAACACCTTTTAATAAGAGAATTCTCCTCAGAGCATTCACCAGTATTCAACATTTTAAATGCGATAACTATAATAATGACAGTGCATACAAGCATATAATTCAGTAGTAGTAGTAGTAGCAGTAGGCTTTATTAGATAACATGTTTAACACAGGCTAATCTGCCACAAGTTCCATTACACAAATGTTACATTACATTACAAACATTACATTATCAGATAAGCATGAACATAATATATACGAATAACAATACAGAATATCAGCATGGAAATGCATGCAAAAAAAAAAGAAAGTGAAAATAACCGATATTGTACGTTATTCATCATTGCTTACACTTAATGTTTAAAAAAAAAATTCTATTAAATAGGTATATCGTATATCCCTTTTTTCAATTTTTTTTTATTGCTGTACAGGATCTAAGGAGAGTGAAATTATTGAAATGAAAGATATTAGAGTGTTGAGGAGAAATCCTTTACAGAAACTGAAAGATAATAAAGATGCAAGCAAGAGTTAAAATATTAGGTAATGTCAGATGGTAAATTTACTCGAAACATATAATTGATAACAGATAACAGTAGGCTTTATTTAATTTCATATCAACACGCCATTATATAGTCAAGAAACATTTTATTTTCTATAAAGATGCTTAATAAGAAAATCAGAGACATAATTGTGGAAATATAACATAAATGGCCATAGCCGGTTTGCTGCAATTTCTTAGAAAACATAATTATAATGAACATCGAAGTAAGACAAACCGAAAAATGTGCGGAAATTCAATTATCCTGAATGTTATCGATTTTTTCCTTGAATGAAATCAGATTTATCTTTTGCTACGTTTTTACCGAGGTCAATCATTGGATGTATTTTTACGAATACCAGCTTTTTTCAGAGGCAAAAACCTTTCGAAAGTTTGCTCTTAAAGCTTTTAAAGAACAGTAGCGAAAATGGACATCAACTATATACTTGGACTCTATCCTAATCGGCCTTCTTTTTCTACGCAAAGACAGATATACAGTCATATATATATAAGTTATTGCTTGAAAGGTTGCTCTAACCTATTTGAGGAGATTTCCATCTTGTAAGATGTCTATATTACTAGCGTCCCAGAGTATCACCAAAGAACAGTAGCGAGAATGGACATCATCTAGGTCAATATATTGGCTCTCGCGCATCTTTTTATACCTGAAGTCAGATTTACTTGAAAAAGAGTTTCGAATTTGTTGCTTGAGATAATTCCAGTGTCCCTGATACCCCAGTTACACCAACCAGATCGCTACCAGATCAAACAAGAAAATCCATTACCCAGAGTGCCAGTTTGGAATCGGTGAAGAGTCGTTTTGGCAATATGAATGAATTATATAAGTTTCACCGGAGAAAATATACGTGTCGTAGTCGAGTGTTTTAAACAAGTATTTTGGCTGGATATGTGAAGGTCGTGGGTTCGAACTCGAACCCCGACGCGGCACTAGTGTGTCCTTTGACCATGTTGACAAGACATTAATCTACATTGGCCCCTCTCCACCAATAATATTGGGGTAGGAAGAAATTCCTTGAGTGCAGTGAGCACCGAAATGGTTAGCCTAGCGAGAGCCGGGTTGATTTTGGTAGTAGTAGTAGTAGTGGTAGTAGAATTAGTAGTAGTAGTACAGAGACTGGACATCACGTCCCCCTCCCCTCCCACACACACACCTATAGTCTACAAATTGTCTCTAGCCATTCTTCTTCCTTTTACGTGAAAACAGACGTCTTTAAAAAAAACTAGACATTGAATTCGTCACTGAAGACGAATTAGGTGATCTGTCTTGATGACAAAATGATAATGTGAAAGATGACGTTGATATCACGATGACATTCATTATAATGAATCTAATCAAGATTTTTATGATTTCAGCCTTTTCCTAGCATTTTCAATTCGTAGGCTGTAGCTACTACATATTTTAGTGAAATAGCGCCCCCTTTCGTTCAATGGGGCATAAAGTGTGTGAACATGAATTTTGGATGATTCGTGGATATCATGACAATGATGATGATAATGATGTTGATGATAATCATCATCATCATGAATATCATGACAGTAATGATAATGATGTTGATGATAATCATCATGATGATGATTATATCATGACAGTGATGATAATGATGTGGATAATAATCATCATCATCATGAATATCATCATGACAGTGATGATGATAATGATGTTGATGATAATGATCATTATATCATCATGACAGTGATGATGATAATGTTGACGATGATCATGATAATCATCATCATCATGAATATCATGACAGTGATGATGATGATGTTGATAATCATCATCATCATCATGAATATCATCATGACAGTGATGATGACAATGATGTTGATGATAATCATGATGATGATCATTATATCATCATGACAGTCATGATGATAATGTGGATGATAATGATCATCATCATCATCATGAATATTATGACAATGATGGTGATACTGTGTTGTTGATGATAATCATGATGATTATGGTGATGATAATGATAATATAATGACGATGATAATCATGATGATGATGGTGATAATGATGACTGGTGATGATAATGATGCTGATGATAATCATCATCATCATGAATATCATCACAGTGATGATGAAATTGATGTTGATGATAATCATGATGATGATAATGATAATGGTGATGACCATGACTGAAATGACATTGACCTTAGCCATGCCAAATATGAAAGAGAGATGACATTTCGTGAAGAAGATACGATCATAAGTTGATTTTTACAAAATGGCGCCTGGATGACGTCACAATAATCTGATGACCTTGAAAAAGATGCGGGAACTTGACCTTATTAGGACTGATGACTGACAAAAATTTGAAGATAATTGACTAAGCCAATTTTGAGAAATCGTGATATCAAATAGGACTATTTGATATTGCAGGATACTGGGAGATAAATCCCATAGCTCTAATACACGACAGGGAATCACAATTTCCATAGGGTTATACACAAACTACTGCACACTACTTTCTAATAGATATAACACGGAAAATAAGGCAGTTTATTGCATGGTTTGTGATTGTTTATGTTATAATAGTCGAAGAGGATGGTAAAATGACAGGCAAAAAGAAGCAAAAAAAAAATAAATTGTGGACCCACCGGGGATCGAACCTGGGTCACCGGAATGGGAGTCAAGTGCTTTGACCAATATACCAAAATATTTCCCATAGAGATAACACGTAAACGAAAAATGGGATTCTCAAATCACATTTTGTAGTTTAAAATTGACAATGATCCCGACATCAGATTAAAAAACCGAACCCTCATAGAAAGAGTATCTATCAGGCTACAACATATTAAAATCTGGAAGGAAATAGACGAAAAATAACCGAGATACTGCTCAAAGAACGATGTCATGTAGATTCATGATTCGAAAAAAAATCCTCTTCCATAGACATAACACGCAAATAGGGGAAATTCTGACATGTCGTTTTTAATTGAAAATTTCACTGTGATGACGTCATCAAAATGAAAAACCGTGGAAGCTGGTCTGGTAGAGAATTGTCTCAGCTATAACATATCAAAATTTGGGAGAAAATCGACAACCTATTACTGAATTATTATGAAATGAATACAAAATGATGACGTCATTTTTTCAAAATCATTTTTTTTTAGTTCATATGCAAATAGGATGACGTCAGAACATGAGATCGGCAAAAGTTCTGCATAAATTCAAATCTACAACTCTCAGGCTTTCAGAATATGTAAAGAAATTGGGAGGTTTCCAGGCATTCTGCCGAGCTATGGCGGATTTTAGATAGGCATGTTTTTACCACTTTTTACATTAGAATGGCCATTGACGCGCGCACGAATTTTAAAGTTTGACGCACGCGTGTGGCATTATGGAAGGTCGAGAATGACTGTAAATAGTTGGAAATTGTCAAGAATAGTGTCAGGAAGACAAGCCATGCGAAAAAACGGCATTTTTACGTTATGTACGCGCTGCGCGCGCGCATAACGCGCACACGGACGCGCACGGACGGAAAATTTTTAAATGCTTAAAATGTCCTGAACCGTACTCTAATTTGATTAAAAAGTGATTTTGAGCATTTCTAAATTTTGACGCGCGCGTACGTGCGCGTTATGATGCGTGCGCGGATTTTGATGACATTTTATGTTGACCCTTGACCTGAAGTTCATGTGTGTCAAATATGGTTCATTTTTGATGACTCGTTATGAAGATATGATTGATAATGTGATTTCACAAAATGGCGCCTGGATGACGTCACGATGACCTGATGACCTTGAAAAAGATTTTGGAGCTTGACCTTATATGACCTGATGACTGACGGAAATGTCATGAAAATTGACTGAAAAGTTTTTGAGATTTCGTTGCAACAAGAAAGGGCCAGAAAATAAAAATAAACTAGAATTTAATTCGTCATGAGGACGAATTAGGTGGTCTGTCTTTCAATTGGTATGATCATCATTGTAATCAGGATGATCATAATAATGGGGAAATACTAAACTGAAGATAGGAAGTCAAGAATGCCACGCATGGAGATGCTTCTTGAGGACAGGAATGTAGAAAATGCGTGGAACGGTCATTGGAAGATGTGATAATATTTGTGCAAGATAACAATCATGATAATGGTGATGATTATCATGATGAAGGTGATATAATGATGGTGATGACAATAATAATAGCAATGATGATCATGACGGTGATGATATTATATCATCATCATCATCATGAATATCATCATGACAGTGATGATGATAATGATGTTGAAGATAATCATGATGATGATCATTATATCATCATGACAGTGCTGATGATAATGATGTTGATAATCATCATCATCATCATCATCATGAATATCATCATGACAGTGATGATAATGAAGTTGATGATAATCATCAGCATCATCATGAATATCATGACAGTGATGATGATAATGGTGTTGAGGATAATCATCATCATGAATATCGTGACAGTGATGATGATAATGATGTTGATGATAATCATGATCATCATCATGATTATCATCAACATCATTATCATTTTGAGAAATTGTGATATCAAATAGGAATAATGATATTGCAGGATAGCTTTAATACACTTCAGGGAATCAGATTTTCCGTAGGGTTATACATAAACTACTGCACACTACTTTCTAATAGACATAACATGCAAAATAAGACATTTTATTACTTTGTTTGTGATTGCTTATGTTATAATAGTCGAATAAGATGGTAAAATGAAAGGCAAAAAGAAGCAACAAAAAAAAAATTTAATGGACCCACCGGGGATCGAACCTGGGTCACCGGAATGAGAGGCAAGTGCTTTGACCAATATACCAAAACATTTCCCATAGAGATAACACGTAAACGAAAAACGGGATTCTGAAATTCCATTTTGTAGTGAAAAATTGGGCATGATCCCGAAATCTGATCAAAAATTGGAGACCACACTTGTAAAAGCTTATAGTCTCAGCTATAACATACTAAAATCTGGAAGAAAATAGACCAAAAACAACTGAGATACAGCTCAGAGAACAATGTCATGTAGATTCATGATTCGAAAAAAAATCATCTTCCATAGACATAACACGCAAATAGGGAAAATTCTGACATGGCATCTTTAATTGAAAATTTCACTGTGATGACGTCATCAAAATGAAAAACCGTGATGATTGATCTTGTAGAGAATTGTCTTAGCTATGACATAGCAAAATTTGGGCGAAAAACGACTAATAATTACGAATCTAGAGCCAAATTTGCATAAATGTGATGACGTCAAAACATGAAAAATGGAAATTTTGACTTCTTGCGCCATTTTGGTGACGTCATAATGTTTATAAGGGTAAAATGATACATGAAATGAAATCTATGATTCATACCCTACGTGATGATGACAAAAAAATTGGGGGTTTGTGGACTATTTAAAGAGCTAGAGTTAATTTTGTAGAGGCATGTTTTTGCACGTTTTTACGTTATTTTCGCCATAGACGCGCGCACGGATTTTGAACTTTGACGCGCCCGTACGACCTTATTATTGATTGAAATTGATTCAAAGTTGATGGAAATGATGAAGAAAAGTGTCAGGATTGCAAATCAATCGAAAAAACAGCGTTTTAACGTTATCTACGAGTTGCGCGCGCGTTTTACCCGCGCGCGGACGCTTACGCACGGACATTTTTGAAATGCTCAAAATGACCTGAAATGTGTGCAGACTTGATCCTACGTGATTTTGAGCATTTTTAAATTTTGACGCGCGCGTACGCGCACGTCCTGACCTCTAGATGACCTGCGAGGACATGACTTGATGACCCATCATGTGAAGTTTATATGATGTGAATATAGTTGATTTTTGATGATCGATTATGAAGATATAATCGATCTTGTAAATTTACAAAATGGCGTCTTGATGACGTCACGATGACCTGATGACCTTCAAAAGCTTAGTTGACCATGTCCATGATTGACCTCATACATGACATGAAACTCGATGATAGTGACCTGGCCGATTTTGAGATTTGGTGGGAACAAACATTTGTAATAAAAAGAAGAAAGAAGATTAATAAAGAAAATCTTGACAAAATTAAAAGGAGGTCTGTCATAAATGACAGACCACCTAATAATAAAGAAAGAAAATTCTGACGAAATTAAGAGGTGATCTGTCGATACCGACAGATCACCTAATAATACCTACAACGTGTGTGTCTATGGCAAAATGGGCAGTTTTAACTTTGAAAGCCATTTTCACCCTATAAACGCCCGTTAAAACGTTAAAGCTACACGGGCCTTTTTTGTGTAGAATTTTTTGCTCTATCATCTGAATCAAGTCCCAAGTCTCTAGCACCACGCAAACTGAAGTTAGATACCCCGTTCGAGGTCCGAAAAGGGCATTTTTCACCAAAAAATGACTAAATGAAGCCTGGATGACGTCATAATGACGTCGTGAACTTGAAAGTTTTACTGTGAACTCTTCTTATCAGGTCTCATGACTGCGTCGAATTTGAAAAAGATTCACTCTTTCGTTTTCGAGTTATTTGCCCCGTAAAAGGGGGGGGGGGGGGTCCAAAAGACAACAAATGATTTTTTATTAAAAAAACTGAATGAGCTACGAATCTGCTTTTTTGTGTGCATGTGGGTTGTTCAAGATGGGATGATTGTGGCAAGATTCAGAAGGATTGGCCGTCTTGTTTAGGACTTATCGGAATTGGCATAATAAATGGTGGATTAAGGTGAAATTAGTATGGAATTTCCCGTTTTTCCCCGTTTTTTCATTTGTCAATGGGAGGAAAATAAGCCCAAATGTGAAGAATCTTGAAGTTGGAAGTAAAATGGTGCCACATTTCCTCCAAAGTTGAACCCTTTTTTTCGTTGTAGATGGCAGGGTGGAGGAGATATTAAGGAAAAGATGGACAAGAAAACGACGTCGACACTTAAAAAAAAAAAAAAAAAAAAAAAAAAAAAAATATAATTGAGCTACGAATCTGCTTTCTTCTGTGCATGATGTTTGGTCAAGATGGGATGATTGTGGCAAGATTGAGAAAGATTGCCCGTCTTGTTTAGGAGTAATCGGGGTTGGCATATTTGATTGTTGTGGGGGCACTTACGCGCGAAGGTAAGCGTCCGCCCGCGTCCAAGTTTGTGAAATTGACCGGATTGATATTAGCTTCAATCATGCCATATATGAATAAGAAATGACTTTCCGTTACGAAGATATGGCCATGAGTTGATTTTCACAACATGGCGCCTGGATGACGTCACGATGACCTGATGAGCTTGAAAAAGATTTCTGAGCTTGATCTCATAGGGCCTGATGACTGACGGAAATGTCATGAAAATTGACTGGACAGTTTTTGAGATTTCGTGGCAACAAAAAGTAGGCGGAAAAAGGAAAGCTCGTTTTGGCGAAAGTAAATTTTAATACTAGACATTGAATTCGTCACTGAAGACGAATTAGGTGATCTGTCTTTTGATCTTGATATTTTTGACGAAGACGACTGACAAAATGATAATGTGAAAGATGAGGTTGATATCACGATGAGATTAATTATAATGAATCTATTCACGATTTTTATGATTTCAGCCTTTTCCTAGCATTTTCAATTCGTAGGCTCTACTACCTATTTTAGTGAAATAGCGCCCCCTTTGTTTCAATGGGGCATAAAGTGTGTGAACATGAATTTTGGATGATTCGTGGATATCATGACAGTGATGATGATAATGATGTTGATGATAATCATCATGACAGTAATGATAATGATATTGATGATAATCATGATGATGATCATTATATCATGACAGTGATGATGATAATGATGTTGATGATAATCATCATCATGGTGATGATGATGATGCTATAATGATGATGATGATGGTGATGATGATGATGATAATGGTGATGACCATGACTGAAATGACATTGACCTTAGCCATGCCAAATATGAAAGAGAAATTACATTTCGTGAAGAAGATACGACCATAAGTTGATTTTTTACAAAATGGCGCCTGGATGACGTCACAATAATCTGATGACCTTGAAAAAGATGCGGGAACTTGACCTTATTAGGATTGATGACTGACAAAAATTTGAATATAATTGACCAAGCCCATTTTGAGAAATTGTGATATCAAATAGGACTATTTGATATTGCAGGATACTGGGAGATAAATCCCATAGCTCTAATACACGACAGGGAATCACAATTTCCATAGGGTTGTACACAAACTACTGCACACTACTTTCTAATAGATATAACACGGAAAATAAGGCAGTTTATTGCATGGTTTGTGATTGTTTATGTTATAATAGTCGAAGAGGATGGTAAAATGACAAGCAAAAACAAGCAAAAACAAGCAAAAAAAAAAAAAAAAAAAATTTATGGACCCACCGGGGATCGAACCTGGGTCACCGGAATGGGAGTCAAGTGCTTTGACCAATATACCAAAATATTTCCCATAGAGATAACACGTAAACGAAAAACGGGATTCTCAAATCACATTTTGTAGTTTAAAATTGACAATGATCCCGACATCAGATTGAAAAAACCGAACCCTCATAGAAAGAGTATTTATCAGGCTACAACATATTAAAATCTGGAAGGAAATAGACGAAAAATAACTGAGATACTGCTCAGAGAACGATGTCATGTAGATTCATGATTCAAAAAAAAATCATCTTCCATAGACATAACACGCAAATAGGGGAAATTCTGACATGTCGTTTTTAATTGAAAATTTCACTGTGATGACGTCATCTAAATGAAAAACCGTGGTGACTAATCTTGTAGAGAATTGTCTCAGCTATAACATATCAAAATTTGGAAGAAAATAGACCACCTATTACTGAAATATTATCAAATGAATACAAAAATGATTACGTCATTTTTTTTAAATCATTTTTTTGAATTCATATGGAAATATGATGACGTCAGACCATGCGATCGGCAAAAATTCTGCATGAATTCAAATCTACAACTCCCAGGCTTTCAGAATATGCAAAGAAATTGGGGGGTTTCCTCCCATTCTGACGAGCTATGGCGGATTCTATATAGGCATGTTTTTACCACATTTTACATTAGAATGCCCATTGACGCGCGCACGAATTTGAAAGTTTCACGCACGCGTGTGGCATTATGGAAGGTCGAGAAAGACTGTAAATAGTTGGAAATTGTCAAGAATAGTGTCAGGAAGACAAACCATGCGAAAAAACGGCGTTCTTACGTTATGTACGCGCTGCGCGCGCGCATAACGCGCACACGGACGCGCACGGACGGAAAATTTTTAAATGCTTAAAATGTCCTGAACCGTACTCTAATTTGAATAAAAAGTGATTTTGAGCATTTCTAAATTTTGACGCGCGCGTACGTGCGCGTCATAATGCGTGCGCGGATTTTGATGACATTTTATGTTGACCCTTGACCTGAAGTTCATGTGTGTCAAATATGGTTCATTTTTGATGACTTGTTATGAAGATATGAACGATAATGTGATTTCACAAAATGGCGCCTGGATGACGTCATGATGACCTGATGACCTTGAAAAAGATTTTGGAGCTTGACCATATATGACCTGATGAGTGACGG
Organism: Heliocidaris erythrogramma; assembly: GCA_025617745.1. Classification (NCBI taxonomy): domain Eukaryota; kingdom Metazoa; phylum Echinodermata; class Echinoidea; order Camarodonta; family Echinometridae; genus Heliocidaris; species Heliocidaris erythrogramma. The sequence goes on from CM046869.1 coordinate 23,466,788, forward strand.
AAATGTCATGAAAATTGACTGAAAAGTTTTTGAGATTTCGTTGCAACAAGAAAGTGGGAGAAAATAAAAATAAACTAGACATTGAATTCGTCACTGAAGACGAATTAGGTGATCTGTCTTTTGATCTTGATATTTTTGACGAAGACGACTGACAAAATGATAATGTGAAAGATGAGGTTGATATCACGATGAGATTAATTATAATGAATCTATTCACGATTTTTATGATTTCAGCCTTTTCCTAGCATTTTCAATTCGTAGGCTCTACTACCTATTTTAGTGAAATAGCACCCCCTTTGTTTCAATGGGGCATAAAGTGTGTGAACATGAATTTTGGATGATTCGTGGATATCATGACAGTGATGATGATAATGATGTTGATGATAATCATCATGACAGTAATGATAATGATATTGATGATAATCATGATGATGATCATTATATCATGACAGTGATGATGATAATGATGTTGATGATAATCATCATCATGGTGATGATGATGATGCTATAATGATGATGATGATGATGGTGATGATGATGATGATAATGGTGATGACCATGACTGAAATGACATTGACCTTAGCCATGCCAAATATGAAAGAGAAATTACATTTCGTGAAGAAGATACGACCATAAGTTGATTTTTTACAAAATGGCGCCTGGATGACGTCACAATAATCTGATGACCTTGAAAAAGATGCGGGAACTTGACCTTATTAGGATTGATGACTGACAAAAATTTGAATATAATTGACCAAGCCCATTTTGAGAAATTGTGATATCAAATAGGACTATTTGATATTGCAGGATACTGGGAGATAAATCCCATAGCTCTAATACACGACAGGGAATCACAATTTCCATAGGGTTGTACACAAACTACTGCACACTACTTTCTAATAGATATAACACGGAAAATAAGGCAGTTTATTGCATGGTTTGTGATTGTTTATGTTATAATAGTCGAAGAGGATGGTAAAATGACAAGCAAAAACAAGCAAAAACAAGCAAAAAAAAAAAAAAAAAAAATTTATGGACCCACCGGGGATCGAACCTGGGTCACCGGAATGGGAGTCAAGTGCTTTGACCAATATACCAAAATATTTCCCATAGAGATAACACGTAAACGAAAAACGGGATTCTCAAATCACATTTTGTAGTTTAAAATTGACAATGATCCCGACATCAGATTGAAAAAACCGAACCCTCATAGAAAGAGTATTTATCAGGCTACAACATATTAAAATCTGGAAGGAAATAGACGAAAAATAACTGAGATACTGCTCAGAGAACGATGTCATGTAGATTCATGATTCAAAAAAAAATCATCTTCCATAGACATAACACGCAAATAGGGGAAATTCTGACATGTCGTTTTTAATTGAAAATTTCACTGTGATGACGTCATCTAAATGAAAAACCGTGGTGACTAATCTTGTAGAGAATTGTCTCAGCTATAACATATCAAAATTTGGAAGAAAATAGACCACCTATTACTGAAATATTATCAAATGAATACAAAAATGATTACGTCATTTTTTTAAAATCATTTTTTTGAATTCATATGGAAATATGATGACGTCAGACCATGCGATCGGCAAAAATTCTGCATGAATTCAAATCTACAACTCCCAGGCTTTCAGAATATGCAAAGAAATTGGGGGGTTTCCTCCCATTCTGACGAGCTATGGCGGATTCTATATAGGCATGTTTTTACCACATTTTACATTAGAATGCCCATTGACGCGCGCACGAATTTGAAAGTTTCACGCACGCGTGTGGCATTATGGAAGGTCGAGAAAGACTGTAAATAGTTGGAAATTGTCAAGAATAGTGTCAGGAAGACAAACCATGCGAAAAAACGGCGTTTTTACGTTATGTACGCGCTGCGCGCGCGCATAACGCGCACACGGACGCGCACGGACGGAAAATTTTTAAATGCTTAAAATGTCCTGAACCGTACTCTAATTTGAATAAAAAGTGATTTTGAGCATTTCTAAATTTTGACGCGCGCGTACGTGCGCGTCATAATGCGTGCGCGGATTTTGATGACATTTTATGTTGACCCTTGACCTGAAGTTCATGTGTGTCAAATATGGTTCATTTTTGATGACTTGTTATGAAGATATGAACGATAATGTGATTTCACAAAATGGCGCCTGGATGACGTCATGATGACCTGATGACCTTGAAAAAGATTTTGGAGCTTGACCATATATGACCTGATGAGTGACGGAAATGTCATGAAAATTGACTGAAAAGTTTTTGAGATTTCGTTGCAACAAGAAAGTGGGAGAAAATAAAAATAAACTAGACATTGAATTCGTCACTGAAGACGAATTAGGTGATCTGTCTTTTGATCTTCATATTTTTGACGAAGACGAATGACAAAATGATAATGTGAAACATGACGTTGATATCGGTAATTATAATCAATCTATTCGCAAGTTTTATGATTTCAGCCTTTTCCTAGCATTTTCAATTCGTAGGCTCTACTACCTATTTTAGTGAAATAGCGTCCCCTTTGTTTCAATGGGGCATAGAGTGTGTGAACATGAATTTTGGATGATTCGTGGATATCATGACAGTGATGATGATAATGATGTTGATAATCATCATCATCATCACGAATATCATCATGACGATGATGATGGTGATGATAATGATAATGATGATAATATACCCTGATAGCAGAAAGTGGTAAAAATTACGTGATATTTACGTCGTGGTTTTCGTCTTTTTTACGTCCTGTAATTACGTCAATAAGACGACAACTTGCACCAACGCAAGACGTCAAGAGGACGTCTTATTTTGACGTCATCTGTACACTGCAAAAACTGAAGTGCTGAGCACTTTTTGAGGGCATGCATAGGGATTGCACTCAGAGTGCTATTGAATGCACACAGCGTGCTATTTCAGCACTTTCACGGGAGCTGGACCGGCTCCTTAAACTGCTAAACATTCATTAAAAAAATGATTTGGGCGAGCTTCGAACCAGGGTCCGCTGATCGAGAATTGCTGGCATTACCGCTAGACTAACTCACATTGTACGATTTAGAGCAGATCATATTGTTACATAGTGAATTTACGACACCATATAGTTCATGTTATCTACTTGACTCCCATGACTAAACTGAATTGCAAGAAGCATTTGTTAGTCCATCGGTAACGTCAGCGCCTCTCAATCAGCGGAACCTGGTTCGAGGCTCGCCACGGTCACATTTTTTTTTTGCTGGTAAATTAGCACACTACAAGTGCTATAAACAGGATTTCAGGTGCAGTCACTATAGTTTTTACGGTGTACAAGACGTAGAGATGACGTCAAAATAAGACGTCCTCTTGACGTCTTGCGTTGGTGTAAGTTGTCGTCTTATTGACGTAATTACAGGACGTAAAAAAGACGAAAACCGCGACGTAAATATCACGTCATTTTTAACACTTTCTGCTATCAGGGAAGAGGAATGAAGACGTAGAGATGACGTCAAAATAAGACGTTCTCTTGACGTCTTGCGTTGGTGCAAGTTGTCGTCTTATTGACGTAATTACAAGACGTAAAAAAGACGAAAACCACGACGTAAATATCACGTCATTTTTTAACACTTTCTGCTATCAGGGTAATGACGATGATAATGATGATTATGATGGTGATAATGATGATGATTGATGGTGATGATAATGATGCTGATGATAATCATCATCATCATGAATATCATCTCAGTGATGATGATATTGATGTTGATGATAATAATGATGATGATAATGATAATGGTGATGACCATGACTGAAGTGACATTGACCTTAGCCATGCCAAATATGAAAGAGAGATGACATTTCGTGAAGAAGATACGATCATAAGTTGATCTTTACAAAATGGCGCCTGGATGACGTCACAATAATCTGATGACCTTGAAAAAGATGCGGGAACTTGACCTTATTAGGACTGATGACTGACAAAAATTTGAAGATAATTGACTAAACCAATTCTGAGATATTGTGATGTCAAATAGGACTATTTGATATTGCAGGATGCTTGGGAGATAAACCCCATAGCTCTAATACACGACAGGGAATCACAATTTCCGTAGGGTTGTACACAAACTACTGCACACTACTTTCTAATAGATATAACACGGAAAATAAGGCAGTTTATTGCATGGTTTGTGATTGTTTATGTTATAATAGTTGAAGAGGATGGTAAACTGACAGGCAAAAAGAAGCAAAAAAAAAAAAAAAAAAATTATGGACCCACCGGGGATCGAACCTGGGTCACCGGAATGGGAGTCAAGTGCTTTGACCAATATACCAAAATATTTCCCATAGAGATAACACGTAAACGAAAAACGGGATTCTCAAATCACATTTTGTAGTTTAAAATTGGCAATGATCCCGACATCAGATTGAAAAAACCGAACCCTCATAGAAAGAGTATGTATCAGGCTACAACATATTAAAATCTGGAAGGAAATAGACCAAAAATAACTGAGATACTGCTCAGAGAACGATGTCATGTAGATTCATGATTCGAAAAAAAATCATCTTCCATAGACATAACACGCAAATAGGGGAAATTCTGACATGTCGTTTTAAATTGAAAAGCTCACTGTGATGACGTCATCCAAATGAAAAATGGTGGTGATAATGTTGTAGAGAATTGCCTCAGCTATGACATATCAAAATTTGGGAGAAAATCGACCACCTATTACTGAAGTATTATGAAATGAATACAAAAATGATGACGTCATTTTTTCAAAATCATTTTTTTGAGTTCATATGCAAATAGCATGACGTCAGAACATGAGATCGGCAAAAATTCTGCATGAATTCAAATCTACAACTCTCAGGCTTTCAGAATATGTAAAGAAATTGGGGGGTTTTCGTGCATTCTGACAAGCTATGGCGGATTTTAGATAGGCATGTTTTTACCACTTTTTACATTAGAATGCCCATTGACGCGCGCACGAATTTGAAAGTTTCACGCACGCGTGTTGCATTATGGAAGGTCGAGAAAGACTGTAAATAGTTGGAAATTGTCAAGAAGAGTGTCAGGAAGACAAACCATGCGAAAAAACGGCGTTTTTACGTTATGTACGCGCTGCGCGCGCGCATAACGCGCACACGGACGCGCACGGACGGAAAATTTTAAAATGCTTAAAATGTCCTGAACCGTACTCTAATTTGATTAAAAAGTGATTTTGAGCATTTCTAAATTTTGACGCGCGCGTACGTGCGCGTCATGATGCGTGCGCGGATTTTGATGACATTTTATGTTGACTCTTGACCTGAAGTTCATGTGTGTCAAATATGGTTCATTTTTGATGACTCGTTATGAAGATATGATTGATAATGTGATTTCACAAAATGGCGCCTGGATGACGTCATGATGACCTGATGACCTTGAAAAAGATTTTGGAGCTTGACCTTATATGACCTGATGACTGACGGAAATGTCATGAAAATTGACTGAAAAGTTTTTGAGATTTCGTTGCAACAAGAAAGTGGGAGAAAATAAAAATAAATAAATAATAATAATAATAAAGAAATAAAGAAAGAAAATTCTGACGAATATAAGAGGTGATCTGTCGACTACGACAGATCACCTAACTAGAAATTTAATTCGTCACTGGAGACGAATTAGGTGATCTGTCTTGATCTTGATATTTTTGACGAAGACGAATGACAAAATGATGATATGAAACATGACGTTGATATCGGTAATTATAATGAATCTATTCACAATTTTTATGATTTCAGCCTTTTCCTAGTATTTTCAATTCGTAGGCTCTACTACCTATTTTAGTGAAATAGCGCCCCCTTTGTTTCAATGGGGCATAGAGTGTGTGAACAGGAATTTTGGATGATTCGTGAATATCATGACAGTGATGATGATAATGATGTTGATAATCATTATGATCATCATGAATATCATCATGACGATGATGATGATGGTGATGATAATGATGATAATGATGATAATATAATGACGATGATAATGATGATTATGATGGTGATAATGATGATGATTGATGGTGATGATAATGATGCTGATGATAATCATCATCATCATGAATATCATCTCAGTGATGATGATATTGATGTTGATGATAATCATGATGATGATAATGATAATGGTGATGACCATGACTGAAGTGACATTGACATTAGCCATGCCAAATATGAAAGATGACATTTCGTGAAGAAGATACGATCATAAGTTGATCTTTACAAAATGGTGCCTGGATGACGTCACAATAATCTGATGACCTTGAAAAAGATGCGGGAAATTGACCTTATTAGGACTGATGACTGACAAAAATTTGAAGATAATTGACTAAGCCAATTCTGAGAAATTGTGATATCAAATAGGACTATTTGATATTGCAGGATACTTTGGAGATAAACCCCATAGCTCTAATACACGACAGGGAATCACAATTTCCATAGGGTTGTACACACTACTTTCTAATAGATATAACACGGAAAATAAGGCAGTTTATTGCATGGTTTGTGATTGTTTATGTTATAATAGTCGAAGAGGATGGTAAAATGACAGGCAAAAAGAAGCAAAAAAAAATAATAAAAATTATGGACCCCGGGGATCGAACCTGGGTCACCGGTGTGGGAGTCAAGTGCTTTGACCAATATACCAAAATATTTCCCATAGAGATAACACGTAAACGAAAAACGGGATTCTCAAATCAAATTGTGTAGTTTAAAATTGACAATGATCCCGACATCAGATTGAAAAAACCGAACCCTCATAGAAAGAGTATTAATCAGGCTACAACATATTAAAATCTTGAAGGAAATAGACGAAAAATAACTGAGATACTGCTCACAGAACAATGTCATGTACATTCATGATTCGAAAAAAAATCATCTTCCATAGACATAACACGCGAATAGGGAAAATTCTGACATGGCATCTTTAATTGAAAATTTCAGTGTGATGACGTCATCAAAATGAGAAATGGTGAACACTGATCTTGTAGATAATTGTATCAGTTATAACATATCAAAATTTGGAAGAAAATTGACCACCTGTTACTGAATTATTATCAAATGAATACAAGAATGATGACGTCATTTTTTCAAAATCATTTTTTTGAGTTCATATGCAAATATGATGACGTCAGAACATGAGATCGGCAAAAATTCTGCATGAATTCAAATCTACATCTCCCAGGCTTTCAGAATATGTAAAGAAATTAGGGGGTTTCCGCCCATTCTGACGAGCTATGGCAGATTCTATATAGGCATGTTTTTACCACTTTTTACATTAGAATGCCCATTGACGCGCGCACGAATTTTAAAGTTTGACGCACGCGTGTGGTATTATGGAAGGTCGAGAATGACTGTAAATAGTTGAAAATTGTCAAGAATAGTGTCAGGAAGACAAACCATGCGAAAAAACGGCGTTTTTACGTTATGTACGCGCTGCGCGCGCGCATAACGCGCACACGGACGCGCACGGACGGAAAATTTTGAAATGCTTAAAATGTCCTGAACCATACTCTAATTTGACTAAAAAGTGATTTTGAGCATTTTTAAATTTTGACGCGCGCGTACGTGCGCGTCATGATGTGCGCGCGGATTTTGATGACATTTTCTGTTGACCCTTGACCTGAAGTTAATATATGCCAAATATGGTTCATTTTTGATGACTGGTTATGAAGATATTATTGATAATGTCATTTTGCAAAATGGCGCCTGGATGACGTCACGATGACCTAATGACCTTGAAAAATATTTTTCAGCTTGACCTTATATGACCTGATGACTGATAGAAATGTCATGAACATTGACTGAGAAGTTTTTGAGATTTATTGGAAACAAGAAAGTGGGAGAAAATAAAAATAAATAAATAACTAGAAATTTAATTCGTCATGGGGACGAATTAGGTGATCTGTCTTTTGATCTTAATATTTTTGACGAAGACGAATTACAAAATGATAATGTGAAAGATGATGTTGATATCACGATGACATTAATTATAATGAATCTATTGACGATTTTTATGATTTCAGCCTCTTCCTAGCATTTTCAATTCGTAGGCTCTACTACCTATTTTAGTGAAATAGCGCCCCCTTTGTTTCAATGGGGCATAAAGTGTGTGAACATGAATTTTGGATGATTCGTGGATATCATGACAGTGATGGTGATAATGATGTTGATGATAATCATCATCATGAATATCATCATGACAGTAATGATAATAATGTTGATGATAATCATGATGATCATTATATCATGACAGTGATGATGATAATGATGTTGATGATAATCATCATCATCATGAATATCATCATGACAGTGAAGATAATCATCATGAATATCATCACAGTGATGATGATAATGATGTTGATGATAATCATGATGATAATCACGATGACCATGACTGAAATGACATTGACCTTAGCCATGCCAAATATGAAAGAGAGATGACATTTCGTGAAGAAGAAACAATCATTAGTTGATTTTTACAAAATGGCGCCTGGATGACGTCACAATAATCTGATGACCTTGAAAAAGATGCGGGAACTTGACCTTATTAGGACTGATGACTGACAAAAATTTGATATTGCAGGATACTGGGAAATAAATCCCATAGCTCTAATACACGACAGGGAATCACAATTTCCTTAGGGTTATACACAAACTACTGCACACTACTTTCTAATAGATATAACACGGAAAATAAGGCAGTTTATTGCATGGTTTGTGATTGTTTATGTTATAATAGTCGAAGAGGATGGTAAAATGACAGGCAAAAAGAAGCAAAAAAAAAAAAAGTTTATGGACCCACCGGGGATCGAACCTGGGTCACCGGAATGGGAGTCAAGTGCTTTGACCAATATACCAAAATATTTCCCATAGAGATAACACGTAAACGAAAAACGGGATTCTCAAATCACATTTTGTAGTTTAAAATTGACAATGATCCTGACATCAGATTGAAAAAACCGAACCCTCATAGAAAGAGTATTTATCAGGCTACAACATATTAAAATCTGGAAGGAAATAGACGAAAAATAACTGAGATACTGCTCAGAGAACGATGTCATGTAGATTCATGATTCGAAAAAAAATCATCTTCCATAGACATAACACGCAAATAGGGAAAATTCTGACATGTCGTTTTTAATTGAAAATTTCACTGTGATGACGTCATCAAAATGAAAAACCGTGGAAACTAATCTTGTAGAGAATTGTGTCAGCTATAACATATCAAAATTTGGAAGAAAATCGACTACTTATTACTGAAATATTATCAAATAAATACGAAAATGATGACGTCACTTTTTTCAAAATCATTTTTTTGAGTTCATATGCAAATAGGATGACGTCAAAACATGAGCTCGGCAAAAATTCTGCATGAATTCAATTCTACATCTCTCAGGCTTTCAGAATATGTAAAGAAATTGGGGGGTTTCCACCCATTCTGACGAGCTATGGCGGATTTTATATAGGCATGTTTTTACCACTTTTTACATTAGAATGCCCATTGACGCGCGCACGAATTTTAAAGTTTGACGCGCGCGTGTTGCATTATGGAAGGTCGATAATGACTGTAAATAGTTGGAAATTGTCAAGAATAGTGTCAGAAAGACATACCGTGCGAAAAAACGGCGTTTTTACGTTATGTACGCGCTGCGCGCGCGCATAACGCGCACACGGACGCGCACGGACGGAAAATTTTTAAATGCTTAAAATGTCCTGAACCGTACTCTAATTTGATTAAAAAGTGATTTTGAGAATTTTTAAATTTTGACGCGCGCGTACGTGCGCGTCATGATGCGTGCGCGGATTTTGATGACATTTTATGTTGACCCTTGACCTGAAATTCATGTGTGTCAAATATGGTTCATTTTTGATGACTTGTTATGAAGATATGATTGATAATGTGATTTCACAAAATGGCGCCTGGATGACGTCACGATGACCTGATGACCTTGAAAAAGATTTTTCAGCTTGGCCTTATATGACCTGATGACTGACGGAAATGTCATGAAAATAGACAGGAAAGTTTTTGAGATATTGTGGAAACAAGAAAGTGGGAGAAAATAAAAATAAACTAGAAATTTAATTCGTCATGGGGACGAATTAGGTGATCTGTCTTTTGATCTTAATATTTTTGACGAAGACGAATGACAAAATGATAATGTGAAAGATGATGTTGATATCACGATGACATTAATTATAATGAATCTATTGACGATTTTTATGATTTCAGCCTCTTCCTGGCATTTTCAATTCGTAGGCTCTACTACCTATTTTAGTGAAATAGCACCCCCTTTGTTTCAATGGGGCATAAAGTGTGTGAACATGAATTTTGGATGATTCGTTGATATCATGACAGTGATGGTGATAATGATGATGATAATCATGATGATGATCATTATATCATGACAGTGATGATGATAATGATGTTGATGATAATCATCATCATCATGAATATCATGACAGTGATGATAATGATGTTGATTATAATCAACATCATCATCATGAATATCATCACAGTGATGATGATAATGATGTTGATAATAGTCATGATGATAATCATGATGACCATTACTGAAATGACATTGACCTTAGCCATGCCAAATATGAAAGAGAGATGACATTTCGTGAAGAAGAAACAATCATTAGTTGATTTTTACAAAATGGCGCCTGGATGACGTCACAATAATCTGATGACCTTGAAAAAGATGCAGGAAGTTGACCTTATTAGGACTGATGACTGACAAAAATTTGAATATAATTGACCAAGCCAATTTTTATATGAAATAGGACGATTTGATATTGCAGGATACTTGGGAGATAAACCCCATACTCTAATACACGACAGGGAATCAACATTTCCATAGGGTTGTACACAAACTACTGCACACTACTTTCTAATAGACATAACACGGAAAATAAGGCAGTTTATTACATGATTTGTGATTGTTTATGTTATAATAGTCGAAGAGGATGGTAAAATGACAGGCAAAAAGAAGCAAAAAAAAAAAAAAAATTATGGACCCACCGGGGATCGAACCTGGGTCACCTGAATGGGAGTCAAGTGCTTTGACCAATATACCAAAATATTTCCCATAGAGATAACACGTAAACGAAAAACGGGATTCTCAAAACACATTTTGTAGTTTAAAATTGACAATGATCCCGACATCACATTGAAAAAACCGAGCCCTCATAGAAAGAGTATTTATCAGGCTACAACATATTAAAATCTGGAAGGAAATAGACCAAAAATAACTGAGATACTGCTCAGAGAACGGTGTCATGTAGATTCATGATTCGAAAAATAATCATCTTCCATAGACATAACACGCAAATAAGCAAAATTCTGACATGTCGTTTTTAATTGAAAATTTCACTGTGATGACGTCATCAAAATGAAAAATGGTGGAAATTGATCTTGTAGAGAATTGTCTCAGCTATAACATATCAAAATTTGGAAGAAAATCGACTTCCTATTACTGAAATATTATCAAATGAATACAAAAATGATGACGTCATTTTTTTAAAATCATTTTTTTGAAATCATATGGAAATATGATGACGTCAGACCATGCGATCGGCAAAAATTCTGCATGAATTCAAATCTACAACTCCCAGGCTTTCAGAATATGTAAAGAAATTGGGGGGTTTCCTCCCATTCTGACGAGCTATGGCGGATTCTATGTAGGCATGTTTTTACCACTTTTTACATTAGAATGCCCATTGACGCGCGCACGAATTTTAAAGTTTGACGCGCGCGTGTTGCATTATGGAAGGTCAATAATGACTGTAAATAGTTGGAAATTGTCAAGAATAGTGTCAGAAAGACAAACCATGCGAAAAACGGCGTTTTTACGTTATGTACGTGCTGCGCGCGCGCATAACGCGCACACGGACGCGCACGGACGGAAAATTTTAAAATGCTTAAAATGTCCTGAACCGTACTCTAATTTGATTAAAAAGTGATTTTGAGCATTTTTAAATTTTGACGCGCGCGTACGTGCGCGTCATAATGCGTGCGCGGATTTTGATGACATTTTATGTTGACCCTTGACCTGAAATTCATGTGTGTCAAATATGGTTCATTTTTGATGACTTGTTATGAAGATATGATTGATAATGTGATTTCACAAAATGGCGCCTGGATGACGTCACGATGACCTGATGACCTTGAAAATGATATTTTCGCTTGACCTTACATGACATGATAACTGACGGCAATGTCATGAAATTTGACTGAAAAGTTTTAGAGATTTCGTGGAAACAAGAAAGGGGGAGAAAATAAAAATAAATAATAATAATAATAAAGAAATAAAGAAAGAAAATTCTGACGAATATAAGAGGTGATCTGTCGACTACGACAGATCACCTAATAATAATAAAGAAAGAAAATTCTGACGAATATAAGAGGTGATCTGTCACTATGACAGATCACCTAATAAATAAATAAAGAAAGAAAATTCTGACGAAATTAAAAGGTGATCTGTCATGACAGATCACCTAATAAATAATAATAAAGAAATAAAGAAAGAAAATTCTGACGAATATAAGAGGTGATCTGTCGACTACGACAGATCACCTAATAATAATAATAACTAGAAATTTAATTCGTCATGGGGACGAATTAGGTGATCTGTCTTTTGATCTTAATATTTTTGACGAAGACGAATGACAAAATGATAATGTGAAATATGATGTTGATATCACGATGACATTAATTATAATGAATCTATTGACGATTTTTATGATTTCAGCCTCTTCCTAGCATTTTCAATTCATAGGCTCTACTACCTATTTTAGTGAAATAGCACCCCCTTTATTTCAATGGGGCATAAAGTGTGTGAACATGAATTTTGGATGATTCGTGGATATCATGACAGTGATGGTTATAATGATGTTGATGATAATCATCATCATGAATATCATCATGACAGTAATGATAATAATGTTGATGATAATCATGATGATGATCATTATATCATGACAGTGATGTTGATAATAATGTTGATAATCATGATGATGATCATTATATCATGACAGTGATGATGATAATAATGTTGATAATCATGATGATGATCATTATATCATGACAGTGATGATGATAATGATGTTGATGATAATCATCATCATGAATATCATGACAGTGATGATAATAATGTTGATGATAATCATCATCATCATGAATATCATGACAGTGATGATGATAATGATGTTAATGATAATCATGATAATCATGATGACCATGACTGAAATGACATTGACCTTAGCCATGCCAAATATGAAAGAGAGATGACATTTCGTGAAGAAGATACAATCATTAGTTGATTTTTACAAAATGGCGCCTGGATGACGTCACAATAATCTGATGATCTTGAAAAAGATGCGGGAACTTGACCTTATTAGGACTGATGACTGACAAAAATTTGAATATAATTGACCAAGCCAATTTTAAGAAATTGTGATATCAAATAGGACGATTTGATATTGCAGGATACTGGGAGATAAATCCCATAGCTCTAATACACGACAGGGAATCACAATTTCCATAGGGTTGTACACAAACTACTGCACACTACTTTCTAATAGATATAACACGGAAAATAAGGCAGTTTATTGCATGGTTTGTGATTGTTTATGTTATAATAGTCGAAGAGGATGGTAAAATGACAGGCAAAAAGAAGCAAAAAAAAAAAAAAATTTATGGACCCATCGGGGATCGAACCTGGGTCACTGGAATGGGAGTCAAGTGCTTTGACCAATATACCAAAATATTTCCCATAGAGATAACATGTAAACGAAAAACGGGATTCTCAAATCACATTTTGTAGTTTAAAATTGACAATGATCCCGACATCAGATTGAAAAAACCGAACCCTCATAGAAAGAGTATTTATCAGGCTACAACATATTAAAATCTGGAAGGAAATAGACCAAAAATAACTGAGATACTGCTCAGAGAACGATGTCACGTAGATTCATGATTCGAAAAAAAATCATCTTCCATAGACATAACACGCAAATAGGGGAAATTCTGACATGTCGTTTTTAATTGAAAATTTCACTGTGATGACGTCATCAAAATGAAAAACCATGGTGACTGATCTTGTAGAGAATTGTCTCAGCTATAACATATCAAAATTTGGAAGAAAATTGACCTCTTATTACTGAAATATTATCAAATGAATACAAAAATGATGACGTCATTTTTTCTAAATCATTTTTTTGAGTTCATATGCAAATAGGATGACGTCAGAACATGAGATCGGCAAAAATTCTGCATAAATTCATATCTGCAACTCTCAGGCTTTCAGAATATGTAAAGAAATTGGGAGGTTTCCGTGCATTCTGACGAGCTATGGCGGATTTTAGATAGGCATGTTTTTACCACTTTTTACATTAGAATGCCCATTGACGCGCGCACGAATTTGAAACTTTGACGCACGCGTGTGGCATTATGGAAGGTCGAGAATGACTGTAAATAGTTGGAAATTGTCAAGAACAGTGTCAGGAAGACAAACCATGCGAAAAAACGGCGTTTTTACGTTATGTACGCGCTGCGCGCGCGCATAACGCGCACACGGACGTGCACGGACGGAAAATTTTGAAATGCTTAAAATGTCCTGAACCATACTCTAATTTGACTAAAAAGTGATTTTGAGCATTTTTAAATTTTGACGCGCGCGTACGTGCGCGTCATGATGTGCGCGCGGATTTTGATGACATTTTCTGTTGACCCTTGACCTGAAGTTAATATATGCCAAATATGGTTCATTTTTGATGACTGGTTATGAAGATATTTTTGATAATGTCATTTTGCAAAATGGCGCCTGGATGACGTCACGATGACCTAATGACCTTGAAAAATATTTTTCAGCTTGACCTTATATGACCTGATGACTGATAGAAATGTCATGAACATTGACTGAGAGGTTTTTGAGATTTATTGGAAACAAGAAAGTGGGAGAAAATAAAAATAAATAATAAATAAATAAATAATAAATAAATAAAGAAAGAAAATTCTGACGAAATTAAGAGGTGATCTGTGATGACAGATCACCTAATAAAGAAATAAAGAAAGAAAATTCTGACGAATATAAGAGGTGATCTGTCGACTACGACAGATCACCTAAAAAGTTTCGAAGATTCCATTCCGGGTGTGCGCGGAGTGAACTTTCTGCGCAATATTTCTCTCTTCGGACGAGCACGTCCAAACTCCAAGGCCACGCATTACTAACATCAAAGGCACGGCGATCAGGACTCCGACACACATCAATCAGGCGTGCCTAGCTTGAAGGTCAACGGACTTTAGCGATGTGGATAAAGAGAGAGGGAGAAGAGAGAGTTTATGATTGAAGTTATAGTAGACGGACGAGACTGGGAGAGGAAGCAGACGTGAGATGTGACTTGAACACCTAAGAAGAATTTCAATCTCTGGGACGTGTTGAAGGGGTATCAATGAGGAGGGGATCCGCATTTTTTTTTGTTGAGGGGGGGGGGGGCGTCCGCTAACCCCACCTTATACTGGATACGCCACTGCCAGTTGCAGGCACACACTCCTGTCAGTCACGATGTTTATGACAGGTTCTGAATTATCCAGCCCATTGTCTAGCTTTAATATTATACTTGACTCAAAACACAAATTAATATTTTCTGTTATTTTTTTGTTTTGTTTTGTTTTGCTTTGTTTTGTTTTGTGTTTTATTTGGTTATAGTTTTTGCTTAAAGATTATGTGTGATTGGGGCTGGGGTCGATGAGGTTGGTGGATATCAGTAGAAAGAGGGAAGGAAAGTTTGAATATTTGATTTACACTATCTAGAGGAGTAAATACGTAACCTAGAATCACATTTTACGCACGTCATTCTTGTTGGTTGAGCTGAAGAATTAGAACTCTGGATTTAGAGATAGGAAAATAATTGAAGAAATTATTAAAAATCAAAAAGTATAAGAGAGTATGTGTGATTAGAAATATCTGCAGATATGTGATAGCAGTTCCATTAACATATGTCTTTTTACCAATGGTCCTATATATATGCAATACCAGCATGTGAAGGGACATACCCCCCCCCCCTCCCCCGCCCTCACCCGCCCCTTTTTCATGAGATGGGTCTCTTTCATTTTCACCTTTTCGTTCAACCGGTAAATCCGGTGTGAAAACGATATTATTCTCTTTCATACTTATCTGCCCATCATCTTTTTTTTACTGCATTTCCTTAATGGTTGCCCATTCATTCATATATTTTTTATTCATTTATTTATTCTTTTGCATTCTCTTCGTCATTCTAATTTTATGTTTGTCATCTTTCGTCTAATTTCTCTCTTTTTCTCTCTCTATCTCTCTCTCTCTCTTACTACAACTATTACGCATTTTTACTCTCCTTCTCTACGGTATAATTCCCTGTGTGAATATCTGCCACCTATAGAAATTTTGAATCATGCGTGGTCTGCAGTTGACATAACCGTTGACGCTGCACTCCCGTAACTCCAAAATGATTTAATTAATGAAAATGGGTCAAATCACTTGATGTCTGGTTGCACAGACTATTCAGATTCGGTTGAGCGCTCATGAGAAGCCTCCGGGACTTGTAATCATTTCCCCGTCAATTCTTTTTCTATCATAAGAAGCGGTTTCACCCTCCCAATAAATATAACCATAACTATATCTGTAATTAAAGGTGGGGCTGAAACAAATATTGCACAAATGACATGTATTTGAAGAGAAATACTATTAGATGTCTAGGAGTTTGTTTTATTTTAAAGCGTTTTAGAGGGCGCTGCACTGTAGCGACTGCCATTTTGAGTGTATCTCAAATTTATATACCTTATCAAGACTTGAGTCTTAAATCTTGAATCTTAAATCCTGAGTTTCGAATCTTAAGTCTCAAATGTTGACTCTCGAATCATGAGTCTCGAATCATAAGTATCGAATCATGAGTCTTGAATCTTCGGTCTCTAATCACTATTCTTGAATCTTGAGTCTTGAATTTTGAATTTTTACTCTTGAGTCTTGAATCTCGAATCTGATATGCTGATTTTCTAATCTTGGGTCTCAAATATTGAGTGAATCTTGAGTCTTGAATTTTGAATCTTAAATGTTGTGTCTTGAATCTTGAGTCTCGAATCAGGAGTCTTGAATATTGAGTCTCGAATTATGAGTCTTGAATCTTTGGTCTCGAATCATTCTTGAATCTTGAGTCGTCTTGAATTTTGAATTTTCGAATCTTGAGTCTCGAATCATGAGTCTTGAATCTTGAGTCTCGAATCTTGAGTCTCGAATCATGAGTCTTGAATCTTGAGTCTCGAATCTTGAGTAAAAAATTATGAGTCTTGAATTTTGAATCTTAAATATTGAGTCTCGATTCATGAGTCTTGAAGTTTGAGTCTTGAGTCTTGCATTCTGAATCTTGAATCTTGAGTCTCGATATTCCCATCACTCTGAATGCATATTTCCTACAAAATGTTCAACATACATGTATATGTATACTTATAATAATAGTAGTTACAGATATAGTTATGAGAAAAGTGAGACCGCGGCTTTACTATGAGAACTTCGTCTGCGCACGATTTCCTTTCGACTACAATGGAACGTGACTTCGGATGGCCATGAGATTGACGGAGCTTCATCACCATCACCGGGCCGGGTCTCGAAAAACACGGCTGCCGACACATCCCCGGTATATTACGACGGCGTTCCGATGAAACGCGCATGTGTAGAACAAAAATGATGAATAGAGTAAAATATATAAGCGACATGACATATATGTAGGGAGAGAGAATGGATTAGTGGAAAGGAGGAAATTGTCACGATACAATCCTCCTTTCCAGCTGCACAATTTTGTTTTATTTAGTCGTGGTTGGATGAAGGCTTGATTAAAACCTGGTACCTAGTATGGTATGATTGAAATCATTTATACCACAGTTTGTTTGTTTTGATGTCTCATCTCTCCCCACCCCGCCATAAAAATGCTGGGGCTGTACAAAAAGTGAAACACAAGTCCTAAATACGCGATTCCGATTGGTTGAAAGCGAAGTTGCGCTTGATTATTTTTTTTTGTGTGTGTGTGGGTGTGTGTGTTTCGTTTAATCATAACTTTTATGCAGTAGACTCGTGGAGTATCATGTAGATTTGGCGTTCTTACTGCTTCTCTGTCTCCTTTGAATGAGAGTGTATATATTCACTTATTTCAGTTTTAGAGAGGGAAATACATTCGAGGATACACATGAGAAAGGATTTTACACCATTCTGAGTTCTCCCTAGTACCATTACCCCCGAAAAATCACAATAGGACAACTACCCCCCCCCCTCCCCCTTCTTATAGATTTCAAGTATGTAACTTAAAACAACGATAACAGGTTTCTTGATCTTCAAAGTTCTGTCAGCTTCTACAATATTTTATACATTTCGAAGTTCAATTCGATGGGGGCCGAATTTTGCTTTCATATTCATGGAAACATCATCTTATCAAAACTAGTAAAGGAACGTATTCAGATACCGAAACATTTTGGCAAGCAAATATCGAGCAGAAAAAGGCAATCCATTGTGCGAATACAATATGAGAAACTATACTACTTATAGAATGTTTATTCGTCAATATCATTTTCATGCATGAACAAAATATCACAGAGTTATAATGGCTTTACGCAATTCCCCGGTCGTCCTTGGTTGAGTATATGGGATAAACTAAATTGAATTCTCCGTGGTCTGCGCAATGAATTTGGCATTGACTAAACGGCTTCAGCCAATCAGAGTGAGGCAAACTATTGCCCTAAAGCTAGCTTAACCAATCACAGTGCGGCGTTTTAACTTTATTTTGATTGTGTCCACGGCTCTCGCTTTTTTTCCCCATCACTCTTTTGCTACCTTGTTTTTGCCTCGTTCTCGTAATATTGTAGACACGGTTAAGCTCGGACATTTCCGTAAGTCCTCGCCAATCTATCCTCGCATTCATCAATTTACAAACGATAGGTAGATATATGGGATGGAGGATGAATTACCTTGTGTAAGATACGATTTTATTTTGCTGGCTACACAAATTGCTGTGATTGCCGCTGGTTTCCAGTGCCTACAGTATTCACAATGATGCGTTTCTTCTTGTTGTTGTTTTCATCGTTTTTATCTTCTTCTTCTTCTTTTTCTTCTCCTCCTCCTCCTGATCCTTATTCTTCTTATTCTCCATTTTCTTCTTCTTTTTCTTCTCCTTCTTCTTTTTCATCTTCTTCTCCTCCTTCTTCTTCTTCTTCTTCTGCTCCTTCTCCTCCTCCTCCTTCTTCTTCTTCTTCTTCTTCTTCTCTTTCTTTTTCTTCTTCATATTCTTCTCTTTTTTTACAACTCTTACAGCCATTTCATATTAATATGTTATCTAACTCTACCTCTTATTTGTATATTTATTAATCTTTTAAAGTAAATATAAAGTGACTGAATTGCGCATAAATGCGTCTAAAACTGTTTGGAAAAAGTATCGACTATTATAATGGTAATTGTTTGTTGATTGTTTGTTGTTGTTTTTGTTATTTTTTTTGTTTTTGTTATGTGTATGTTTATGTGTGTGTGTGAGTTTAAATAGCAAGGATAACCAACAATATATTTTTTTTCTTATATTACTATGTTTCCTCTGTCATTTGAGCGGACACGCGTAGCCATGATCCTCAAATTTCATTTTTTTTTTGTTACAGAAAAAACATTCCCGCTTTCCTTGGTCTTATTCTAGGTAATCTTGTGCTGATTACATGTCGTCGCAAATGTCTAGGCATAGAATCTTCCTGATCCTACCAACATCCCCACCCTTATGATATAAACTGGTCGCATATTTCCCTTCTCCCGTAATTCATGTCGCTATCCTTCAATTTATCTCCATCTTTAACGCCTTAACTTTCTTGACCTTAAAAAGCATCGCCTTGTACTTTGTGTGTACATGTGGTTTGTCCGTATAGGCCTTTATGACATATAATGTATAGTACATGATATAGTATGATACTAAGTATATGATAATTATATGACATACTATAATATAAAATATATGATTACATAACTTACTTTATATAACAGAACATGTTTTGTAAAATATATATAAATATAATTATATTATATATCATATCTGATATGTTATTATATTGTATCATATTATCTTATATTATATTATATTATATCACACTATATTATCTTATATTACACTATATATTCTACATAATGTATAACTTGTATAGTACGTCATTCATTTTTCAAATTTCTAGAAAATTTTGTGACCTGCAAGGTTTGTTATCCCGTTCGTCAAAATAAATTTATAATAATTGTCCTATACTAGTAAGTTTTATTTATGGTATAACGCAGAAAGAAATATGAAATATGTTGCAAATTTGATCTAAACATTAATAAAAGAGGCCCACATGATTGTTAAAAAATAGAAAGTTTTCACCTTCGTTCTTAGCGCTGTGATGCTATGTTTGAACAATCGTGTATACAGTGTATAAAAACCAAAAACGTCACCTCAAAGGTTTTGGAACCATAGCAACGGTGACTCTATATCTACTTCCAACTCCTCCCCCTTTCTATCTCCCTCTCTCTCTCTATCTCTCTCTCTCTCTCTCTCTCTCTCACCAAAAGGCCAATAGTTTCACGTGTTTCACAAACAAAATACTCACTGAATGTCAATGTCATGGCACTTTCAGTACCCCGAACTTTCGCCTCTTTACACTAGATAATTAGACAAATCAAATATTCATCCTGACGGTAACAATCGAACTTTAAACCCATATTATATATTTTTTAAATTTTTACTATGACATGTTTCAACGCTGGATGCAAGATATGCCCGGAGTAAATCACTATGAAAATATTCCAAACATATATGAATACCATTTGTTCTGAACATCTGTCAAAATGTGTCCGCAATGCAATATCAAAGAAAACAATTGAATATATATATAATTTCCAAATAACTTTGCACGATTTCTTGACCTCGTACTCCATCATTATTTTTTACCACACCCAACTCAAAAATATACGAGAAAAGAAATAACACGTATAGGCCCTTGAAAGTGATTTCATGGAAAATAACATTTATCATTCAAATATACAAAATTCTTTCTTTCTTTCCTTTTCCCCGAGTAACAACTGTAACATTCAAACATCCACACCGCATTCTTTACTCATTGTTGTCACAAAAACATGCAAAGTTTCTAGCCGACATTTGACCAATAACAGACCAGAGAGAAACGTGACTGAATGGTTAAGTTATTTTGAGGGAAAACGTGCACATTTCACAGATTCAAGGTCTTATTACTTTTCGCGATTTTCTGATTGAGATGTAGCGATCTCGTTTCTCTCTCTCTCTCTCGCTCTCTTTCTCTCTCTTTCTCTTCAGCTCTCTCGTTACTCATTTATTAATGTTCATACCTTTCATAATATCATCTTTATACGCTCACTCTCTCTCTCTCTCTCTCTTTACTTTATTTATTTATTTCCCTTTTTGTCGTTCTTTAATTCTCTCCATTTCGAAATAAATATCCCATTGTTTCTTTTCCTATCTGTCATGTAGAATCTCTGCCTCTGCATCTCATTCCCCCATCTTTCTCTTTCTCTCTCTCTCTCATCGTATTCTTTCATATCTCCCCTTTCTCTCCCTCTCTCTCTTTCTCATCCCTTCTCACTGGCTCTCCTCGAGATAGTTATGCCCGATATTTCCTGCTCATATTTTCCATTAATGCACTCAGCTTACCCCCCTTATCCTCGCGAGGCGGCGGCTCAAAACCCACTTCATATTTGTCCTATTTCTTTTTCACTCCAGTAAGCAAAAAAGAAAAAGAAAAAAGATTAGATGAGTAAAATAAGATCTCTAAATTTGACTTGTAAGAGAGGGAATGAAGGACATCAAGAACAAACACAAAAAAAGATCATCTCGAAGAAAGAAATGAGTGAAAGATACAGAGTGAGATATTTCCTCTGAATTTCTTTAATGTGATTTCAACAAAAAAAATGATGACACGAAAAGAGACGTTTTTCTTATAAACCATACAATCACGATTGACTGAGAGCACATTTCGTGCGACCTTCTTGCAATTAATCAGTGTTGAATTGGGGGATACCCCTCACCTTTCTAGTTTTTCTGTTTACTGCTCACACAATGTGGATTACCTTTTTACAGAGTTTCCAAGTTGAGAAAATTATTCGAAAATATACCCATATAGTAAGTACTTAACTTACTCCATGTAGAAAATAACTTTTTTGACCATTTTGATAAATTCCTAAAATGATTAAGATGTTTAATAGTTTTTCATAGCTGTCTTTAATATGTAGGTCTACATGTAGTATATAAAGGATAATTATTTACTAACAATATACATGATATATCTCAAAGATTTTATTTATGGTGATAGCTTTAAAAAAAAATTCGGGGCTTATACTAGGTGTTACAAAGAACATTTCCCACTTTTGATCCTTAATAGTTCAAAAAATATATATCAGATAACACTGTCATTGATATGAGCAATAGCTGAATAGTGTACAATTTTGTTGGAGGTAATTTTAAAATGAAAGGATAAATCAGTATCATTAAATTCAAGATTAATTTTAAGTAAGGGTTCAGATTTTGCTCTATTTTGCTCTATTTTCAATGATGATATTGATTGTGATGATGATGATGTTACAAGCACATGGAAACATGTGCTTACTTTTTTCATGTGCATGCATTTTACCCTTTACCATGAATTCAGACTAGCAGTGCCCAGGGCAATCCATCATGAATTATTAATAAAGCATTCATGTGCCTTGGAGCAAGATACCAGAAGCCTGGTCAGCAGAGCTCTGAAAAGGTGGTATTCATGTCCATTGTTCAGGGTCATTGTAAGCACACACTCACATACACATCATTGGTTCCTGTGTAAAGTTCAACTTTTGTACAGAGGGTTAAAATTTGACCAAAATCTGGAACCTATCTTTAAAATTAATCATGGATTTAATGAAACTTATTTATGCTTTCATATTCAAATCACCTCCAACTAAATTGTACACTATTCAGCTATTACTCATATCAATGACAGTGTTATCTGATATATAGTTTTCGAACTATTAAGGATCAAAAGTGGGAAATGTTTTTTGTAACACCTAGTATTTATAATAAGCCAATGGCAGTCCATGGGTTAAGACCTCGTTCGTCTTTCACGCTCTCTCGGTTCAAAATAGATCTTTTCAAACCATTATTCCTTCTCCTGCATATTCTGTTAAGATGGTCAACCAAATCATACACTCTTTCGGTTGTTTACTTTAAGTGAACTACTTTATACTCTTTTTCTAACTTTCTAACTTTCCGATTTCTAATTACAATGCAGCCTTTTATTGTCACAACATAATTAAATCCCCGCCACCACCTAACTACTGACCTTACATTTACGAATATATCTAGCTCTGCAATGTTTGAAATTATATCATAGTTACCACATACGTGTCTTCTTCCACTTCCTTCCTACCCGACCCCTCCCATACGACCAGAACCATTCCACGGAGTCGCGCCATCAGAAAAGAGAAAAGAAGAAGAAAAAAAAGAAACCCCGCCATTTAATCACCGCACATGTTGGTCATCACAAAAGGTGACCAACCAAAAAATGCCAGGCCCCCATGCAGACAACATAAATGTTTCAGACATGGCGGCCTTGATACATTTCTGCTCCTAGGCCCTTTCTTTTTCTCTTTTTTGTTCTCGAAGAATGTCCAGCGAGCTTAAAAAAGCCAGACAGTGTCTGGACCTCTTGCGCGGACACTGGCCTGGGGATATTTATACTGCACAGGGGCTGCCTCTCCAAATAGCCTTTACCAATAGATAAAGCCAGACCAAGCACATAATGACCATTATGTGTCACACAGG
This sequence comes from Heliocidaris erythrogramma, assembly GCA_025617745.1. Taxonomy (NCBI): domain Eukaryota; kingdom Metazoa; phylum Echinodermata; class Echinoidea; order Camarodonta; family Echinometridae; genus Heliocidaris; species Heliocidaris erythrogramma. The sequence continues at coordinate 23,490,644 of CM046869.1, forward strand.
CTCAGCTGTTGTTACTGCGGAGCATGATGTGGATGATAAAAGATACACAAGTACGGAAGATTTGACCCTGAGCACACTGGCGCACACCACTAGCTGGGGGTGGGGGGAGGGGGCTGTGTATATAGTGCTAGCCCAAACCAAGGTCGTATCAGGTCGTATAGGTTTACAGTGTATTGAATAGAAACGCAAGTCTTGAATGTGCTTCGGTTTTAATTAGGCTTATGCAAGCATTTCCTTTCCATCTAATTTAGTTCTACTGTTTAACGTTATATTTTTTTCGTCCCTAAAGTTTTCTTGCCTGTTTCATTTCTGATTGAAAAGCTCTTGCTGGATCACTCCCTCTCTCCTTTCTTTTCTATTTCTTCTTCTTCTCCTCCTCTATCTTCTTCTTCTTCTTTTTTTCTTCTTCTTCTTCTTCTCCTTCTTCTTCTTCTCTCCTTCTTCTTCTTCTTCTTCTTCTTCTTCTTCTTCTCCTTATTCCTCTTCTTCTTCTTCTTCTTCTTCTCTCTCTTTCTCTTTTTCTCTTTTTATGTTTTTCTGAGATCTCTCCACAGTTGCAGATCCAGATTTTTTTTGTAAATTAAGTCATAAAATCATATTTTTTCTGTTAAGTTCAATTAATCGTTTATACATCCAATCAAATACATGTATGCTACATGTCATTTTACAGAACAGAAGATTTATTATTCATGTTTGCACGTGATTATCATAATTTGCATTAAAAATATATTTAAAAGGCCGATAGACCTTCCTTCGTCATTTGATATTTAGGCCTAAAATCTCAATGGGAAAACTCCCAATTATTTCATTTCTGCTTTTGTTTGTGATTTTAAAAAACAATTTAGAAAATCTTTAGTTCTGCTGATGAAAATACGTTTATATGCACTATTTCCCATACGATCAGAATTATCTATTCCTTCGTTTTGTTGGTTCGTTTGTTTGTTTTTATTCATCTACTAGTATTCATTCGTTCCACATTTTTTTCTTCATAATAGTGGCTCCTTCAGTTGTTAAAACACTGTGTTTTGCAAGAAGATTCGAGTACAGCATCTCTGCCACATTATTTTATTACTTTTTACGTAACAATGCTCTTAATCTATCGAGCAAGTTGTTGCTTGTTACAGCTGTTATGACGTCATTCTAATCACAATCATATACACGTATATTGCTTTTTCGTCGTTCCACCGTCAGTCATTATTATTTATATTTATTTGATCGAGTTTGTTGTACGCATGGTGCAATAACCATTTATTACGATTGCGGAAGATCTGGTTTATGTGGAGGAAAAATAGAAACAGCTCGCTATTTATGCATTCCGAATGGTGTTGCTGCCAAAAGGTAGTAACTCACCTTTTTAACAAAACCGCCTCTATGCTCTAGTAATCAAGGTTAAAATGAAAGAAGTGTTGGACGGTATGTGGAAGACTGTGCAATGCAGATGTCTCACATTTTTAAACAATACTCGCAATACTCATCGGAACTTATTACAGTAAATGAATAGGGAAACATATACCTCCATAGTACAACCTGATCAAGATAGAACGGACTTTAAAAAGAATCCACTTTAAAAAAAAACATCAACCCTGTGCATTACCTTTAGAAATGAGCGAAAATTACAATACCATATGACGTAATCAGAACATGATTTTAGCAGGAATTACAATAGGATATTGTGATCGTTCCAGTAATGATCTGTTCTTATCAGCCATATCAGAAGATCCATCCAACCGTTCTAGACGAAAACCCTTTTTTGCGAAATGAATTTGTCACCTTTTAACACATCATCTCTCAATTAAATATGAATTCATGCAGTTGCTACACGAGTGTCCGAATATATTTTTGCCGGGGAGAAATATTATTCTCCTTAATTAATTGATGGTGTACAGTGCCGGGCGACAACACCCTTTTGTCTTTGGGATTTTGATCAATAGGCTTTCAACTTTAATTGGAAACCTTATCTGAAATTCAATGTCGGTTATGTCCAGTCTTGGTGAATAATTACTGCTGCAATTGAAAGTGGTATAGTTTTCATAACGCCCTGGTATTTTTAGTCACTCCTTACCGTTAAGGTCAATGCACCCACTCATGATAAATAGCAAATAATTGTGCCCCATTGTCATACTGGTTAGTATTTTTGATCGACATGTATCAATATAATCGATTACAGTATCGCAATCGGAAGTGTGGCGCCTTGTTATTATTTTTTTGATGGACTTCCGCTGCTGCTTTTATGTTGTTTATTTCAAATGAAACTGAAGTACTTATATTTCTTAAATTGATGTCCAATGTTTCTCCCAATTTTCATTGTATATTAGCACTTTAAGCAATTTCCTCTAAAACTATGTAGCTTCAAGCAATATTTCATTTTTGCCCGAGTTTTGCCCCGACCTAGCTTCCACCAACAAAATATGTACTGCATTCTATGAAATAGTTTGTTCCTACTCGCTTATAACTTCGAGAAGCATAACTTTTAAGGTATTTAATAATCGAATGATAATTTGTCTTGTTAAAATTTTACTCAGATTGAATATAAAACATCTTTTAAATACGTATCACTGCACTGTTCACAGTTCAAGACAGAAATCTTCAGTATATATTTGTTCAAAGTCTTTTCTTAAATAATCCTGATAGATTGATAATTCATTCATTGCATACAAACACGAGGAATTCTGTTTCGAAACAATGTAACTAATGTACTAAAAAAAAAAAAAAATCAGAGAAACTTGGATTCATAACGACTGGACAAAGATTAGAAAGTTGTGAATTTTGATACCTCAAAATGATATGGGAAAACTTTGTTTTGCAAGGTGATCATAATTACATGTGATGTCGTACAAAGAGGAATTAATCATTTTGTACCATTTTATTTTTTCTAAGTTAATTTTACCCAATCTCTCTCTCCCTCTCTCTCTCTCTCCCTCCCCCTCTCTATCTCTTTATATCTCTCTCTGTTTATATACAGGTATATAACTCCATGTCTGTCTATCTCCATCACTCTCTTTATCTCTGTCTATATCACTATCTCTCTTTATTTTATCTCTATGCCTCTCTTTATTTCTCTGTCTCGTCGCTCTACCTCTACATCAATTGTTCTCTCTCTCTCTCTCTTTCTCTCTCTCTCTCTCTCTCTCTCTCTCTTGGTAATCAGTTACTTTATCATAATTCTTCCTACTGGCATCCATCTTTTAACTTTCCTCCTAGACTTCCCTTGGCTTGATCCCGCCAAATTTCCACAAGTCTATTTTTATCTAATTCTGAACGTTTTTCTTTCTTTTCTTCTTCTCCTTCTTCATCTTCTTCCTCTCCTTCTTCTTTTTTTTTCTTCTTCTTTTTCTTCTTCTTCTTTTTGTGACTTTTTTCATGATGTCCAATGATGTTTTTGAATTTTGTTTTTAAAATTGTATTTTTATCTATATTTTATTATGCGAAATTCACTGTGAACACATTACTATGAATTTGATGTTTCGAGGCTTCTTTTTGGTAACCTTGTCCTTCTTTAAGGTCTTTTTGATTAATTATATCTGATCATCCTATTTCTTTCTTTAATTCCACCTTCCATCCTATTTTTCCTTTTCTTTTTTTTTGGTTTTTTTTGTTTGTTGGTTGTTGTTTTTTGCTTTATAATTTTTCTAATTTCCCGTTTATATTCCTTCATCTTTCATTCTCGCCTATATTACACTTGGCATAATTATGTTTATTATCATTCACTCTGACTTTTCAATATCCACTTTTCTCGAGCATTCCTAGAATTAGAAAGCACCGGAAACAGTGACGACACAAGTATCATATAACATTATATCTGTTGGTGATGATCCAATGGTGATTGAAATTGATTTTCTATTTCATTTCGTTTTAAATCAATCATATATTGTTTGGAAATAAATCATATTGTTGTGAAATTCATTATCGATTCATTATTGGAGTCACGTCGACGCAACGCAGGGAAGCAATCAAACTCATCCCACGCACTGCGATGCATTGTTAACTTTACCACTTATCTGTGGTAATCTGTTAAACATTTAACATATTCCTGTGTGTAATTATAGGCCCGTACCTTTAACCCACATTTTGCGCTCATTATCATTAAGCAAGCAACCTTGAAACCGCAAGGGCACCAAGAGAGAGAAAGAGAAAAGGAAAACTATACTCAAAAAAATGGCTAAAAATGATGGACGTGAAAAGACAATACAAGTTGAGAGTAGATATCCGTCTGAAATAGAAAAAGGGTATTGAAAAAGGGGTGCACCCGTTTGCGTCCACGCTGCTATATTTTATTCAACACTTCCATGCGATAACGCGTTGCAATCGCCAAATCGGATCCGAATGATTTGTCAAGTGTGTCCGGAAGGCGGAGCACACGTCAAGGCCAATGTCGTCATGCGCAACCGGGCCTACGCCGGGTTAGTTCGGATACCGATTCTGCTGTCAAGCGCTGACAACACGCCGTATCTCTCTCTCTCACTCTCTCTCTCTCTCACACACACTCTACAATGTGTTATCTCTCCCTCTCTTTCTCGTCTGCCTGTCTTTTTCTTTTTTCTTTTTTTTTAAATCTGTCTTTCATGTTTTTTTCTTCTCTCGCTCTCTTTTTCTTTTGCCTCACTTTTTGTCTTTCTTTTCGTTTTCTCTCTCTCACTCTCTCTCCATGCAATATCTCATTCTCCCCCTCTCTCTCTCTCTGTCTCACTGTGTCCTCTGTTTCTCTGTCTGTGTCTCTCTTTCTCGCCTTGTATGTCTCTCCTATCGACCTGTCAATCTCTTTCTCTCTTTCTCTCTCCCTCACTACTTTTTTTGCCAGTCATTATTCTAATGATCAAATTAATAACGCATAATTCATATCAGTGCATGGATGATAATATTCAGGCGTACCTACTTATGAATTTATTTACGGTGCAGATGTAAAATTAAGGTGAATTCGGGGTGAATTCTTTTAGTGTGCAAATTTGTTAATATTTAGTCTTGAGAAGTAGGTCTATTTGATTAGCCTAGTAGCCTGTTAAGAGGTATAAAAGAAGTATATGTAGTCTGCATGAATCAACTTAACTTGTCAGAAATTGCGCCGCTCACGGTACGGTCGGGGAAGAGCTCCCAGAAAAGAAAAAGGGAAAAGGGAAAGAAAAGGGATGATTAGTGAAAAATATTGTAAGCCCAACTAGAAACATGTGATGTTCGATTCATCTTAAACAAATTAAATAGCATAGTAAATATAATGCGATTAGAATAAAATCCTGCAAATGGAGAATGACAGTTTATTCGTAAACACTTGAATCATATCAAGGAAGATGACGTCATTTTTGTAATATATATGATTTACAGCCTTATTTTCTTTGTCGTTATGATTTTGTGTTCGCGTTTCCATGGTAACCGATAAAACGTTATGACGGGAAGTGGTATCGATACGTAATTGTTTAGGACTTTGCGCACAGATGGGTAGAGCTAGCTGCAGCCAACAAGAAGTCAACGCACTTTTCATGTATTTTGCTTTTTGCAGCCATATAATAAATTACATGTATTTTATTATATTACTGCAGTACCGGAACGGCCAGGTGGAGTAACATCTCCCTCTCTCTTTCTTTCTCTATATCTCTCCCTCTTTTAATGGCATTAAATAATAGTAATGATAATGATATCAATAATGATAATAATGATTTTATCAGTGACGTTATTATCAATATCATTGTTATTATCATTATTATTATTATTATTATTATTATTATCATTATTTGTATTATTTTATTATTATTAGTATTGTTGTTGTTGTTGAGATCCTTTAAAGATAAGGTAAATGCATTCAGATATATCTTATGGGGTGTTGCAAGAAAGTTGCGATTGATTGCAAGTTGCAACTGATCGGTACTGACCAATCAAAATCATTGTTGCAAGCGCATCTTCTTGAATGGGCAGACCCTAAACGATTCAGAATGGTTGTTCTAATTTGCTTTACAATTTGCAATTGATTGCAACTTTCTTGCAACACCCCATTAGAAGCACAAACTAAAAACCGTAATTATATTTCAACGAAAATCATATGGAGACTAGTTCTGCAGCAGTTTACCATTGACCATCGCACGCAAAATATCATCCGAAATAGCTAAAACAGAAAAGATTGGATATTGACAGATTCTTGCATCATTGCTAGTGTACTAGCGTGACCGTTGTGGAAAATTCGATACAAGTCATATATTGATAAGGTCCTCTATATGTCATTGAGCTTATATCAACGTCACACATCGCAGGCATGTGCAATTTTTTATGCCTCCGCCCACCGAAGTTGGTGCCGGAGGTATTATGTTGTCCGTCCGTCCGTCCGTCCGTCCGTCCGTCCCGCTTTCTCGTTCTCGCGATAACTCAAGAACTACATGAGGTATGAACTTTAAACTTGGTGCTAGTATGTATCACCATAGGAAGACGATCTGATTAGATTTTGGGGTACGTAGGTCAAAGGTCAAAGGTCACAGAGGCCAATTTCTGAAATTTTTAGGTGTTAGCCTCGTTTTTGCGATAACTCAAAAAACATTTGAGGTATGAACTTTAAACTTGGTGCTAGTGTGTATCACTATAGGAAGACGATCTGATTAGATTCTGGGGTATGTAGGTCAAAGGTCAAAGGTCACACGCCAATTCTGAAATTGCAGGTTTTAGCCTTGTTAACGTGATATCTCAAGTAACAATTGAGGTATGAACTTCAAATTTGGTACCAGTATGTATAACCATAGTGAGACGAACTGATTAGATTTTTGTAGGTCAAAGGTGACAGGTCATAGAGGTCATTATACAGGTGTATGTGAAATTAATGTTTTTTACCTTTGTTATCTCCATATCTCGACCATTTTGTATTCATGACTAGGAGGAGATAAAGTGATCAGACTTTTGGGGTATAAGGTGTAAGGTCAAATATCAAAGGGGTCAATTAACATGTAATTAGAGGCTTTTTATTCTGGTTATCACATTATTTCAAGAACAGTTTGAGCCATCAAGTGAATTTAGGCGGAGGCATATAGGAGACGCAGTCGCATTCATCTTGTTCTGACTGATGTTAAATACATTTATTTGTGCGAATGCGATTTTGATGTCTTTGTGCTATCATCGTGCAAAATTAGTATAACTAAGAAATTATCACAGAACTCCTTTTTAACGCTCGTTCGCGTCTCTCCTCTTCCGGAGAGTGTACTGTGTATTCAGAATGTGGAATCTCGATAAAGGTGAAAAACGGTGGATCCTTTTATCAATGAATAATGAAATCCTGTACAGGCATCGCATGCACCTGTTTCTTTGTTACCATTGGCATGCATTTTTTATGCTTTTCATGGTCATTATAATTATTATTATTACATGTATTATCATTACTTTTTAATTATTATTATTAATTGTTAATGTAATATTATTATTATTATCATCATCATTATTATTATTATTATGAATTATTATCATTTATTAGTATTGATATTAGTATTATTATTATCAGTTATCATTATTGCTATTCTTATTTTTATCATCATCGTCATTATCAATATCATTATTATTGCATTTTAAATACAGAAGTCTAAAAATCTGAATGAAAATTTCAAATTCTCAAGGATGAAGACAAGTGTTAAAGTTGACTGACCAAGGATTATCCCCGCATTTTTTGGAGAGTATGTATTGGTCTTTGAACAAGGTTGTGAGGTGTAAATAACATAAGGCGAATCCGATATGTTGAGAGTAAAAAGACATTTTAAAAACCCGCAAATGTAGTTTCGATTTTTATGTCTTTTCGACCACAATAACATATATTCTCGATATTGAAATACGGAAATAATATAAACTCAAGTTGTAATACAGGAAATATACTGACCATATGCTGACTCGATTGCAATTAAAACCAAGGTTTCGGAATCAAGCAGTGATTTAAATGATTTGAGAATTTAAAAAGGTGGCACTTTTTAGAAGTATACAGACTTGTGTGGTTTTTATTGTTCTGTTGATTTATTTTCCAAACTGAGATCTAATTGCAGTAGGAAAAACAATAAATCATTAATATAACATTGCACTTTTGTTTTCACTTGTAGGATTTGTTAGTAGAATACAGAATTTAATTATCAGTTTCTCCACGCTTACATGAAACAGGGAAAAAAATAGAGAATTTGCACACGGAGAGCGCGGCGAAATTGAAGTCTGATCGTGTAAAACATTTCGTATTTCATTGTTCGGAAGGTTTAATTTCCCGATTTTTGCATCATTTTTTCTGATTTTATTTTTACACCTCCGGATTTACTGGGAGGGCAAAGCAATATGTTTGCCCCCCCCCCCCCATATTTCCTTTGGAGGGGGGCAACTGCCCCCTGCTCCCGTCCCAGTAAGAGAACATAAACTTTTTAAAACGCAAATCCTTTCCTTTTCGACTTTAGAGCCTCTACTTATCTCCCCTAATGGATGGATTATGTTTTTCTCGGATCCGAAATGTTGGCACAAACCCAAATGAAAGGCAGAACAGATTATCACGGACAAAAGAAGAAGAAAATACTCTATAAACGCCGAAAATAAAACTGAAGAGAGACTTGACCCTGAGAATATATGAATGACACTTTGGCATTGATATTAATCTTCGCGTTTGTTTTCGAAGCTTGTTTCGTCAGTCAGCGGGCACAGCCTGGCGGGCTTGGAGATTAGTACACCCTCTAAACACATGTTTGTTTGCAGTTTACTCCAAGTTCATGCGGTGATAAATACAAACAACCATTAGCATCGGATATTCTTCTTTGTTTTAATGAAAGAACAAGGAATACGTGCGCTCCGATGCATTCATAGGAGCCCACGTGTTTCTATAATAAATAATTATGCTCTTGATCATTGGTCCATAATTTAAAAAAAATGGGAAAGATAAATCTTTCGAATTTAAGGTTTTGTGTCCTTAAAAAAATTAAGATTGATTCAAATAACCATTAGTATTAGATACTTTAAAAAATAGTAGAGACGTGAGATATTATTCCTTGAAAGCAGCCTACTTGTTTTTCAAATATTTCACGTAGACTTATTATAAGAATAACGAAAATCTTAACTATTGTCAAAAAAGGAAAGGAAATGTATGAAATTCCCATATGTACCATTGTGTATACTGATAACGACTATCCAAAATTCATAACTTTTTTATTGCTTGTCCGATTTCGTTCAAACTTTCACCAATCTGAGTTTTCCTCTTTCTTTCAGAACAACTTGCCATTAAGTTTGGATTTCCCTTTCATAATGTATACTCGCTTTCATCATTTTGAATATGTAAATATATTTTTTTTAATTTCAAATGAATAAGGGGATTAAACTGGTGACTTTTCAATTTTAATATTTTTTTGTTATTTCAACCTTCCTTTGGGCACTATTTTCGATATATTGTATGATTCTTCTATTTCGAAAATTAACTTGTTGATTGAAGATGTGCCAGATTATAGACTGGATTGTCTTGTCTCCCCTCCGTCCTATACCACACAACCCACCCCCTAACTTTGGCAGGCCTGCCACATGCATGTGTACTATTATGACTATATGTACAATGTTGTAATTCACATGCATACGACTACAGTCACCTTTTCCCTCCATCCTCCCCCCCCCCCCTCTCTCTCCTCTCGATCCTCTCTTTGTCACACACACACACACACTCTCTCTCTCTCTTCCCAATCTCTCTCCTCTCTCTCTCTCTCTCTCCCCTGCATACTACTACCTTTACCCCCCCCCCCCCCCTCTCTCTCTCTTCCTCCCTCTCTCTCTCTCTCTCGTGCTCTTCTAAATATTCCCTCTCTCGTTATGTTTGTGTTTGGTTTGGTCACCCGGACGGAAATTCACGACCACCAAATATGACCAATCTGTTTATTTCTCGTTTCCTCTTCTTCTTTGTTTCCAGTGATCAATTAAAAGTACTCTGGCACTAATACCAACGATTCGTGTACTGTGGGTCAGATCCTCTTTCCGTATCATTTTACAACTTATTCAGGATATGTACTATGACTTGGCGCCACGGCTCTTTTACACCATATTATGTACTATTTCGGAGATAGTCGCATTGCGACACTGCAATTTCCACCTCCAAATGGACTGATGTGTTTAAAAGCAGCACGTGCAGGCGATGGATAAAAGCAGTGGCGCGAAGCGTGCGAGTACATAAACCGCCAATATATTTTTGAAAGCGATCCCCTCTCGTATTGATCAAGTACTTGAGTTTCAAGATGTAAAAGCTCAGACAGTACCATCATCTTCCTATAAACTTTCTTCACTGGTCTACGTTTGCTTGTAAATGATACTCTTACTGGGTTCAAGTTATAGTTTACTGAAATACGAATAGTATGAAGATTTTTCGATGAAGTCAAGGCCATTACCCCTTTAGCGACCTTTTGCTCTATAAAACGTCTCAAAAATAACACGATTTTCAATAGCCCGACTCGTACGAGGCGTCATAAATTTTGCTGACGTTAGGACAGCGTCAGTCACTTGTACGCGTCATGACTGAGTGAAATTGTTTGAAAGTGAATGCAAAATGAACATTACTAACATTAGGTTGAAATACTGGCGTATGGACCTAATTGCCTTCAGAAGCTTGATTAATCCTCTCAGTCCGGATGTCCCAAGCCATATAAACCCCATTGAGTTAATATACATTATTTTTGCACCTAGAGGGACTGAGAGGGTTAACGCAGGCAATAACGCAAGCGAAAGGACGCCTCGTAAGCCCGCTCACGCGAGGCGTCATTTTGAGGACCGCGTCGGTGACTTGTAAGTAATTTTTGTAAGGTCTTTTTGCGCGACATAATGATGAAAGAGTAAAAAGTGATTGCAAAATGAATAGTGCAAACAGTACCTTAACCCGTTGACCACTGAATTATTTAACTCTCATAGGATTAATACAGGAGCCACCCGGTTCCCGTAGTCTATGGGTTAAATAACTGGCGTGTGAGGGAATTGCCTTCACATGCAGGCTCGATTATTTAGCGCACGGTGGGTACTGAAGCAATCAAAATGGCGTCTCGTGTTAGCCGAGCTTTAGACTTGTTTTGTTGTCGGAAGTGCACGTAAGAACTGGCGTTTTTACACAATCACGTGCATGCTTTTCGTAATCCAGTGACAAAATATTGGCATTTGACTATTAATAGTTCGGTTGAATGTACTTTTGCCATATTCTTACATAGATGGGGGGGGGGGGGGCTTCTTTATTCATCAGAAATGGAAGGGAAAAAATCTGTGGTTACCTGGAAATACATTTCAGATTCGGTTTCAGTATAATGTTTCATATTTCACATTTCACAATTTTTTTCTTCAAAAAATGAATGCTAAAACCAAACATAAGTTCTATTGTCACATACTATGACAGAAGACGAGTACCTCATATTCATTTTATTTGCATGCAGTATTAACTGGAAAGACTGAGCGAAAAGAGAATGAAATATGGATGAGTCTATGGTGAAGTTTAATAGTGCCATAGTGGTCCAATATTTTTTAAAATTATCTTTTAATATTTTGTAGGTCTATGGTGTGTGTGGGGGGGGGGGGGAGCTAGAGTAAAAACAAGGAGTTAAGAAAGCACCTCAATTTGTTCCATGTTGTTTGGATTTTTATTGTGTAAAAACATATAACATTTAATGAAGTTGTTTGTATCATAAGGAATATTATAGCTACGGATACCATTGTGTATTTATTTTGCAATGCATGCATTTGTAAAATATTTATTTGTAAGCCTATGGAAAGTTCATGAGGTTGGCAACCTTTGAATATTAGGATCGGCATTGACTAAAAATAGATTTGAACTTGAGAATCTGTTTATGAATCTCATTCCACGAATCTACAAACAAACAACCAAGAAACAAGCCCGTTTGAATTGTTAAGAAAATGATTATCAGAATACTCACATTCATACATGAATAGATAATGCGATCCAGATGTAAAACAAGTAAACAAACAAACAAACAAACAGACGTTATTTCACTGCATACCAATTCAATTCATTAATTCGTCCATGTAAAATAATATGGAAATTTAACTTGGGATTTTTACAAACGATATGATCTTATATAAACCCCCAAAACGATAATCATATCAATAATAACAGAAAATTAAACATACGGACATAATGAAAAATAAATGAATGAATGATAATGTATATTATATACTATTTTCCAACAGGCTTCCAACGTAAGAGCAATAATTTTTTTTATTATAAATGACAAAAATATTACGTACATTTCTAAATAATTGAACCATTTCTTATCCGAAAAGAATAGTCATTCTATCTCGTCATTCTATGTCGTCATTCTATCTCTTCCCAACAAACTAATTATGATTTATTCTTAATGAAGAAAAAAAATCACCCAATCTGCTTAATATAACTGTCCAGCATCGAATACGTGAAAATACCCAGAATGCATTAGCGCGACAATCTGTCGCTCCTCGTAGCATGATTTTTTTAAATTCCTTTCTTTCTCTATATGGATCGTCCGATTAATTAATTCCTGAACAGAAACTCGTGCATTAAGGCTATACCCAATGAATCCAATTAATTAGTACCACGTTCGTTCTATCTCGAGACGGCAACTAGGTCATTGCCATCCAACGGTCATTCAGTATTTTTTTTCATTTCACTCTCATTTTTCTTGTATTGTCGTTGATTATTTATCCTGCTGTGTTTCGATTTATGCGGTTGAGTTTCTTGTCAAAGTCAGGGCTAATGATTTAGGTCAGGTGGAAGAGTTATTTGATGAAATAGTTCGCTTAAACCGTTGAACTCTGCCTGTTGATCTAACTAATTATAAACCTTTTCTTTCTTGCTGTGAAGAGTTTACCCAGTAAATGACATCCATTCAGTTGAATGAGGATAAATAAGGATAAATAAGGATAAATAAAGATAAATAATAATAAAATTATATTCAAAATGTGTTTATTTGTTGTTTTGTTGCTAAGGAAACAAAATAAAATTTTGTTTTTGGTGTAATAAAGCTGTCGTTGTGTATTAAGGCTGATTTATACCTAGAGATATTAAAATGACGCGCGGTGGATTTATTGGGTTATACAGCATATATAAACAGCGCAGTCACCAAGGAAACAAAAAACTGAAATGATTATACAAACATTTGGAATAATTTTATTGTTTCATGAAAATATGAATATTGATGAGAAGCTATCATAGTCAATTTTTATTTTCTGCTACAAAGGAAACGAATTTACGTTAGTACAGTGCGGTTCCGAAATTCGTAATTCAAACTTGATTTTACGACCCTGCCCTTGCTATTCGGGAATCCAATAACCATAACGAAGCATTCACTTGCGACAAGTTAGTTCACAAGTATATAGGAAAATGTGTCACTTCGTCAAAATGATTTTATGGCACCGACAGAATGATTGTCGGGAAAGTTGGACTCGAATCACAGAAACGTCAAAATAAATTGGAATGGGATTAAGAAATGATAACTTTCTTCTCCCTTTGTGCCTCTCAGGTCTATTCAAGGTGATTGTTTTACTCATAGACTTTGCCAAGATTTAGAGAAGCTATAATGGTTTCTTGAGTTTTTCGTTACATATATTGTTTCAGAGAATATATAATTTGAAGGCCTTCCAAGTGCAATAGTTATACCTCCTTTGAATTTGGGCAAATATCATGCTCTGTAAAGAGAGTATCAATTAAGGTTTCGAAGCTTTTTAGCTGAAAAAACAAATATTGATTTCTTTTGATACTTTTAATGATGTTCCTAAGATAATATGACAATGGTTTCGAAGTGAGATAATTAACCATTAGCATGATTATAGTCGATAGTTACCGCTAAAAAGAAAGTACTTTTTCAGTCGTTAAAAAATGAACGCCCTTTTAAAATACTATTTTGCGATGTTATTATCAGATGGTGGTGGATAATATCCAATTTGGTTTGTTTTCATCGCTTTTCGACACCATCCATTTTAGTTTTAGTTTCAGCTGTTGTATGAAATCAAAAGTAAATGTATGATTGTTGTACATGATAAAATAATCATTATTACAAACTTTGAAAATGTGCCTATTAATTAGTTTCTAAATTGGAACAAAGTTCTGGAGATCATAAGCGCGAGTTATATACTCTTATTTTCTTGATGCATTGTTTGTCATTGTAGATTTTCATAAAAAGTTTGTCCTTTTTGCTTCTTTCTCACTCTTTCCTGAGTGCACTGAGACCTTTTTTAAAGGTATAATGGGGTAAACAAGAACCGTTATATAATTTTTATTTTCAATGACATTTATTATGTAGATTTTTATGGTATCTGTGTGTAAAATGTGAGCAAAGCAAATTGCCATTGGACTATGAAATTGAAATTGAATTGAAATGGATCTAGTCAAACGAAAGTTAGTCGTTAAAACATAATCATAACAATGACACTGCACTCATATTTTTCCAATACTTCATATTTGAAAGCATTTTACAGTTACTTCTTAATAATTATTTTTCAAGTTGCATCAAGCCCAAAATAATTCACTTCTAAAGTTGTGAAGAGAAAGAAATTGATTGGGATGTGAAACTCCGTTACCTTTAAAATATTTCTACACATTTTCAAAGTAAAAGACGACAAGTGCATTCGATGAAAGCTTATGGAAATGTAGAATTTTCTAATGAAATATCGGTTTATTTCGTTTAGAATACAACAGTATACGACGAAAAAAATATGTTTACTATCAAGATTACTGGCAGATCAAACTGTTCAACTTTAAACAAACGATTGAAAAGAAGAAGTTATTTTCCAACTACTAACAATAAACAATGAGTCAACTGACTCTACGAGCCAGCCTTATGTTGCCTGTAGATCATGTTTTGACATCATCGTAAAATGTGTTGGCACGAGGCCGGTATTTTGTGCTGTAAATGAACATGCATACCGTGTGAAAACATGTCATGTTAGCATAATTGTTGAGGGCCCTGTTTCAAAGCATCTATATCCGTTTTAATGCATTTTCTGCGCTAGGTCTTTTCTCGAGGTGCAGCTCGGTCTTTACTCATGCATCTTTTCTTGTCGTCACTGTTTTGATCCTGTTTTTCTCGATTAAGAATTTTAATCCACAATTTGGGCCTGAATTATAACCATAATTTTTGCAAATCATCCTTTGGGGTTTTCTTAGAGCTGTGTTTTATTCTGAAGGAGCTATAGATGTACAGTTTAAAAAAAAATAAACACGTTACGTTACGTAAAACAGGAACTTCAGAAACAAGTTTGCGTAAATTTACCAAATGTTATCAAATTTTACATTTGAAGGGTAAATTTACACAAAGGAGAGAAATCTTATAGTATATTTTACGTTTTTGCTCAAGAGAGGCCTAAAGTAAATAATGGTGATAACAAGTTACTGTTGCAAAACATGATTGTGTTTTATTCATAATGAAAGTAACTTGGAATTATGTGTGTCACTGTATGCTACATTAGAGAGATTCGATCCCGCAATCTCCTGTGATTCAGACCAATGGACCACGATGTTGAATTGCCATGATTGTCATACATAATGATTATGTGACATCATTATGATTATGTTAGTCTACAATATTATGGACTGACTCAAACTTGAAACGAGAACATAATGTGTAAGTAATAACGTTAGTCTATTTGCACAACCCCAAAGCTGAAACAAATTATTACAATGGCCTCATTGTGTTAGTCTACATACACAGACTCCAAGTTGAATCAGGAACACAAGTCCAGATGCCTTACTTTTGAATAATCCAGGCATAAGTTGTCCATGCTTGTGTCACATTACAATACTTGACCTATTTACACTCAGAACCAGCGCAAATGACCGGTAAGCGTTAGTTCCTCTTACCATTATGTCGCGTGTATGTTAATAGTGGTAAAAGTATCAAATTCTACCCACATATTATTGTACTTTACACACAAGAGTTCATTTGCTTTGAAAAACAAAATTCGGGCTATCCCAATAGAAAATTTGGGGATTATGTTGTTAAATTGGAAGAAGAAATCTATCGTTTCTTACGTGTGTCAGTCTTAACGCCACAATTTATACAGTAATCGTCATGGAAATACACTCACGGCGATATTGTATATTTTCATGATTATTTTATAGGTGTAAAATTGAATAATTTGTTCGCCTTTAGATGATGAACGTTGGTGCATGTTATAAATGCTACTATTTGATCTAGCCGGAAGTTTATTGAAACTTGAGATGTGAAGCGCCTCACAAAGATATCATTGGCCTCAGTCGACACGCAAGGCAAGATCCGTGCTGACATTTGGGAGCAAAAGTAGGACAACGCGAGTGAAATCTCATTTTCAGTTGAATTGACAAGCGCTATAATATAAAGAAAGTAATAAATGAAAGCAATTTCTTTACTTCCAACGAACTTTCAGAAGTGTACGTTTGTGCCTATGTGTTGTAGATCAAAAATATTTTTGGATCATTGTTCGATTAAAAAAAAAGTTGCTACAATCACAAAGTTTTCATGCTGAGAGTATACGTTTATAAATTCTCCCTCAGTGAATAAATTTGCATATATTATTCTCAGGCGAGCCGTCACCGTGTTTATTGAATTGACGTAGTATTGATAATTGGAATTCTTATGAAAATTATATTCAGAAAAGGCAATATAAATTGCTACCTTTCATGCACATTCTAGTGTGAATGAAATTTTTTTTTATTAGTAAAGACAAAACAAACAAAAACACAAACATACACACAACAAACGACAGCGTACAAAGGATACGCATGACCAAACAATTACAACACATAAATATTAATGTATTTTTCTTAACAAATGTATTGTATATGATCCTATCACTTAATTTTAATTCAGCATAACGTCTATGAACGATCAAAAATCATGTTATGCGGTGATGTATTAAAATTATAATTATAATAAATTGATGATGTGAAGAAAAAAAAATGACTATTGATAGCTTGTTATTTCTTAATATGCTTCGGTATATTATAGTATCTTCTATTTCCCTATAATCACTGCGAGCATATAAGTTGAAAAATTACTCTATGAATGAAATAATGACGTTGTTCGGTTTGTGCGGTTTATATACGCTAATATCTTTTATTGGATTTGCGGTTGAATATGGAACTGGGATTAATTTTTGGAATGATGACAAAAACAAATCGTGTATTTGCACTAGTCATGTTGAATCATATTAAGCTCTATTTAATGTCAATATAATTGTCATGTTTCACTAGTTACATTACTTGACAAACGTAAACACATTAGGAAGATGATTGTGTTATCAATACGTCCAAATTCTTTTGAAATCTGAATTCTGATGAAGATGGTTATGATGGTCATGATGAGATGGAGGAGGAGAAGGAAGAGGAAAGGAAGGAGCAGGAGAAGGAGAAGGAGAAGAAAATGAAAATAATAATAATCTGCATTTATATGGCGCCTTTCCCGTTAGTAACTGCTCAAAGCGCTTTACAGTGTATTATAAAATGAAAAAGAGGATGAGAAGAAAGTGGAGAAGTATATGAGAATGATATTAAGAAAGAAAAATAGGACGAGGGAGACGAGAAGGAGTAGGAGAATAAAAAAGAGAAGGAGGAGAAGGATGAGAAGAAGAATAAAAAACAGAAGAAGAAGAAGAAAAAGACAGAGAAGGAAGACTTGTGACCGCATGAGGAACGGGAATTTAAAAAGTTGGATAACTGAATATAGATAGATTATAGATTCATAATTGGTAATCATGGTAATCATGTAAGAATAAATGTGTATATTAACTTCCAAAACTTCCTTCACAGATTACTGTATATACACATCTTGATGGACCCCCCCCCCCCCCCCCCTGGCTCTTTCAAACGAAAGTGATGAAATAAATAAATAAATATTTATTAGCTTGAGAACGAATATGTTAACGTGACCTCTCTACGTTATCCAGAAAGACGGTCATTTATATTTAGGGAGGTTTATTCCACTGTGTATTATTTTTCCTATTGTTATGTAACACTCTATCATACAAGTGGCATAATGGCTCAGTGGTAGAACAGCAGGTTGTCATAACTAAAAGGTTCCGGGTTCGAGACCCAGTCTTACCATTAATGTGATATGCGCTATACAAGAACAGTGGTATTATTATTATTATTATTATTATTAATCTGTAGGTTCCTAGTCCTTCGGATAGGTCTTAAACTCGTCGGGCCAATTTTTCTCAACTACAAGAATATACACGCTTTCTTAGCAGTTAAATAAAATAAACATCAACAAAACACTTATTTAACAAACAACACAACGCGTGGATAAAATATGAAACTGAAAATGGAATACAGTTTCGGTAAAACTATAACTCGGGAATCCGGGGCAGAAAAATAATAAAAACATGGACATTTTGAAGGGTAAACACAACACGCATCTCAACCGCTAATTGGGGGGGGGGGGGGGTGTCTGGTTTCCATGCGCACGAATTCACATAGTGATGACGTGTCTCGGAGCACGCATGAGTAATAGAAGACATTTTGCACGCTTGTCGCTCTTCTACGAAATCGTATCTTATACCCTGCTCAAAACTCTTCTTTCTGAATCACTAAAGCTTCGCGACTTCCCGAACTTGCAAGCATGTCCTGACTTCTCACAATTTTCTTGGGTTAATATATAGTTGAAAATCAGATACATTTATGTATTTGTGTGTGCAATGTTATGAATGGTACGTAAAACGTCACAATCGTGGACATGAGTTGAAAAGAGCACGTTTACACCGCGTGAGATGACACTGCGATAAGATTCAAGCTTGGCCGTGGGAACATGCCTTGAAATCTGCGAGAGATTTCCCGCGTAAAATGATGTCGATTTCACGCAAATGTGCGTCAGCCTCCTATTGCCCAAGTTTTTTTATCGTCTGATTAATATCAATCCATTGTATGTCACGAGTTATACGTGTCATGCCAAATTATGAAATATGATATGGAATAGTGAGAGGTGAAATGGCAGCTCGAGATTTTCGTTGGAAAAACTAATAAAGCAAAAAAGCACCTCTCTGTGAGAAAAGGAAATGGGATCCACAAATAAAATATTATACAAAATACAGTTCTATTAATTGTTCGACTTGGAAATGCCAAGTCAGAAAGTAATTCTCAGTTGTTGTTGTTGTTTTTTTAGTAATATTATTATGATGATAATGATGAGGAGGACTGTTATTGTTATTATTATTATAATAATGATAATAATAATGATTAAGTATTATTATTATTATCATCATCATCATCATACTCATCATATTTTCACCATGTTGCTATTATCACCGACATTATCATCGTCATCACCACTAGTGTTATCATTGCGTACTCGTTCAGTTAAAAAAAAAATCAAATTACGTGCTTATTAATCTCTACCCCAAAAGGGCCATAAATAATTATACAGTCACAGGACTTATAGTTATCATAGTGATAATTTCTTACATTATTAAGTACCTCTTAGGTCAAAAACAGTGAACTGTTTCTCAAGGCTGAACTACGAAATCGAAATCTAATATACTGATATAAAGTGATTATTATTATTATGTTTTAGACACTTTCAATTATGAGTATATTATTTTGGTAACAGTAGCATCAGTAAAGGATGTAATATCGTTGATAGATTACGCCTTGATTGACAGGTAGTATAATATCGTTAATCTACCTTGTTAGCGGATCATAATTTGTCACTAACGAAAGATATAGCGTTGCTAATTTTAAGGAGAAAATTAGACTCGCCCTGCAAGAATAGCCAATCAAGGTACAAAGGATAAATTAATCCCAAGGTTTTTATCTTTTTTTTAATTCGCATGTAGCCGAAGACAAAGGGAGCTTTACATTTCAAAGTCTTTGTAGTTGTTGGTGTCTTTGTTATGTATGTAATTGACGTTCTTACCTTATTTTTACACCTTGTCCGAGTGAGGTGTCAATCAAAATTTTAATGAAGGCCAGCCGTAGAAGGGGCGGATCAAAATTTTGAAAAAGGGAGGGGCACAATACCCCAAAAATATCTGACAAGCAAGCAGAAGTTTATCTATTTTTTCTGGTGCATTTTTGGTCGAAAATTAAAAGGGGTGTATTTAGGGGGTCATTTTTAGTTAATGTATGCCCTTTGCGTTTCAATAATTGAATATTGATATGAGATCAGTATTAAAATAGTCTACTATATACTGGCTATTAGAGTTTATAGATAGTGATATTTCGAGGAAATATACTTTAATCTCTTACACGTGCGTGTATGATTTGAGCATGACCTTCAATAAAACCTTGCATGCTATAAACTTTCATTCTCAGAATCCAAACTCATTTTAATTTCAGCTGTGTGACATCTAGCTATTAAATTTCCAATACAGTTCCCTTCCTTTGTATCTCGGTGGTAGTTCGAGCAGACAGTTGACAATTTGAATTAAACTGTTGATTTAATTCATCATTTACAAATATTATGTTGGTTAGTCAGCCGTGTAGTTGTAACGGACTAAGTTGATACTGTATGGCTTCATTTGTGTCAGTCATAGTTTTAACTCATTGAAAGGTGTATTGGAAAACACAGTTTTTATCTTTGGTTATCTTCTTCTTTTTTTTCAAAAGATCGACCCCAATAATAACACGAACGCACGTAGGTTATTTTGATATCATTTGCGATAATTATTTAAACCTGCTGTCACCAGTCGTTAAGTAATGAAAAGCATAATTTCATTGGAATCATGCATTGTTATATTTTATTCGGAAAGTAATCGACATGCACATTTCCTCCGAAATTGGTGGTGATTAATTTTTTCCTATTTTCCTATTTCCGCCATACTTTTTATGCTGGTGTGTATTTCATCGTAACTTGCTTTGCTTTTATAGTATGAATAAGAATATATAGTAGGTCGAAAATAGAATTAAGAAATACGAAATATAATAGAAGATGAAAATTTCCTATGTATTCATCTATACACATGTAATAGATCTATAATGCTGTCATTTATTCTAAGCCTCTGTAAATAAGTGGAGATTAAACTAATCACTTTGAAGCAAGAAAACGAATCACGCATCTATTTCCGGTAAACAATCATATTCTACCATAAACAGTTTTGTTTCATATTCACA
Source organism: Heliocidaris erythrogramma (assembly GCA_025617745.1). Taxonomy (NCBI): domain Eukaryota; kingdom Metazoa; phylum Echinodermata; class Echinoidea; order Camarodonta; family Echinometridae; genus Heliocidaris; species Heliocidaris erythrogramma. Next base: position 23,511,651 of record CM046869.1, read on the forward strand.
AACACAACGTTTCGTTTAAAGTATACGTTAGTTTTCTATGAATGCTTGTTTCTTATACGTGATTCTGGTTATGTAAATATTTCACTTTTTCAGTTTAGTTTGACTCCTTATTGTGATGTAGTGTACAGTTCAGTCCACCGGCAGATATTTTCATATAATTATACACCAGTTAGATCTATAACAGGGAATGGAATGTGCATGGTTTTCAATAAGATGTTTGTGTTGTGTTTTGCGGGTCACCTCTTTCCATTCAACCGGAAAATGGTTGTGCAGAAATGTACAAATATTAGACGGAAGAAATCGCAAATATTCAGACTGAATGAGAAGCGCCTTAAAACGCAAACAAACAACAAGCATTTGAATTGCCTGTATACTATCGATTAATATCGAAATAAAAAGGTTTAACCTGTAATAGATTTCATTTATTTTATCATCGTCCCCATTCATTATCACATATATAATTTCTCACCATGATAACCATACAAGGTGTATAATCATATTACTATTCGTAACTTTACATATCAAATCGAATTTATATCATTTCCTGTTTGCAAAGATTGGGAATTTTACTTTTATGCTCTTCCCAATTTCACCAAATAAGCTAGCTATATAGTTATCTACATCTTTGATTCAGTATCATTATTATCATATTTACGTCTGTTTAGAGCCAGAAGGGCATTAACTCATATCACTTTATACAGAGCTAAGCCCTTTCTGGCTCCAAAAATCATTTCCTGTTAATATTCTACACTCACTGTGTCTTTTTTTTTTAAACAATACAACAGTGTTTATCCTGTTCCACCCAATTTCATCGAATGAGCTGGAGATATTTGAACATCTATAAGGTCGACTGATATATTTATTTTTGGAAATTCGCTACAAATCTCCCTAATTTGGCAAAAAAACTCGTGAAACAAAAAACCTCATATCACTTTGGCGCTAAAGCATAATCGTAACGGGGACATAATACAAGTTTTCCTGCACAAAATGTTATCTGGTTAACAACATAAGCTTTGTTTGTCTTCGCAAATCTCTGTTATGGTAGTGTCTCTATTTATGGACGCCCTCCAATAATTATTCAATATCCTTGTAAGGCGGTCCGGGTAAAAATGGATTAGTATTGACTAAGACGAAACCATCTTCGTCAAGACTCAACAAACTCTTTTTTTTTAAAAAGGTCGGGTAAACTTGTACCCAATAATTGTTTTTGCTGGGTAAAATCTTGCCCAAAATTGGATCATTTTCAACTAATTTGAGTACTCAATAATTGGATTTAATTTTAACATGCATGTTCTCTCTTTATCCAATATTGGGTCCATTTTTACCCAACCTATTTTAGAGTGTATGCGAACTTATAATTGGATGCAAGTCATCTTGTTACAAGATTTTTATTATTATTATTTTTTATTTTTATTTTTTTTAAATAAATCTACAGGGCATTGAATCTTTAGGTACCCGTCCCGACACAGTCCGAACCAGCAGGGAGAAGTACTGGATGAGACGACTTCGCACCATCCAACCTCATGGCCTCAACATCCAGGAGGGAAATGATTAATACATCTTTTTACTCCCCTTCCTTACATTATTACATATATACATGTATATATATAAACATATATTTTATTTGCATTTTACCTCCTCGTTTGGTTTAGACACATATATTACAGACTTTATATGCACATGTTTATATTCTTCAGTATATAGTATGCCTTACATCTTATAGTCTTGTATACAGCAGACAGCAAAATATTTGGTTCTGGGACCTCTTGAATATATAGTCTGTTTGGAGACAGAAGGGCGTTAACTTTAACACAGCGCTAACGCCCTTCTGGATCTCAACATAAAGGACAAGCAATTGCATGTCTTGTATAAACGTTTATTAGAAAAAACGTAGTTTAAATGGGAAACAAGATAATCATCGATAAATCTCCTCCCATTCAACGTTTTTTGCATTGCTGATATTTTTTGCTAAAGAATTCCACATTAATGAATAACTATCGAGTTGATTATCATACATGTACATGTTGTGCCCCCTCGCCACTTTCGAAATTTATGTCTGCAAATTTGTTATTGTTGTTCAAATTTGAAGGGGTTTTATAGAGGGATCTCTATGTGGGTTATATTTTGCATCGTGGATTCTTTTTCTCTCTGATCCCCTGTCAGCAAAATTTAAAATAATCCGAGGACCTGTTTTTACTCTTTTTGGCAAATTTGAAAGTCTCTCTTACCCCCCCCCCCCTTTCCACCTTCTTCTTCAAATTGTAGGCTAAACTTGTTGGCAATGTTGATTTGACAGCTCTTTTCCTTAACCTTTCTATCAAAATGATAGCGACGCCTGTGACTGATATTGATATATTTGGGGACATTAATAGCCTTGGCTTGTGATTATTATGATGTCTTCATTTAGAATTTATTTTTATTGCCACCAGCACAATCATCTTCTCGCATAGGCTTTCAAAATACGAAATACGTGTAAGAGAGAATAATCACATCCATATTTGCCCAACTCGATGTACACAGTTCCAGTTTTACTTTACACGCCTGTTTGGGGGAACAATACCAAGCCAGTGTAAATTCAAACTTGTAATTATTTTTTTGACAAAATAATATATCTTCTATTAAAAAAAAATATATATCTAGATATATTTAAGTATTTTATGTGCACACAGGGCCGTGAAATAAGTGTACAGTCTAGCTATAGATATAGATGTTTTTATATTACAGTGGGAAAAGGGGGCCTGCGTCCTCCCACTTCTTCCGGCACGCTGGCTACGCCCTGTCAAACACGCCCTTCTGCCCGAGCGCACGTGTATTGTTGGCCGCGTGCGTGTAATAGCAGGCTTGCACGCTTTTGCACATTCATGCTTTCTCATTGTCTTTCCAAGGCCACAAGGAGGCCCAATCGTAAAATGTAAAATAAATTAGAAAAAATAACAGTCACATTCGGAAAAAGCAAACCTCTTCATCATTCATGAGAGCGTGCAATTTACGAAGAGGGGGAGAGACAGGGAGAGACAGACAGACAAAGAGAGAAAGATGGAGAGAGTTTTTAAGTTATGTAAAATGCAATTTTGTGATTTAATTGTTTACTTTATGTAGCTCATAACAGTTAACGAAACTCATTATTTCGCCCATAATTAAAAATTATATTCATACAAATGAAAAAAAAGTATTTGGAAAGATTTATTATCATGAAGCATTCAAATGAATGGACACTTGAATTATTAGTAGAATTATCGAAGTTTTTATTCGTTTTCAGAACTAATAATATTTGAATAAACCAATCCAAATGAAACATACATGCACATAATATTTTATAATAATTACCCAGTTTCAGTCAAGAGATCAAAGAATGGAAGTGTTATATACTAAGCATTAATTGGAATCGCGAGTGTTTTGAAAATCAGTTTCGTTGTAAGCATATTTTGTCTTAACCTTGGGAACTATGTGATATGGTTTAGTAATCTCAACTTCGCATAATTTTCTAACAATACTAACAAAACATCGATGGATATCATAAGTGAATGTGATATTCGGGTTTTATTTAACACCTGGTTTCAAAATCTTTCTATAGCCGATTATGTCGTGGTTTCTGTTTAATTCATCTCGCAAGATCTGTATCTGTAGAAATACATCTGTTGATGCGAATCAGTCATTGGTCGCCTCACCCGCGCGCTATCGTGGCATTGCGAGCAAAAACTTTCCCGCCTTTCCCCCTTCGATGGGACGTATCGTCTGCATGCGCTGTGACGAATGGCCGTGGGCCTGCGCTCGAAACGCGGAGGGCTTAAAATATTCTGGTGGAGCTTGATTCCAGGCTCTGATAAAACTAGCTTTAAATCCCTCTTGAAGGAAAGGGATGAACATCCAGAGGAACATCTTCCTTCATAAATGTTTCTAGAATAAAGTGGGAGAAGAAGAGAAACTTCGTATTTCATTACTTTATTTCCCACACGGCCCCCGCGCAGCTGCTGGCGAATTATTACTTTCTTTCGGGATGATTTTATTCTCATCTTTTTCATTGTTGTTTAGTAATCCCGTTGTGATCAAATTCCTAACATTACGAAGCCACAAATATTAGCAAAAAAGTGCATCAGTAAGACTTTCCTGACCTATGGGGATACTTTATGATTTCGTATCAGCCCTGTCTCAGATGGATGGAATTTGAAAAGAAAATGTCTTATACCCATTAATGCAATTCGATATCAGCAGATTAAAATGGACTCGAAGACAACATCGTTTGATATTGGTGGTGGTCTAGTGGCTAAGCGCATATTATATAGACCAGGTGGTACGTGGTTCGAATCCCCAACACGCTTTGAACGTCATTTTGCAAGACGATGATCTACATTTGCCACTCTCCACCCAGGTGAAGTAAATACCTAGCCGGTAGGAGGACATTTCTCTATAAAGCTTGATCATCTTATCATAGCAGTTCGGCTATAAAGCAAAGATAATGCTACTTTCTATTTATGCGCATTAGATTTGCTGTGTATTATTTGCAGCAATCATATAGTATCATTAGTGATTGTAAATGTAATACTTTGTAAATTTTAACTGCGCAATTTCTATATAGATGTACTCAACTGCTCATAACAAAAACAAAAGCAGAAAGTAAACTAGTAGTAAACATGTATTAAATCTTACTTATGGAGAAGGATAATCAGACCGGGTCTTGCAGCAAAGTGTGTCTATGTAAACTACAGGTTTCCTAAGATAAGTGAGTTTTTAGAAGGTTTTTTAATATGTCAATTGAATATGCATGCCTAACTGAGGGAGCGAGATCATTCCAGAGTTATTCATAGAATTCAATTCTTTGAAATGACACAATGATAATATCAGTGATAACAGCAAAATATCAGAAAAGATGAAAACAATCTGTTTACAATAATTGTAGGCAAATTCTAGAAATCAGCCACTTACTTAATATCCGCCACGTAAATATTCAGCAGAGATAAAAAGAAATTTGCGATGATAGCCGGTTGGTAAGAAATTAATGTCTAATTTAGTTTGTAAGACCGCTTAGATAAAACTGTAGAATTATTTGAATATTTCTACTTATGAACTAAACTTTTCCAATACTAGTATCAAGATATCTTTAATTTTCAAGGAGGACGGTTTATTTTTTCATGACGATGTTTCAATATCAATAATGAATAGAGTTTAAATTAGAATCGATTCATCATAATTGATTGAATATAGGACCATCAACATAATATTGATGATGATGGTAATAATGATGATGATGATGATGATAATGATAATTATAATAACAGTAATAATAATAATAAAGATAATAACGATAATAGTTATAAAAATAGTAATAATAATTTTTAAATAGTGATAATAATAACAATAATAAAAATAAAAGGAGAGTATCAGGACACGTACCCGTGTCTATCACTCCAGACACGCCCCAGACAACTAGGCCTACCCCAGGACAATAATCCCTTAGCACAATTTCCGTAAGGAAAATTATCCACGGACAAATCATTACCCTCGGACAACTACTATAATTATATGTGTAAAATTCACAATGGAGTAGTTGGGGTAAAAGTCCTCCTGAGGGGAAGTTGTTCGGTGAATATTGTCTCAGAGGTAGTTATCCTAGGTGCAGCTATCCCGGGGGATGTTGTCCAGGGGTAGAAGTTGTCCGGATGTAATAATCTGTATGGTATAGTTTTCTATCTGCATGTGGCTATATAAAGATTGACTGACTATATACAGTCAAGGCTGTGAATGATTTTTTTAATTGTTCCCCTCGCAATAAATGACTACACAGATAAAACGCCTGGTTAAAAAATTTCCGTGTATATAATCGCATTATTTTTACCAGGAATTTGGTAATTTGATGAGAGAAAATGAGCTTGAAATAACAAGGCAACGGGATAAAAATCACTAGATTTGTGCTGGCTACCGGTCAACCCGGAACTCTGGTACAGTTTAACACTTTTTGTGTTTTTCAGTGTATCTCAACTATAGTGCACGTGCAGATGTACGCAGGGTGGATCAGCTCCTTGGTATGATTTACAAACAATATTGTATAGGGATTAAAAAATAATATTGTTATTCTACGGAATGATTCTGAAACTGTTCCTTCAACACCTTGAAAACTCTTTAAAACCACAGCTCAAATAGGAAACAGATTATATTCTCATTCCCTAAGTATTAGTCAAAACTACAATTGCTTATAATAACAAGGATTTTTTTTTTGCTACAAACATTCTGTTTCCTGCACGTAAGGTTTAAAAGATGGTCTAGTTACCATGGTTACGAATATTAAACTTTTATGGTGCATGTGAGACATGATATATAAAATTCCAAAAGTTGTAATGTTCCAGGTTTGTAATAACCTAAAACTGCAGCCGTGTATAGAATAATACTGAATTGATGCCTTGTAATAATGTAAGCATTAAAATCAAACCAACGGATTAATTAATCTTTGAGAAAAATCGGGCAAGGATTTTTTAAAATGTGGTGTGTTTTTTTTTTTTTTTTTGTCTTTTATGACGACTTATGTAGATGAGGCAGGAAGCTTTAACTGGCAATAGGGTATTGATGCCATACTCAAAACCCTCCCCCTTTTCTGTTGTGTATATTCATAAAGTACTCCAAATATCAATTATGGACAGGTAACTTAATATGAACCCTCCGTGACCCTTACTATTCTTATTATTTCATTTGTCAAATCAACATGATCAACACAAGTCAACACAAAAGGTGCAATGTTTGACGGGAGCTGAAAAAGTGAATCTAACCATTGTTGCCCCCAGGCATTCAGCTCCCTCACATAGAGCACAACATAACGATGCAGTAATAAAACATACATCACAACTATAGGGATACTGCACTTAAATAATTTTACATCATATGAGTCATTACTTAGTGAGTAAGAGAAAGAGCGGTATTGAGAGAGAGGAGTTATAAAGGTCGTATTCTTAGAGAGCGAGAGAAAGAAACAAGTGAAAAGGAAGAGGAGAGAATGAGTAAAACGAAAGAAAGAGAGAGAGAGAAAGGCGAAAAGAGAAGAAGAATTTTGGAGATCCTTACAGAATAATTATAATTATCATGAAATAATACATCATTAAATTGTAGAAAAATACTCTCTTCTTATTCATGAAATAAATTGCATATAAGACCTACTATAGGAACATGAGAGAATGAGTAAAAACGAAAGAGAGAGAGAGAGAAAGGAGAAAAGGGAAGAATTTTGGAGATCCTTACACAATGATTATAATCATGAAACAATACATCATTGAATTGTAGAAAAATACTCTCTTCTATCAATTCATGAAATAAATTGCATAAGACCTACTAGTATCAACAAAATACACATGCTTCAAGGGAAAGAAGCAGAAAAAATAGAGAGACAGAGAGAAGGAGTCATTAAAGGGATTCGGTAACTTTGTGGAGGCTTGATTTAATAAATTGTTGAATTTTGATATCTGTCTTGTATAATGATGTTCATAAGAATAAATAAATAGCCAGGCATAAAAAGGGTTTCAAATATATAATGCTATTATTAAGATATCTATGACTGAATACTCCCATTTGCGAAAGCGTATGGCCACTTTAGTCTAACAATGAGTCTATGGGGGAAAATGAGCATGTGTTTACTTTTGTGAAGGATATGATGATTTGAAGTGATTCCCTCCCCCCCCCCCCCGGCTTCATTTTTACACCTTATTACATTCACTGATAGCATGTAAGGCCAGGCAGCTCAGATTTTATCAAGCCTCTACAAAGTTACCAAATCACTTTAAAGATAAAGTTGAGTTCTGGTCATGAGATTGAATTGTGAAAGAAACTCTCTCGGGAAAAGTTGATTATGTAGCCCATAAGAATTGGTGTATGCTGTAAGGTTTTGGAATCACCAAAATTATAAGAAATTGACTTAATCTTGCTGAGAGTCACGTGCACTGCACACAGAAAAGTGTATGTGGGACTACACACAAATGTTCGGCACGAACATTTCAGCTGTTTCTTGTCATATTTTGAAGGTGAGAGCATTTGAAGGGCAATCCTTTTCAGGGGACATATCTACTATGACAATCATCCAAACTAACATAAAAATAATGAGAAAGCTCACAAATTATTTTTTACCTTTCCCAGAACTCAAGCTTCCCTTTAAAGAAATCAACTTAGAAGGATCGAGAAACAAGCAGAAGGAGAAGTGAACGAGAAAAACAAAAGAAAGAGAGAGAGGAAGTGGAGAGTGATTGAGAAAGAGGAAGGCGAAAGTGGAGGGATCTTTTGAGACTCTTGCGGAATACATATTACATATCAGAATGGGCATAATTTGAGTACTTCGTGTACTTTAAAATGTTGTTTAAAAATCAAGAATTATTTCTCCTTGGAATAAAATCTCTAACACGTGAGAGTTTACTTGACTTTCAAATTTTCATAATTTGTATATCTTAATCGTCTGATTTTTCTCAAAAAGCCATTGTATTCTCCTTTAGAGTTTACATGAATGAAAGCTATATTATGCGTATAAACATGATTGTTTTGTATCGTTTCTTTTCGTAGTAGCCTACAAAACGTACACGGGAGTAGAATGTTTATAAACATGCATATTTTACTATAAATTGATTAAAAGGACAGTGCTCTCGGTGTTTAGTCATATCTATTTTTAGAATATTTAAACTGAATATTAGTACTTTAAAGCTGATTTATAGATTTAATGCCACAGACTAAATCAGGGGCAGATCCTGATTAAATTTTGTCCAATAAATTATTTCAGCTGCCTTTTGAGGTCAATCATTTGAAGGAGGGGCACACTTTTGGAGTCCGTAGCCCCTACCCCCCCCCCCCCCCCCCCCACCACCACCAAAGAGTGGATGATGAGAAATAATGGGGAGTGAACCATTGACATGATGGATGAAAGATGTGATGAGCTATTTCAGTTGTCCGCCCTCTTCCGGCGACTTACATTGTTTTCGCCTTTGTGTCGTCTGCTTCCAGTTTTATCCATTTCGTCGTAAGCAGAATTTATTCATGTCTCAGAGGACGACATTCAAAACCAGTGGCGTAGATACGAGGGATGCAGGGGCACGTGCCGCCGCCCTCCCCCCCCCCCCCCCCCATTAAATGGTGAAAAGGGGGGAAGAAAAAAAGAGGGAAATGATAGAAAAGGTGGAGGGGGAAGCGAATATGAAAATACCCTCCTGCACCCTCCCAAGTTGTTAATTTGCATTGCACCTACCGAGTAAGACCGATGACCCCTCCCCCCTCCCCCTGCCCCCATGATGCCGTCGAGCCATTATACACCACTGCCCAAAATGATCCCATCCTCTGCAAGTAAGATGAGGAGCTTGGTTGCCACTTTTGAGAGGTTAAAACGGTACATCCACCCCCCCCCCCCCCCCCCCCCCCCCCACCCCATCACATTGTGAAATGCATTAGGCCAAGTAAAATTGATTCCTGTCGTTTCTCGTCAAGATCTTTTAAAAAACGAGGAGTATAGGGGGTCCATGTTATACAGTGTTTGCTATATTTTTCCTGTACATGAAAATTCTTTTTGGTAATATTCTATACACATTTTCTTCTTGCAATTTCATTTTTACCTGCACATCAAAGGTTCAAACGATGGTGAAATGCTTTACATTAATGGATTTTCTTTTCTTTTTCTTTTTCTTTTTCTTTTTCTTTTTCTTTTTTTTTTTGGGGGGGGGGTGGTTCTCTCATTGTCTAGGTTTCCTCAGGTTCTTGTATATTCCATTTCAGAATAAAAAAATATCAAATAATTAACAAAAAATTGAGGGCCCCCAAAAAGGAAGGAGTAGGAAACGAGAAACTCAATTAATTTTATTTTGCCTTAGCGTATACGGACACCTTTCGACTTCAAGTCATATCTGAAGGACTTGGTATTTGAGGATTAATTTCTTACCTAAGTGGTTTTATTGTACTCGGAATTACTGTATTATAAAATGTACAATGAGAGTATACTGCATAATTCTAAATGCATGATCATTATTCGTGCAGGGTGCATCACCATATACATGTATTTCTCTAGAAAATGTTGTATTCTTATACTATTGCTTTCCCATTATCATAATTATTTCTGTTTGAAAGAAAATCATCAATTTGCTGACCTATTGATGTGATGCAATTTTGCTGTGTAGTTTCTGTTTTTAGTTAGGTTGGTTTACATCTATGATAGTGACTTGCTGAATTTCATTTAAAAAATAGTTTATGTGTATGCATAATATTATTGTCAAGGTCTCAGATCTGTGTCCTTTATATACCTACACATTTTTAATGAGTTGTTTTTCCTTTGTGGTGTCTCATTTGCTACAGAGGAGCAATGTCGTTCGTCGAGAAAACCCACAGAGAAAAATGATGATTATCGATGCAATAATTTGTTGTCTCTATTAAATTTATTCCACTCACAATCAAAAACGACCTTGCAGGTGTCAATGATGCTGATATGATTTATGAGAATGTATTTTTTGCACATTAATCGATATAGTGTGAGGTTGTATGTTTCTCAGTACAGGGTAGAATGTTGGATAAGATAGTTACCATGCCTTTCCTTTTCCTTTCAATTCGCCGAAGGCACTAAACCCATGGTTGATCTGACGGAACTGTCCCGGTTGCAAAGCGGAACGAATTCGGACTAATTAGTTGCTGTTAAGTCCAGTCCAGCTCGATTTATCTTTTCCTAAACAAATATGAGAGAGTTGAATGATGGATTAAGGTTTTAAATTTTTATAAATGAAAAAAAAAAACTCACATCAAAATCAATGTTAAATTCAGTGTTGATTTCTCCAAAAAATAATAACCCACATAATACATTTTCGGTTTATCATCTTAACTTTATATAACATAAATTATACTTATAAAAATATTTAACAATTAAACCAATAATAATATTTATTATTATTTCAACTCTACAATTATGTTTTTTAAAGAAAATTACGCAGCTTTATTTATCATACATGCTGCTCTGGGAATCGAAGGGCATACTGCACCGTTGAAATTTAATCTTGTATAAGGGTCTCTTTGATTCATAAAATAACACATTTATTTTCTTTAGATCAAAACAGAACACAGATTCTCTGAACGAAACCTCATTAATCATGTCAATGGAAAAGTAGCCTATATAAACCTGCTTGTATTTTGAAAATCTGTTTTTTGTTTTTTTTAATTAAAATCCATATTTCGTTCTCGTAATGTTGTCGAATATACCATATTGATATAGAGCCATGTATCTCGATAACAAATTTTATTTCATCGGAGCCGTATTTTGTTTATGCATGTAATCTATAGTATCCAATGCTGTTCTTGCTCCCCTTCCCACCCATATGTTCCAGAGGGATGTTAGGAGGGGTAGCCACTTGCAATTTTGCATTATTTTTAGCGTATATCCAGCATGCAGCACGGGCTAACGCCGGCGTACGCCCACACCTCGTTGGAATGTCTAGAAAAAAATCAGTACAATTCCCAGTTTATGTAAACGACACGTGGGTACACCACCGCCGAGGTTTAGCCCCCCCCCCCCTCACGGATACACCCCTGCGTTTGCGCAACCTAATCACAGTCTGTACACTTCTTTGAAAGATTTTAACTTTCAAAGTATTATTTTTACATAGCCGTGGTAATCCAGGTGCTCCAATTTGTTTTAGTTTTAAAAGCATTTTGATTTTCCTTTAGCATTAAAATGATGTCGTATACAAGACAAAATTATTTATTGCGATTTCGCATTCCCGGGAGAATATTTATTTTTGTTAACTTGAAGAAAGGAAATGATTAGCATCCCATTTCATTTTATTTTATTTTATTTTTCTTCTGTTTTCTTAAGGGGGGGGGGGGGGTAGTAGTAAATAACAGAGTATTTTCAAAATAACAAAACTATAAAAATCGGGAGTGTCTAAGTCGGTCGTCTCGGTTTCTTAGATGTGTCCCGGTCATTTTCCCCGCCTACTCTTCGAGGTGCTTGCTTTTGCATCCAGACCAGCTTTGGGTTCGAAAAACATAATGTCAGATAAAAATAATGTCAGATAAAAGTAAGTCGGGGTAGCCATGAAGTCGGACTAGACAGTGTCCGAATTGTCATAATCAACAAGAAAATGCGAACGTGATGTGTTCTTCTGAGGACATTCATAAACATATTTATAGATTTATATTCACGCACAAATACACAGGCAGACCCACACACTCGCACACACACACTCTCGCGCACGACGTAATATTACGTGGAGAAGAAACGGTAGTATTCAACTCTTGCATGCAATGCATGCTATATGGCGAAGAGTTGTGTCTGAGTTGGCGCATGCGTAGTTGGTCCGTTGTCTGCACGTACCCTTGGTAAAAACTGTCTGCATCTAATGTTTCTGTATAAAGCCAATCATAGACCTCGTGGAACATTACACTCAATGGTTTACGTACTGTGTGCTTGCTTGATGTCACCCCGTTTCTGACTTTTTGCGAGATGCTGCAGCAACTTTCTCCACACGTTTTCTACACGTTTATCTAACAAACAAGAAAAGAAAGTTTCGCTCTCGCTAACAATTTGGAAGTATCTTACTGTGTGTACTCGGTGAATCTTGCGTCGAAGAATTCAGCTCTCAAAGCTCGAATTCCCACTTTAGGACTTTAAAAAAGTCGAAAAGGTGTTCTTCTGTCGCTTGTTTATCGTTGACGGAGCGGTCATCAACGGTGTGTCGACTCGTGTCGACTGGACGATATATTTTTATTCATGAATCGGGAACAGACAGACGTTAAAATTGCGAATTACCGGGATTACAACGCGTATCATCATCGCTACAATATGCCGATGTTACCGGATCATGCCGAGTACTTATTTCCATGTGCTGGGTCATATTCCATGGACGAATATGGGGAAATTCCTTTGGATACGATAAAAAGTAAGTTTCAAAAGATACAGCTTTACTTATTTCTTTTGCGCTCAAATCAGTCGACATATATCATGTTGAAATATTTTTCATTTTGTTCATTCGTGAAAAATATGAATATAATTTAATTCTTAAAATTTTCATTGATTTCAATGAAGTATGTTTTTCAAAGTAAAATGCATTTAATTTGCATGTCTAATTCTAAGCAGTTTATAGTATCATTTATATTTCCTATTTCATTCATTTTCCTATATTTGCATCAGTTTCACTCATTTATTTCTGTATTTTGTCGAAAAAATTGGACCGTAGCAGCCTACACCATTGTACACTGGCTTATTGCCGCGAGAAAGTTTGCCTGTACTTTACGTTGCGCATGTCTAAACCAGCGGCATGATTTCACGTACGCGTGCTAGTGTATTTATTCCGGAAGATAGTGTTCCTCCAGGGTTTGTTGTGTTCTGTCATTTTTACACTTCTCCCTCAACCCGTCTCTGATTGGAGAAAAGACCAGTGAAGAAGCTGAGAGTTCGCTCATCGACCAATCAGCGACGACGTCACATTGCCCGTACTCGTTATGTATGCGAACGTGACTAAGGTCAATTTACATATCATGAATATGCAGTGTCGACTTTCGGACTTGCGCATTACGATTTTCTCATCACGTTCAGCTCCTCGCGTGCATGCCTACTACGGTTTTTTTCCCTCCTCTCTCTCTCCCTCTCTCTCCCCTCGCTAGCTATGTATGAGCAATATTATTGTACATACGAAACCTATAACCCGAAATCGCATAGTGGAAACTGCACAATTCGTTGGCTTTTTTCTCGTGTTTCTAATGGTGCAAGAATTTTGGGAACCCAAGATACCACCGAGGATAAATGTTGGTTAGAGTTTCAGAGGTTCTGAACTATCGACAAAGGAGAATTGATTAGAAATCATTGATTGTTTGTCATATTTGCGTGCCTGGTTTAGACGGGGAATTGCCCCGTGTGTATAGCCAAGGAACGCACCCGTGTCCGCCCGTTCGTTCGCTCGCCCGTCTGTGTGTCGTATAACGTGTGATGGCAATGGAAGCAGACGCGTCCGCCTATGTGTCTGGGGGACCCGCCAGTCTTATTATGCCCCCGTCGGGTCAAGGTCAGTACGCTTTTTCATTCAGTCTGTTTTGACTGCTAAGTCGTTGGCGAGCTCATATTCTTCACTTTTATTGGAAGAAAAAGCTCAAGATTATGCAGAAAGTAAATAAATCTTCATAATTTCATAATTATTCGCCGTTTACCGATATTTTTAGCGCGACACCTGAAGAAAGAGAGTGAGAGAGGCTAGAGGGAGAGATGGGGTGCAATGTCTTGTGGATGCGATATAATGCTCAATTCACTGGGGGCCGCGCCCAGGCCCCGCCCGCGCCTTCCATCGCGAGATGTACAATAGGTTTTTTTTCTTCCTCCTCTTCCTCCTCTTCTCTTTTTCTCTTTTGTTTTTATTCCCCACCATTATTTCGGAGAGCATTTTCTCGTTGAAAGGTATTATTTTTCTAACTAAGCTTTTTAAATTTCCAACCCGGGCCTCATCTGAAGCAGAATACTACTCTATGCAATAACATAAATGGGTGTAGTGATGGGTATAGTGCTGCTCTTCTCAAATTCAAATCTTAATGATTTTGAATCGTTCAGTTTGCCTTTTCTCATTTGAGCTACCCATTTACAAATGATTTAGGAAGCAGATTTTTGTTAAATTTTCCTGCTCTTTTTTTTTTTTTTTTTTTTTTTGCTGCATATTTTTCCCTGGCACTCGCCTGGCAACATGCCTTATGCTGTTATGCCTCGTTCTTACAGTGAAAGTCATTATGCTTCCTTTTTATTATAATATTAAATAAAGTTGTTTATGCGTTATTCATTGTCTTTTTATTGCTCATGTTCAGCATGCCTCTATGAACACACGCTTTCTTCCCTCTCCCCCCTTTTAAAATAATTGTTGTCACCTTCCTTTTCCTCTATTTGTTCATAATGACTCCCCTTTAGTTTTACATTTAGTTGTGGGTTTTTTTCATGCCACGGCGCCGATATTTCTGAAATACAAATTACTTTGCAGGATCTGCACCATGCTTTTGTTATCTGATCTTTCAATGGTCATGTCATGTAAACATGGTCACAATAATCATCAGCATACATGTGATGCATCATAACTATCATGCTGAATGTGACCTGTCGGCAATGACGAAACATTACACTCCTTTTGGTACAGAGCACTTTAATATAATGGTGGATTCATTCACTGTATAGACCAACATAATACTTCAGCAGTACAGCTAGTTGAGGGGAAATAGACTTTGTCCGACTTTCCTGAAGCATAGTATTGGCTGATTGTAATAAAGTGGCGACAATAGTCGAACGAATTGCAGTGAAGAAATGTACTATACACTTCTGGGAGTCTGAATTATTATAGTATTACAGAACACAATACTATATAATTTGTACATTGTACTATATGATTTTTAGTAGGAAAACTTGTCAGTGGTAATCATTTTAGATCATGGAATTAGTGTTACTTGTAGGTGTATACAGTCATAGGCTTACATTTTAACTTACCTGGGACATTGTTTTGTATAGTGGTGGGGTGATGGTGTGTTGATATAATGTTAATGATAGTGGACAAAATTGTATTTAATCATTAGACCTATAATGTTTGTCTTGTATGACAGTAACAATTTTTTACTGTATACTTGTAGTTGTATAATTTTGGTGTATATAGGCCATGACTTTCTAGTAGTTTTTATTGGTGCCCCAGTGGAGGCAGCTTGTCATATTTTTACAGTACTAAAATGTTACATTTTTGGGGCTGATTTGGCCAACACAGAAATATCTACAAAACAATCAATTTAATTAATGGTGCGAGGCTTAAACCAGTCATTCCGTGTCATGTTCCAGATTATGAGATAAATGTTGTTCATGCAGTTATCTCAAATTATCACAAAATGGGCTGCTTTAGAGCACTTATGGCAACGCAACTAAACATATTTTAGCACAAACGTGCCCACGGGAGGGTTTGTAATAATCAAACAATTTCTTTTCTTCTACACCCGTGTATTTGTGGCTCACATTCGGTGTAATTTGCGCCCTTTGTGTTTCGTACATATCACCAATCAAGCGTACATGTAGCGGTTCGAGAAAAAAAAATGATATAAAGGGGAAGGGGAAAAAAATCTGTTGGAAATTTTATGATCGGCAGGCAGGGAATATAGCACGGTGATATTTTTTATTGTTCGATATTGAATGGGATATTTTGTAATCTTTGCATATGATCAATCATCGTATCGTCTTGTTACTCAACAGAAAACGCTGCACCCGTAAAGAAAAAAAAATAAACGGGGCGGCAGGAGTCCTGCTTCCAAAACTATAAGAAATGAGCCTTTGTAAGCATCTGTATTATTAGAGCCCTGTTTTTAACCCAGAAAGTGCTGAGGGCCCGATACGCTTTCCAGTGGTATTTGGTTCACTGGATGAATTATCAAAATTGTATTTGTACTGATTATTTCAAAGTTTAAATAAGAAGGAAATCCCTGTAATATTTATATCGACATTAATAGAAACATCCATTGCTTTAAGTAATCGACCCTGCATTGATTTGACTTAGAAGTAGAACTCCATTATTTTCGAATTTTACTGCATAATAATCGGGGAGAAAAAATAAGACCTGTATATTATGTTGCGGGGCCTGTATGTAGCCAAACTACTAGTATATTCTAAACAGATTCAAGCAGAATATAGCTTCGAGACCTATACGCTGAAACCTAAGAACATGTTGGGCAGAAAAGTGCGGGCGTAATGGATGACCCAGAGTTTCGGAAGAAGCATTATATTGTACCAAAATAATGAGAATATAGTACCAGTATTTACTTGATGCATGTTAATGACACCACAGTGTTGGTTACTCTTGTTCATACACGCACATGTACACGTAAATACACAGTTTATTATACCCTGCACAATAAAGAACTGTAAAAAGGTTCCCCTGGTTGTACTATAGGTGTTAAAAACAACTGTGGACACCTTTGCTCGTTAATAACTTAAACATTTTACCTCGTATCAGACTGAGGTTTTTACATCGTAAAGTTGAGGGAGTAAAATTTATTGGTAGCAAGTTTCATAATATTTCTGGGAATCATTTTCCTAGAATATTGTTCTTAATATTCAATTCGATTTTTTTTCTTCATTTTTTGAAAAAGCAAGGCCACAAAATCTTTTTGTATCAGCAATTAATTCAGAATGAAACAATTGCCATTGTGCATTGCAGCTGCAATCCCAGAACACCTTTTTAACCCAGAATCATGAATAACTGATGACTCTGAATAGCAAAAGGTTGGCAGAAATGACAGATACAACACTCAATGGCAGTTGTTGGGTTATGAATTAATTACTGATACACACATATTTTGTAGCCTTGATTTTTCAAAAAGTGAAAATCTAATTAAATATTCAGAGCAATATTTAAAGACATGTATTCAGAGAAATGCCTATAAAACGTGCTCCCAATAAATTTTACATCCATCAAATTACTTTGCTGTAAAAACCTTGGTCTGATACGAGGTGCAATGTTTGAGTTATGAACGATCAAAAGTGTCCACTGTGTTTTTTAACACCTATAATAATATGTATACGTTTCCTGCTCTCCGTAGGGGTTCCACCACTAGCTAAATGGCGACCAGGGAGAGAAAGTGGGTCAGATATTATTATTTCTTTGTTTTATTGTACACCTCCACCTCAGGATTCGTAGGTCCTATTTACTGAGAAAAGGGGCGATTTGAGTAGGTATATAATGTTGTACTTGTCAACTTATGAAAGATTTCTCCTAGTTTTCAAGTTGTGATTGTTTGAAAAGATAAAATTGTAATGAGCGTAATTACTTCGAATAAGTCTTCACCTAATACTTATTTTGTTTTAGTTATGTACTTACAGAAGTATTTCGCCTAACGATTTCATTTCAGAATAATTATGCTCATTAGCTCTGTATTCACACTTTCACTAAAATCATCTAATTAGAGACGAATTGGGCATTAGAATTTGATAAATGCTTATCCTGATAAAGGTTATTTATATGAATCTCTGCGATGACTCCCCTAAACTCCGATTACCGT
This sequence comes from Heliocidaris erythrogramma, assembly GCA_025617745.1. Taxonomy (NCBI): domain Eukaryota; kingdom Metazoa; phylum Echinodermata; class Echinoidea; order Camarodonta; family Echinometridae; genus Heliocidaris; species Heliocidaris erythrogramma. Next base: position 23,529,639 of record CM046869.1, read on the forward strand.
GCATGTGACGTGTCTTTGGCCTATCCGTGCTCTATCTCCGTCTCTGACTAATCACAGTCGAGATTTTTAGTGGAGAGAAATCGAAAGTGCATCGGACATAAACTCTAGCCTGCAATCGAAACGCATGAGTATATTCCTGGAAAATCTTTTTTTCCGGTCGGTATAACTTACAGAAAAATAAAATGTCAATAATTTTCACGATTGAACTATAGTCGAGCTGAGTGCAAAAAGAAGTATAGGCGTGTTGATATGTGTATCTGTTATTCTTCTTGAGGAACTGTTGATAATAAGTTTGTGCATGGATTGTGACGGTTGGGGAATCGCCTGGGAGCTAGACTAGATGCGAGTGAGCGCTCATGTTGGCGGAGAGTGCAACCTGAGCCCCTGCGGTACTCTTCCCTATAGTCGGCTCCCAAGTTCATTGCACTTTTTCACGCCCAAGTTTTTCCCTCTGCGTGCCGCGGATACATCGCCGAGAAAAGTGAAGCGGAGTTCAAGATATTTTGTAGGCATCCTGAGACTTTAGAGCAAGAAATGGCGTCGGTAACCCGATGCTATCCTCGTTTACATCTACCTTCTTCCCTTCCCCTCTATCTTTACCATCATTATCTCCGTCGTAACCATTTTCTTCTTTCATCTCCCTCTCTTTCCATATTTCCCTCCCCCTCCCTCCCTCCCACATCTCCCCCACCCTCTCCCCTCTCACTCTCCTTGTCTCTCTCCCTTCTTGCTGTTCTCTTAGCTATTTCCCTCTCTTTCCATTTTCCTTTTCCTCCCTTTCGCTGCCTTTTTCTATCTCTCGCTCTCTCTCTCTTCATTTTTATTGACCCCCTCCACATTTCTTTCACCCCCCCCCCCCTCTCTCTCTCTCTCTTCTCCCTCCCATACTCCTCGTTTGTCGCTGCTTTATCTTCTCTATCTCTATGTTCTATATCCGTATTGACCCCTCTCTGCTCCTTCCATTATAGTCAACAGGTGGATGACGTCACTATCTGTGAAGTGAGAAGATGGCGATGATGGCATGCGTGCCATCATCTTTGGTGGGGGATATAGATGAATTCCTAGATTATAATTTAGAGTGAATTCTGATTAATTTAAATGATTTTGTATGAATGAGATTGATGAATAAATAGTTCCTTTCTGATGGTAGTCATATTAAGACAACGACTCTATAAAAGTTGGGCTGTGTACATGGCGTTATGGGTATAGTTTGATTTATTTTGAAACTTGAAAACATCATTATTTGGGCATGCTAATTTAATGACAGATCTAACTGCATGTTATCAAAGAGAACCATAATCATGACTGGGGTTTGTCCGACTGCTTTGTCCAATGCAATGACAGTTTCTAGAAATCTATTCTGAAGATTAAATTCTTCACACAACAGCATTTAGTAAGTTATGGAGTAAATTAGTCGTTAGGCTTATGATAGATATAATTATATAGAAGCAATTAGCAATTAGCACCATGTCACCGAGGGTTTTTCTTTATTTTGTAAGTGATTGCTTTCAGGAGAGAGAAAAAGGAAGAGGACCGAGGGAAAACGTTAGGAAACCGATTCGCTGTTGGCTACTTAGGTATAGATATTGATGATGCTGTTTTATCATTCACTTAGGGGTCATCCACTCGAATCATGGCCGCTTTCTTCAAAGGAATTTCCAGCTCGTTTTCTGTCAGCGGCGGTTGTCATCTCCAATGACGAAGACATTCTGTAACATTGTTGAAACCATCAAGGTTCAAATTTGCATCGTCTGCAAAGAGTGCAGAGCTTGTTTGGTGTCCCATGCAAGACCGTTCCGAGAATTGTTTCATTGGTCTACTATATGTCTCCATTTGTATAGCTTTGTTTGATAGTTTGTGTTTTATCACTACGTCAACTTCGCTAAATGAAGTTAATATATTATCTTTCTTGTATTATTTTCTCCTATTCGTAATAAATTACGGAGGACACGACGAATTGTTTGGTATGACCGAAATACTTTGATAAATGAGAAGATTTGTTGTTTGTAGTGGCGTAAGTTAACAATAATAGTATGCTTTATTTCAGTGTGTGAAAACATTGGTTTCAGTGAATGCTAAAGGTCTGCAGTTCTCACTCCCTATTTGTTTATTCTGAATTAATCATGTTAATTATTCGACACCCTTTCACAGAATTTTGCCCATTCTCTCTCTTCATTTCCCTCCCTCTCTTTATTTTGCCAAGAGGGGCATCTAAGCATGAATTGAAGGGATTAGTGCGCTCTAATGCATTGGGTCGCCGAGCGAATTCTCGATGTCGACCAAACATGTTTCCCCAATATCTTTGTGCAGGCGAAGTCGGCCTGGCTTTTTTAATTTTTTTTTTATTCCACCCGCCTGCCTGGGTATGAGGGTATGCAATGACTTTCGGTCGGAATACGACAAGATCACACTTCAAACGGCAGACAGAATTTGGTCATTCTCGGCTCCGATTTCTGAGTTATATTTGCATAAGAGAGCAAGAGTGAAGTGATGGAATAAGAGCTTGTGTCCAGGATGGAAAAAGTCGGAATCTTACCATTTTGACTCGCGCCTGTATATGTATAGGAGACGCATGAAGGTCATGTTGGCGAAAAAAGCTGGGGTTTTTGCTTGGCTTTGTCATGATATGTCATGAGATAATTTGAAAGTCAGGGGAACAGAATATACGTCACGATGATATTTTTTCTGCAAATTTCGAAAACGGGGAGGGAGGCGGAGAGTTTCTTTCCGGTCCCGGGCGCAGGGTGGTATGTAGCCAGAAAACCATAACAAGGCTTTGTCCCGTTCTTCTGCATTTTGCTAATTGTGTGTGGGTTTTGTTGTTGTTTTTTATGTATATTCGTTTTCTGCCCGTGAAATTCGATGGCGAGCAATTAGTGGAATTATCATGATGTGGGTAAAGTACATTATATAAAGGACTATACTCAAAATCTGATTAAATTCGAGAACGTTGGGATAGATAGGAGAATAAAAGACAAAGAGGGAGATGGTGGAAAGAAAGAGAGAGAGAGAGAGATGGTGATGGTGAAGGCACGTTTTAGAGAGAGAGAGAGATGATGATGATGAAGGCATGATGAGGGAAGAAAGAGGGGAAGAGAGATAGAGGAGAGCGAGAGAAAACGAAAGAAAGAGAGAGAGAGAGGGGTGCGAATAAGAAATGGAGGCAGGTTGAAAGAGAGAAGGGACTATAAAAAGAGAGAAGACAGAGGATAAAAAAGACAGAAGGGGAGAGAACAGTTTTAAAAGGCTGCATTTCAAGTCATGCGCGAATCATTACATGCACATCTTTTCCGCCTATTTGGGCTAGCCGTGCTTGTGTAGTAGTATTCGTGGCGCCTCCGTGGCGCCTAGCTCCGGCCTCAGGCCTGTGGCGCCAATCTCAACTAGCCAGCCATCAAGCAGCCTTTTTACCGCGCTAAACCCCTCTACCTGATAAAAACGTCCATGTCGTTGATGGATCGTCGCTTCTCTCTTTAGATCTTTACCACCACAACAACAACAACTTAAAAAAAAAAAAAAAAAAAAACCTTCTTTCCATTTCTGACCACATATCATTTTTTCTCCTTTTTGTTGCAAATCCTCTTTTTTAAACGATGCTGTATTAACAACAACAGCAACAATAATGAATTTGTTTTAAGGTATTCAGTAATATGTTATAAAGATGTTGGATGACGAAATATTGTAAAACAAAAAGCAGATTATTCATTTAGATAAAAATTAAACCATGCCTGATATGTGATTATTAAAGAAACATCAAACATCTATTTATGAGTGACTGATATTTTGATTCACCAATGATATGAAAAGGCATGAAACAAAAACCCAGTGAACTGATTTATGGGCTGTATCAGACTCTACGTCCGTCGGACAAATACGTTTTGTGTTTAATTTTCGGTTTCTGTACTTCATAATTTTCAATGATTAATAAGTGAAACGATTTTCTGCCTTCCAATTTAGCCCCTCTTTACAACGGTACCTCGACCTATCGATATACATGTATTGCTTTCTTGTTCGCATCGTCGCATCATATTTCACACCTTTTAATTTAGTGTTTCTGAATTCTCTATTTGTCGTCTCACAATTTTATAATCTTGACCGTTTTGCTTTGTCCTTGCCAGCAGCACCGGCACTCCGGATGGACTTCAACTTCGATCAGTCGGACGTCAAGCCGGAACTGGATGAGCAGTGTCCAGTCTGTGGCGACAAGGTGTCGGGTTACCACTACGGCCTGCTGACCTGCGAATCCTGCAAGGGTTTCTTCAAGAGGACAGTGCAGAACAAGAAGGTCTATACGTGCATTGAGAACAGGAATTGTGCCATCGATAAGACGCAGCGCAAAAGGTGTCCCTACTGCCGCTTCCAAAAGTGCCTCAAGGTTGGCATGAAACTCGAAGGTAAGATTTTTGTCGTCCTTGACTTTTCTCGTACAATGCTTCTTTACTCAACCCATCTGTTCCCCAGTGGCTTACAATATAATGCGTTTCCAAATGCAGGCTTATACTAATTATAGTTATTGTTGCCTTCCATAATATTTTACAAAAAAAGTATATTATTAATAAAGCTTGACGTGTCTCCTCAATCTCTCACACATTTCTTCCAATCTCTCTTTGTCTCTCTCACGCGTTCTCTCTCGTTCCCTATATTTTTATCTCTGTCAATAGCCTTGTCAATCTGCCATTAGCATAGTATTCATTTGAGTATGAAGATACATGTTTTTTTTTATTATTTCGTTTTTTACTTATCTGTTGATTTAACAAGGTCAGATGTTCTTACATCTTCGACGTTGTGATGGAATGTTTTTTTTTATTATTTTTGTTTCTGTTTTATTAAATACAAGTACCATCATATTTGATTGTTTGTTTGCTTGTTTTACAGTTTCATTTGCGTAAAAGCTCTAAAAAATCAAAATTTTCTCTCCTTGCAGCTGTGAGGCCGGACAGAATGAGAGGAGGACGAAATAAATTTGGTCCCATGTACAAACGTGATAGGGCACTAAAGCAGCAGCAGAGAAATCGAATAATCGCCAGTGCACGGGCCATATCCACACCTGGGAACCCGGACATTAGCATGGCAATCAAGAACATCCATGCCGCAGCCTCGCGAAGTTCTGGCCTCCCACCTCCCCCTACGGTCGTCATCCGCGACCCTCTCAACAAAACCCCCATCATGAACATCCCCCAGCCGATGTCGTTACCCCAGAACGAATACGGCGTCCCTCCCCCGCAGATGCAACCGCTCAACTACACCACGTCGTCGGCAGCGCCCATCCAACCGCCCACGTCCAGCCCGCCCCCGCCCGCGTCAAGTACCAGCCCGTTGTCGGTGAAAGCCGAACCCGACCATACTCCGAAGCTCATCCTGGAGCTCATCCGCAGCGAACCCGATCAGGCGCAACTTCAGGCCAAGGTAGCTTCGTACTTCCAATCTGCCATGGGTATGACAGCACCAGGGGACTTCTTCAGCATGGTATGCAAGCTCGCCGACCAGACCCTGTTTGCATTTGTCGATTGGGCCAGGAATAGTCTTTTCTTCAAGGAACTCAAGGTAATTTTCATGTCTAATTTTGTTTATCTGGAAGTCAGAAATAACCACTTTTCTTCAGTTTCCTTAAACTCCCTACTAACGGCTTGCTTCGACGAAAGCATAATTATATCAACATCCTTTTCATTAGGGCTACCATTGCCTACCAAACGGTGTTGCGAAAGTCTTCATTGTGAAAAAAACTGAAAATAGTTTAGTGTATGTATCTATTTTTCAACTGTACGAAAAGCGTGGAAATAGACTGGTATAAGTTCATGGCGAAATGATTATTGTTTAGAGTATTCATTATAGAAAATGACCAAATCTGAGTTTGTTTGGTTTTCGAAGCAAACATGGGGAAAATGCGAAAATTGCCCCCAAACTTCAGACTTTGAGACATGTATTTCACTCTTTTTATGGGTATAAAATTAACATTCATGCTATTATTTCCTTACAATTATCATTTCACCTGGTGTTATATCTAGACTTTTGCAAGATGAATTTTGTCTTTCTTTTAAATCATTTTCTTATTCACTTCAAAGGCACATAGGGTTGTTCGAAAAAATCTTGGCAAACCCTCCTTTTTAAAGTTTTTAATATGAACACGATAAAAACTACTTTCAAAAAATAATCTCAAGGGCAATTTCAAAGGCCTATAGTGCTGCCCATAAAAATCATGTTCTGATTACGTAATACGCCATTGTAAGTTTCGCACATTTCTAAAGGTGATAGACAGGGCTATTGAAATTGTCTTGAGTTTATTTTTCGAAAGTAGTTTTTATCGTGTTTATGGTAATGGATACAACGAAAAAAAAATCCATTTAAAATCGACCTTGAGACGAACATAAGGCATCATGCCATATTGCTCTGCATTAATTCACCTTACGTACTCATCAGATGTACATTCTATTGTAAAATAAATTCACGATTATATTGATTGTTTTCAGATTCAGATTCCAAATACATTTCTTTCCTTCTCATAATCTAATCAAATGAATAAAAAATGAAATGTACGTTCACCAAAAACATGGTGGAAGGAGGCGAGTGTCTCAGGAGAGAACTAAGGAAATATATTCACTTTCAAGGACCTATAGGTAATATTCTAAAGTCAATGCCAATAGTGTGGAAATTCGTCTCATTTCTTTTCTTGTTTTCATCGTTCATTTGACAATTAGTATCTTTTCAAAGAATGTGTAAATTTAAATGAAAAAAAATGTGAGGAACACATGACTTCAATCTTTTAAATATTACTTGCCATCTTGTAGTTCATGACATTTTGGATTGATTTGCATCGTGTAGCACCTAAAAACGCGACATGATTTTCCACCTTTTTCTTTCTTACCCAATCTCGTATTATTTTGGTGACTGGGTCTAATAATATCCTCTATTATCTGTAACTGTTCAAACGAGTGATTAAATACTATTCCGCATTCATGCGCGTGAGAACAGCGATTCGAAAAAAGACAAAGGGTCTAGCGTAAGTTCTTTTTTTTTCTCTCTCTCTCCTTTTCTCTCTTATTGCTTTATATCGAGGTATGTATATATATAAATCTATATGGTACCTTAGCAGGACAGTGCTTTGTTAGGAGCATTGTCTGAATGTCCTGCTAATGTCCGCGAGTGTCCTGCTAATGTACAGCAATGTATTGTGACGGAATAAACCTCATTGTTCACTGTCCCGCTAACGTACCATCCAGTGATATATAATTACATATATACATACATAAAGAAACAAGTGTAAGAAAATAACATATACAACAGTCTTGGCAACCCTCGTGGAAATAATTCAGTGCGACTCGAAATAAGAGAATAATGATATATATATATACGAGTAGTAAACAAGTAAATAAATATTCCGTTAAACTCATCTCTACTTATATATTGTTATATATATATATATATATATATATATATATATGTATATATATATTTCTCTCTCTCTCTCACTCTCACACACACACACACACACACTAACTACACAATTACACATCCTCAACTCAAACACGTCTTCCAGCTCTCTTTTTCCCTTTCAAATCATTTCTTCCCTCGTTTCTATCGACAATTAGTACAATTCACTGCGTACATTGATTAGGTCAAGCTTTAGTCACTATTATATAGGCAAGAATACCAATGCCGAAAGCAAATTGGCGACCCGGAACACAGAGGAAATGAATTAAAATCACACTGAAAACCTGATGATAATTCGTTTGATTAGGTGACGGTCGAATTCTTCATTTCAGAGGTTGTTTGCATTTTAACGTCTTTAGTGATTATACCAATATTAGATATACAGTACACGACTTGTATGTACGTCTTTAATTCGCAATCACATGAAGATATGGCCAACCCTGGGAATATTATTATGGGATTAATCATTGTGATTATTTTTATTTGTTAACATAACAATAGTAATGATTAAATAATTCGTACCAAATAATTCATAATACATGGCTATTTAGCTCATCTTAGCTCATATTGTGGAGTCATCGTGGGAAAGCATCCTTCCTATTTGGTTGATTATAGCATAACAATAGTAACAAGTTACTATCTGGTATCTCCACTTGCACCGTTGTCATTCATGCGAATGGTAACTATATTTATGTACAAAAATAGCATCGGCGTATAGCAGTGTAAAGTAAAAATCCGTGCTAACATAGGCGCTTTTTTATAATCACTGCATCCATAGAATAGGCCACAAACCGTCAAGGCTACATACAAGCGCTGCAGAGATTAGCGAGGTACCTTTTATTATATCGTTTCCATGACCTCTCCCATTCCATTGAATGGCTCTTCAAAGAAACACCATTTTTACACTTTCTTCTCTCAAAACGGCGATTCTATGAAATAATGGCTTTGGTATAGACACTTACTGAGGGTTACTTGGGAGTAGAATAGACAGCTGAATTTAGTCGCAAGCGTCTTCAGATCGCTCAATGCTGGTTCCATTTTCCTTATCTATTGATTAGCTTGGTTCATTAATATTCATATTGATAGCGCAGGGGCTAAAAATATTTTATTCCATACAAGACAGTTTTGTCCTTCACCTCAGTTGTCATGAAAACCCTCGACCTTTATTCGACTCTGTCATTGCTGAATTGGTGTAAAATTTGAAACTCGTCTTGCAGACGTATACTTATATTTTGTCGTAATTTATTACGATCATAAATTGGTCATACAGACGCATTACGACATGGGCGTGAGAAAAGTCATAATGAATTGGAAATCATTAATCTGAGTGGAGTTTTGAAAGAAAGTGTAAGTAATAAAATTTACATTGTAATAGGCCTATAATAATGGTAGTGTGATTATTCCATGATCGTTTGTATGAGAAAAAAAGAATGAGGCCTGTTGAGGCTGCAATTTCCTTTTTGTCGAGGGAGAAGGGGGCATCAGATAGGCTCTGGTTTTTCGACTATTGTTGACTGGATATGTCGGGTGGGGGGGTTGAAAAATAATATTCGTTTTTAGTAACAGGCTTCATGAAATATCTATTTCATTTCATTATTTTAACATTAATAAGACCAAAAATAAAGAGGGCTCGTTTTACCAAACATGTCTTTTTTCTATTGTTTTGCATACATAAACTACATAAATAAGATTTGAAATAATATCACAAAACCCTTTGCTTTGACAGAACCGTGCTGTTTGTGGAAAAGGGGAAAACAGTGTTTACACGCTGCAGTATAGGCAGTGCTGACCACTTATACATCTGTTGTCTGATGTTTTGGAGAAAAGGGGGATATTTTTTGTAGGTTCTTCCTCTTTCGTTTTGTTGTCATTGCTCCATGTAGCGCACTACTGCAGCTGTATCCACTTTTCTTTATCGTTATAACCCCATACATGTGTCATTACGTAATGTTGTTTATGCGAGGAATGTTCCCCCCCCCCCCCCCCCCCCCCCCTCCCCCGCCCAACATTTTAGTGTAGAAGTCCCGCTGTGGATTTCCCCTCGAGTAAGCACTTTTGACTGGGGTAAACATTTCCCACGATGCTGCTTCCAGTCAGACCGCGGGTCGTATGCAAATGAGCAAAAAGGGCTGATTTTATTTCCAGTGCCTGAAATGGCACACTCTCCTTGCAACAAGTGGGCTGTTTTGCATGGTCATATTCAAAGTTGATTAGCTCAAGAAATATTAATGATATGCTCATCAAACTTTCTAGAACGATAAATGAATAGTTTATCAATGCAGACATACCTTAGTTAAGTTATAATTTAAAGAATAAGTAGTTGAAAAGAAGTGATAAAATAGTGAAACAAAACACTTTTCTTTATAAGATTTCAAATCGATAAAAGACATATAAAAAGTATATGAGCCACTATTAAAACGCATATGTATGGAAGCGTTGAAGTTTCATTTTTTACATGATCATATTCAAAACATCCATAAATTTATGCCAGGGTCAGGATCCAGCAATGTTCATCTAAGTACATAATGTATCCTTGAAATTGTCAAGACCAGAGAATCTTAGCGCTGTGATTGGCTGGCAAGGCCACCCTTCAAGATTAGGGCGCGATATTTGAAACCACATGCCACATGTTGGGTGAACTCTTGACCTCTTGTGCAAGCATGGTCCTGCATGGCTGTGACAAACATGTTGATCTACTGGGAAAGAGCTTGTGAAGTGACCAATCAGAGTGCTGGAATCAACTGTTTGAAGGACACAACGTGTACTTTGGTTAGATTTTGCTGGATCCTGACCCGTCATTAGGTGTACATACATTATTATTTCAATATTTGTTAAGTATAGATATTGCCCTTCACTCTCATAATAATCAAATTCAGCCTGGATCATAATAAAACTATGTGAGTTTTATACAGGTTTACTTTTCGTTTCATTTCCATTTTTGAGCTTATAAAATAACATTATTTTTCACCAATTTTGTCACATTTTTTCATAGACAAATAGAGTATGTCACGAATCTCTAATTCCTCCTCTTTTAATTGATGTGTAAATCATGACAGTCAGTAAACTAGTTCGCACAGCGTAGCATCCAGTCTTCAGGATCACACAGAACTCGCTCTCAATCATCATCTCATCATCAGTTTATAACTTCCACTGGTAGCTGGATTACAGGCGCACGCCACAACGCCCAGTTAAACGAGTACGTCGAGCAATAACTAGTCCGTCCATTTCAATCATTTGGACAATATATGTTCCTGGGGATTCCTGCTCATTATGAATTCAGAGACTGACCCAGTCAAGCAAAACTGGAAATAAAATAGAGCACTTTTTGGGGACCTGCGGTTTGACTGATTCTTCTTATCTCCACCTCATTAGCACGAAGCTCCAACATAGTAATCTCTTCCCACGCTAAAATCGTAGGAAAATAAACTAGAAAGATAGTGTCAGGACTCCGGAAGCAAGATTTATGGCTATATATAACCTAGGTATGCATGATTTGCCAATGCAACCTGCAGAATATGACGCGTCGCTATTTTTACAAATTGTTTGCGTAATTCTTACATTCCAAGGAATAATTCCTTAGCTTGCTTTATTTTATTGAAGATGCATCAATTACTTTTTACTCCCATTTACCAATGAAGACCCTTGCGTGTCGGATCGGTTGGTTTTGTATGACGGGCAAAACCTATAGAGGCCGTACAGTGTTCATGAACGTATATGAGTATTGATAATGACCAACAAAATGTGATTATAATAAGGGGGTGAAATAAAGGTGATACTATAGCGGAGAAAAACAGAAGGGAAGATTAATAGCGGGGTCACTCCGGTTATTGCAAAATCACGAAAATCAAATGAATATGGTTGGCTAGAACTGAAAGTTGTTCCGTGGTTAGTGGAATAGTGTAGTACATAATAGCATGTTGCCCTCTCGTAATGTGCGAATTGCTTTTAGTTTTACTTGGCCATTCATTTAGCACAACCAATTCGTGGCTTTCACTTTTTAAATTTTAGTCATGATGCCATGTATTGTATGGTACTAAATCTATTGAACTCTTATCTATCACTAGTCTTCTGATTATATTTTTCAGCCACGGTGGGTATTATCAAGGAGACTGGTATTGCTTAGTAGTTTAGATTAGAATCTAATGTACTGATCTAATTGTGGTGCTGGGCATATGTTTTTCATGAAATTCGAGTCGACCACGATCTTCCAGCATGTTGTTTTTTCTCCCCTACGTCGATTGTCCACGCCTCAGACAGACCATTTCAGGAGTCCGATAAAGCAAAATGTTTGCTTCACTGCACACGAACATAGCCAGACTCAATTTAGCGCTATTTTGCTATAACCATTGTAGCTTCATGCTATAACGGCTGACCGCTATGAGACGATATTACGTAACGCCCTGACCACCACTGCTCAATCAATAGATCGACAAAATAGGATAACCTGTGTTTGTTCCGTACAATAGCCGATTACCTGAAATACATGAGGCACTGTCCGACACGGTAGAATAGAAAAATTGAAAAGGATTTTTGGGGTAGCAAGCTTAATACCAGCGTGGATCTACTACCGTGACTGCACAAGTTCTGGCAGTAGTAGAATAGTGACACAAAGCCTCCTCACAGCCTCAATACTAGTTTAAGAATGACGAACTTGACCACGCCTCTACCATTGTTTTCTGACCCTTAATCCTAAAGAATTTGAAGCCGTAGGTTAATTGAAACTATTAACCCAGTTACTTCACGAGGTATGGTGTACTCCTATCAATACAATTACAAGAAACCTAAAATCTAGGCCTGGAATATTTCTTCTACATGTATTTCTTATATTTTTACACTTGAGGGAATAACGTAAAGAAAGGAGAACTTTGACACCATAATGCAAACTCTTAGCAGCCAGGCGTTAGAATATGAGTTAGTTGCATTCGGCCCAGTGTGATAATATCTTTATCAACACCAGAGGGTCTGTGCCTACAGACTAAGTAGCCATTAGGTCCAGAGATTCAGATCAGTGCCCAGCTTGTCTGCATATTGTTCAGCTGATAAATGGTATACCAAGGAGTTATCACGGTACAAGCGTAGAGCATTTCAAGCTGCCGCACACACGGTGTATCTACCCACTCAGCAATCCGGACATTATTACGTAATATTACGTAATAGCGTGATCTCTTGTCAGATACCGTTATGATAATGCTGACCAACAGAGCGAACTTGCATGTATGGCGATTTACGAGTATGGGCTCTCTCTACTCTACAACACAATAGTATGAATGCAATTTTGTAACTTATTCGTGTTGTTCGTATTAAAGAACCTTTCTCTCTTGTTTCCTGTTCTGCCTTCTGTACAAATAAGACTAAGAAGACGCAATAATAATCCCCTCCCTTCTCACTTTCTTCTTCTTCTTCTTCTTATTATTATTGTCATTATTGTTATAATTATTATTATCACTATTATTATTATTATGTATTCCTTTATTGTTATCCTCTGTGTCCTCTACCTGATCCTCTTTTCTCAAAGGATCACATTATCAGGTAGACGGGGACATCCCTCACGAAATATTCAAAATCATTACTATTTTTGAAGAAATGTAATAATGGTGGAACTTGGAAGGAACTTCAAGGAAGGCATTACTGATTCTGTCCTTGAATATAGAATCCAGCTTGTATAAACGTGTTTTACACCTTTATTATTCCATCATACATCCTAACTTTCTCTTTTTCTTTCGCTCTCTCTTTCTGTCTCCAGGTTGAGGACCAGATGAAGCTCTTGCAGAACTCCTGGAGCGAACTTCTTCTCTTTGATCACCTCTACAGACAGATCCACCATCACGGAGAGGGCGTCCTCATGATCACCGGTCATACGCTGGACCAGGCTACGCTCTCCCACATGGGTCCTGCCGACGTCATCGACCAGATGGGCAGCATCGTCATGCGCATGCGTGAGCTCAAGCTGGACCACAAGGATTACGTCTGCCTCAAGTTCATGATCCTCCTCAATCCCGGTGAGTTTTTATAGTTGAAAATCCCCTCGGTGTGAAAAGATGGCAATGTCCAAATATTGCATATCAATTAGTTATTAGGATTTAAAGTTAATTAGGTGTAAATGGCAGAACTTCAAATAAAAATTTAACATAGCTTATGCTAGACACAAATATACTTCAAATACTTTCACTTGATATGAATGATATAATTACGTATAATAATGGTAGACTTTGGGTAAAAGAATTGTTTAGCAGATGTTCTAAATAATTGCATTTCCACTTATGGCAGTGTGCCCTTAGATGTCCCCTGAATTACAATGTTATTTTTCTTTTTTTTTTAATCCAGGTATTGTCGCACTCCATGATAAGCATATAATCGACGGATGCCAGGACCAGATCAGCGCTGCTCTGCTGGAGCATACGATGACGGCATACCCAACCGTTACAGACAAGTTCCGTCTGATGCTTAGGCTACTCCCAGAGATCAGGCAGATCAGTCAACGAGCAGAGGAGTACCTGTACTACAAACATCTAAACGGCGAAGTACCGTACAACAGCCTTCTCATGGAGATGTTACACAGCAAGAGAAAATGAGCTGATGAACATTCTTCTGGCTTCCACTTCGTTCTGTCAGGATGAGTGGGAGTCTAAGACTATAAGAATACGTGTAGGGACCACTTATGCACTTCGTCGCACCTACGTAACACCCGCAGCTCGCGTGCCCGAACCACACTTCCATTCACGTTTGACGGACGGACGGACGGACGTAAACCAATCATGTGAAGAAGAAGTGGGGGCTTGTCCGGGAATGTCTGATTTTTCTAGTGTGTGACCAGCGTTTGTGTGTACGCATCACATGGTATCATCTTACACGCTCGGGATGCCGTAGTGACGTATGCATCAAACTTTTATATGCATGAAGAATTGCTGAATACGCAAACCAAAGAGTGTTTATGGACAAGACTGTATATACTAAATATATATACCTATGTGACTCTTTTTATCATTACTATGTCAAATGAAAGGATATTCTGGAAAAGCAGATTGAGAAGCAGACGACACGGGGGCATTTTGATCCAGAAATTTCGTCACAGGAAGGCGTGCGCGAGCCACTGCCTCGACGGTCTTATCCTTTCCCAAGATGTGAATGAACTTGTGAAAACAACAAAATGGTATCTTGAATGACCTTATGTACGAAGGCCGTCTATGGTCATATCTCTTATTAAGTTTGCTCGGATGTGTAAATCGAGGAAAAACATTTTATGAGGAAGGTTGGGGGGAGGAGGAGAAAGGAGAAGAAGACTTCGCAGCGAAGCTGTGTTTTTTTTAAAAGGCGTGCCATTACTACTGAAACATCTGATATGTTGCTATGGCAACAACCAATACCAGACTCCCATTGTAAGTTAGTTTATGTTCTCTAGTGCTAAAGTATGTGTCATGTCTATATCAGTGTAAAGTGGCCATCAAATGGTGTTTAAACTTGGATCAAATAAGGAGAAATAATAAAGAGTTTGGAACATCATATCAAAAGTATGAAATATCCCATTAAAATAACTGAACTTACACCTCGGCTATCAAGAATGGCTCGTTTATGACATATTTTGTATTTGTTTTGAATGTACTTTTTAATTGAAAATGAAATAAATGGGAATTGAATTGAATTGAATTGAAATTGCCTCATGCCGAGAGAGAGTAATATAAAATATCCAAAATGAGGTGTTATGTGAACTTACTGATCCTAAATCTTCATTAAAAAATTACTTGAAATTTGTATAAACCATGAAATTATTGTGCACCCGGTTCTGCATTAAATGCACGCACGTACTTCTTCTGAAATCGTTTAGTTCTTGAGAAAGAGTACTAGAAATTGGAGGTCATGACATAAGTCTTGATTAAGTCACTGAGAGCATGATCACACACAAACACACTACATAATTTCATTTGTTTTATTGCTCCTCTACAATCTTTAACTTGAAAGGCTGAATCGCTGAATTTAATAAGTTGGCAAATTATTTCTTGTGACCATTTTTATTAGCGTCCATTGTTATGATCAAAAATATATATCGTTTTCTTAAAAGTTATTGTTTCTGTAATGTCAGCCCCAGTCGTTCGGAAACTTTGGCCAGGTAAACTTTGGCCATTGGTATATCCATACACGTTGATTTATTTTTCGTTTGACTTAAAGATATAGTTGAGTTCTGGTCATGCGATCATAGTGCGAAAGAACCTGTCTCAGAGCAATTGGGAAAGGTTGATTATGTCTACATAAGAATGGGTTTATATACTGTGAGGTTTTGGAATCATCAAAATTAGAAGAAATTGACCCAATCTCGCTGAGAAGCACATGCACATGCACAGAATGGGTATATGGGACTGCACACACATCAGGCATGATGTGTGCTGCAGTATTCGGCCCGAATACTTCAGCTATTTCTCATCATATTTCGAATATAGGGGCATTTGAGGAGCAAACTCTTTTCTTTTTAAGGGGACATTTTCTTCTATAATATTCTTCCAAACTGACATAAAAAGAATGAGGAAGCTCACAGATTATTTTCCGTTTTGCCAGAACTCGGCCTTCTCTTTTAGGATGTTTTATGTCAAACGCACCCTTTCCATATTATGTTAGTTGGACTTTCCACCCTCTTTCCGGTAAGCACAAAAATAAGTAAATCCAAGTATGTGACCAAATCATTCAATGAAATCCACACTTTGTGACTGTTTGGGAATATTCTGCACAAATCGTTCGTTTTCAGCACAAATCTACACAAAGCATGTCTTCTTTTTATTGCGCCACAGGCATGAAAAAAGTTCTGTAATGTTTTGTTAATGCTTGTTACTTTTGTATGTCGAACTATGTGCTCGTGGTTTTAGGTCGGTATCTATAAATGGTTACAATTTTGTTGTCCGTTTACATGCACCACAACGAATATTCTGACAAATGCGCTGCATAGAGCACCTAAATTGTGATAAGAAAAAATACACGCACAAAAGTAGTCGCAACTTACCAGTACGCGGCTGTTTCATCTTCAAACACTGCCCTCTGTTGATAAAAATATAACAACTTCTGACAGAAATCGTCTTGGAAGTAGGACTGCGTGCCTATTTATTTATTATCTCTTTTTTTTTAATTCCAGAAAATGTAATCGTTTCCGTGATAAGACGGTTTGAGGATGCTCGCTGTGTTTGTCCATTTTGCAAGTGTATCGAAATGGCGAACTTATGGAAAAGGGATGTTGATGTATCGTTCACCTTTTTTATTTTAACATGAAACACGACATGGCCCCTCCCTCGAATGTAACCCCACTCTCCTTTCATTCAGTAGAAGATGTAGGGAACATTATATGGTAAGCCTCATATTCTCCACATCCGGGCATTTTGTGTGTGATCTTTTTACAGGGTAAATTTAAGTAAGGTTGAGGATATAACACCACGCGTAAAAAGGAGTACTTTTACGTTGTAAACAGTGAAATGTTTTATATTCGATGTAATAATCATGATTACTATGCCCCGATTTGAAATGAATGCATTCGTCAAAGTTCTTGATTATGTTGAATTCACCTGTAACTTATTCATCTATTGACAGTTTTTATTAACGCATTTTAAAGATTTTTGGTTCGAAATGAAAGTTGTCCACATAATTCTACGTTATTCAAGAATTTCTCAGTATACTTAATGAGATAAGAGAACGATCTCTTCTACCTTTTTTTCATCAGTTTTATTGCATAATATATTCAAGTAATATATTTTATCTCTTGATAATATCTTTACTCTCCACTGATCCATTACGTGACTGTATAGCAAGCCTCGGTTAACCCATGCATAATGACACGTCTTTTGTTGTTCAGTTATGCCTATTTTCGGAGAAAATAGAGATCACTTACATTATAGGCCTATAATTGCCCTCGAAAGAATAAGTTATTTTTAAAACCTTTATAACTTTTATTTTAATATTCAAGGAAGGGGAATCCGTTTTGAATCAACCGTTGAAATGTTTTGTAGTGTATACGCTAGACAGGGACTAGCTACAAAAGACTGGTCGATAAACTACTCTTTTATAGCGGTATATAGCTTTACCTTTGTGGGCTGTACAGATGTTCTTTGTCGACTCAGACATTAAACAAAACAGTTTCTCACAACTCCTGGTGTTTTTAATTGTAATTTATAAATACTTGAAATGATGTGCTTAATGTATTTTTCATCGCTCTATCCCTTCTCTTTTCTGGCTGACTTGCTATATATAATGTTGTGTTGACAAGTTGCGGAGTTTCATTAGCTATTTGCGTATCCGATTTATATTGAGGCATGTGGCTCCATGTGTGTTCGGGTAACTCATCGGGTAACTACAAACTATCCCATTTTTGCCAAAATAAGCATTTTCAGACGTAGTCTAGATGAAAGACCGTAGGCCAATGGACTGGGTAGGGGAGCTGTAGTCCACCCTTTTCACAGTTAACCAATTTAATTCTTTGTCTACTAGAACCGGTGATCCCTGTATTAAACCTATGGGAATTGCAGAATTCAGTGTTCATCGGGTTAATCTGGATTAGAAAAGAAACAGTGAGAGCATTGTCTACAAGTCCACCCGTCACGAGTCGAAGATACGCAAATAATTGAATATTGGAATCAAATCTTCCGCCTTGCCATTTGTCATTCTTGTAATTGGGGATCGTCTTTCTGTTTCACCCATTTCATGGTTGTCTTAAGTTAATTTGCTCGACAGTTTTCATTCTTAATGTTCTGCCGTCTTGTTTTTTCTTCTCTCGATCTCTGTTATCATTTTAATCGAAGACTATCCGGTTGAGCGCGCACATTTTTGTTGTTGACAATTCTTCTGTTTTATGATATTATACCTTGCCTGTTTTTATGAAGTGACTCATATTGTCCATACTATTATATATTTACAAGAGATATGTCTACTTCGTTATTGATATGTACATTAAAATGTTTTTTCGGTTTTTTGTGCATTCAAAGTGCATTCTGTACAATTTTGTGGACATAAAAAGATAATGGTTGTTGAACACAATTTATCTGGGCTTTTTATGTGCTTATTTGTTTCATTTTGTCGGGCGAGTGAGGATATGATAATGATGATGATGATGATGATGATGATGATGATGGTTATGATAATGATGGTCATGATTATCATGTTGATTATGGAGGTGGTGTTGATAGCGAAATGGAATATGATCAAAACATGCAGAATGATGAAGATTAGAAGAATTTTAGCAATGCATACGACGACGATGATGATGATTATGGTAATAATGAGAATGATGACGACGAGGATGACGTTGATGATGAGGGTGATGGTGATGATGGTAATAGTGATGACAACGGCAAAGATGATGATGACGTCGGTATAATGGTTGTGATATACATCAACGATGATGTTGAGGAGGATCTTGATTATTTCTCAGACATTTAGTTGATGACGCGGGGGTCATAGAATCTCCAAACATATATTCCTCATATCTATCAAATCATTTACTTCAATTAAAAAAATACGAAAAGGTACGAGGACACAGGGTCATCGCTAAGGAGAGGGTGTCACATCCCTAACCCATTGAAAATAAATTGTCGGCAAAATAATATTGGTACTTTTTGGAGCCTTGTCGGCAAATTGCAAAAACTGGTGATCCTTTTCTTTTTTTATGTTGGAAAATATTGGAACTGGTCCAACACCCCCATTCAAAATGGTCTAGGTATACATGTATATGCCCCTGCGAGTCTAGGAATCAGAAGGTCCCGAGTTCGAAACCATGGCCTTATGTCATCTGCGAGTCAGAGGAAGCTCGTACAACAAAAGTTGCGATTAAATGCTACTCCAAAACTTAAACACAAGTCCTAAATACACCACTCTGGTTGTTTCAAAGTCTTGTCTATCCACTTGTATTCACTTGCTTTCTTGGCCGACTTCAAAAAGAAATCAGTCAATGAACTAGGTTATCTATTTAGACATATCATAATTATGCAGAAAACTAGCGGGATACGGGTGTCCGGGATTAAACTGCCGCGTTTTATGATATCATAATGATATAGTATAATATTATTATTACATTAATAATAATATCATTATTATATTATTAGTCAACGAACTGGGTTATCTATTTAGACATATCATAATTATGCAGAAAACTAGCAGTATAGGGGTGTCCGTGATTAAACTGCCGCGTTTTACCTTCGAAAAAAAGTATACTCCATTCCAAATAACTCTAAAGTCTGTAAATATTTACCATTTATAATATTTTCAACAAACCTTTTGAGAAAATCATGAAATCTTGAAGGAAAAGGTGTTTGATTTTCTGTTCGAAAATGGTCGGTCTTGAATAACCAACCTTTCCAGACACATGACGTGTGGGTATACAATTCTAAAGTGTTGGCTACAACACATACGGGTAGAGAACTGAAATCAAGTGTAATTCCATTCATTCATTCATTTATTTTTCAACTTTCAACTTTCATATTTACAGTGATAATACAGTTTATATATTATGTTAACAAGTAGCTCAATTGCTCAATACAATACATAAATAACATGAAATTGAAAGGGAAGGAGGGCCGACTAAAAAACAGAGCTTGTAAGGTGTAGGCCACCTGCTAATTTAATAATAATACCTGTAATAATAAAATAGGTAAAGAGTTTCGAGAGATATAGGTATACGACAGGCAAAAAAATAATAAATGTAAAATGTGGGAGCCTAAATAAAAAGCATAGCTGCTAACTGATTATTATAACAGGCACTTTGCCCCTGGATTGGGTCAAAATCCTAAAAGAAACTAAACCAACACGAATAAGCACATTTCAGCAAATTTAGGGGATGAAATATAATTTACCTTTTAAAAATAATACTTATTACCTCTGATTTTTTTTTAATTCCTTTACAAACTCCATTGGGATGCATTTATGAACATGATTGGGTGCGAAATATATTTCATTTGGAAGTTTGCATGAAAGAGCAAGTCGGTCGAGATTGGAGCGTTAGAACTTTTATATTTTTTCCTTTCATGACAGGATAAGGGCTAAATTGATCACATTTTGTTCTTCAAATTGGCAACAATAATATGTTTCCTTTAAAGTTGCATGGTTCATATAAAATGTTGAAAACTACATAGGCCCTACTGGTACATGGTTGCGAACTTAGACGAAAAATTGAAGAAAAAAAGTTGCCAATTTTGATAAGAAACAATGATTTTGAATATGTAAACAAATTTTTAGGCATTTTACTCCCAGTGTTAAAGATCGTATGCTCGATCTGTAATGAAAAACACAAGTCAGAAAAAATTGGAACCAGCGGGATTCGAACCTGTCATCTACTGCTTGCCGGGCAGCGACTTAACCACCAGGCTATTCTGGTTCACGGCCAAGTCACGATGAACTGGAATCAAATACCCAAGATCCTCTTCTTTCTGACTCATTAATATTCAAACGGTCCGCCGTAGACAATGGTTAGTAAACGAAGAAGCTTGATTTTGAATATGTTAACAATTTACGGATTTTAAAGCTTATTCACCTTAGTTTTTAAAATTCCTGACAAACACAATGATTATGGTCATGCAACAAAAATGGACACAGCGTGTGCAGAAATTTTACTCTTTATACGCTGGTATAATTTTTAGGGCTTTGAATCAAAAGCTATTGAGCGAAACCACAAATGGTAGTCAATAATTGTCTCGATTCAGGGTTAAATACCCTCATAGCCTTCCGTACACTATACGATCTCACATTTAAAATAATTTGTTATAGCAATGGATATGAACGTTCAAACATTGAAAATGTTAATGATCGAGACTGCGGGTATATTGCAAGTCAAATCGGCTCCGCATCGTAATCATGATATCAGACCAATCGTACGATTGTCTACGTTTTGAAGCCGATTTGGCCTTTCCTCCAACTAGAACGCCTGCAATCAACTCAAATTACGATTTATCGTATTCATATTTATTTCCTAATTTCCTAATCTCATCATGCAATTGAGATATTTTTTTCTTCTTCAAAACCAGCATCGCAGTCAGATCGTACTACATGGATGATATGCGGTGGGCTAAATGGCCCTATTTACATTTTCTGTCGACGGAGCCAGTGCAAAGCTAAACCTTTTTTAAGAGGAAAAGTCCATCCTGATAGTAGTTTGGTTGTTAATATATCAAGTAGAAATGTGAGAGAATCAGTGAAGGTTTGAGGAGATCCGATACAGAATAAAAAGATATCTCAGCAAATACAAATTGGCAACACAATGACTACCCTTGCGCGCAACTCGCCATTAGCTTAGTACTGAGAATGATCTTTTTTTTTCTTCTTCGTGTATATGCTGCGCTGATGACGAAATATTTATATATACATGTACACTGTATATATAACGGTACGCACATAGGCATGATATACGTCGGTTCGTGAAACCAGTGAACTGATTATGGAACCCTACGATAGCAATTTTCTTTGGGGCAAAATGGAAAATGATAAAAATTTTGGTACAAAACAAATGAAGTGTTGCTCGAAAGGGAAATCACAGTTGCTTCTTTGAGCTTCACTGAGGACAACTTTAAAAACTAAAAAACGTTCTTTTCCTCACTGGATATGGTTCTCTCATTTTCTGCTCTTTTTAGAGCCAACTGGATGCAAGAGCGGACTTACACTCATCACGTGACAGAAATAACAGAAAAGTAGACGAAGTTTCAGTTTTAAAAGTGTTCGATATTTAATAGTACATATTAATTTCAGTCCCAGTCAGTTTGTGTATTTTAACTTTTACGTCATTAAAATCATACTTTTTACTTTTTGATAATACTTGATAATACTAAAAAATTACAACTGATTCCTCTTCATCATAATACATGTAATCTGTTTTTCAATGTTTTTACCCTTCTTTTTGTTGTTGTTGTGGGGGGAGGGGGGGGGGGGGGGGAGGGGGTTGGGGTTGTACCAGCAATTAGTTTCTTGATTATCTGGATATTCAATCAGACAATAACAAGTATAAGGCTTCTCGCTCGGATAGAGTAATAATCTCTTCCAGACAGATTAAGCGGAGCTTCCTTGACTTACAGACTAATTGCAATCTCGATTATGTTTTTGATATCTATACGGAGAATTTGTATGTTATCGTCTTGTTTTCTTTACTATAAGAAACAATCGAATTTCCAATGAAAGAAAAAAAAAGAAGAAAAAGCTTCGTTTTGTACAAGACATTTAACAGAGGCGTAGAGTGAATACAGATATTGAGGAGGCACTGGCACCATAATGGGGGCACCAGCCTTACTCGTTGGATGTGCAAGGGGGTCATATGATCTTCTATTGTCATTCCTTCCACTCTCCTTGTTTTTCCCCTTTTTTTTTTTTCCCCCCATTTTTCAAACACTTTATTCGTCATTACGCCACTGGCTATTCACTAAGTCTACTGTTTCATGCCAATGAGTAGGCACGTGTACAATTATGCAACATCGATTTTTATTCAGTCCTTAAAATTAAGTTTTCCATTTTTCATCTTGACCTATGCCTTCATGGCCTTGTAGGCCTAACAATTGCTTTGGGAATTTGCATAATTTACAAGCAAGGTCAAAACCAGCTTTCTTGGAATTTCACAATCAATCACCATTACTACAATGCATACTTAACATAATATACAAGTCTAAATGAGTTCAACCGACAGAAAATTAATAGAATCAGTGATGAAAGGTATTGATTTATATTCACCTCTGGTTTTTTTCTTCTTCTTCCTTGAAGGGGGGGGGGGGGCTATTATGAAGTATAAATCTGATTTCATGATTGTTTCTCCTGAAAATTGCAAATTTGTTTTTCGGGTCATTATAGATACATGTATGCCCATTTTAACCACATTCATCATCTCAACCCCTGCCCCCCCCCCCCAAAAAAAAAAAGGAAAAGAAAGAAAGAGGGAATCATTGCACCTTTAAAGCACTTGTTACAGTTTTCAAATAGGTCGCAATATTTCGACAACAAAAAAGAAAGAAAAAAAGATATGGCCGTTTTTCTGCACAAGACTGATTATACCAGTTTATTGACTGTGACAATAAATAATCACTATTATGAACAAAATTTACAATGAACCACTCCATTATGATCTTGAAAACCAAATCAATGGGAACTATTAAAATTTGTTTAAGATAATAAATGAAAGTATTATTCATATTTTTGAAAGTTGACAAGTTGTTGAATCTATAGTCAAATTACAGCTTATGAAAATCTAAAATCATGTCTCTACTTGCAAGCAATTTTTTGGACAGCAGTCACAAAGAAAAATCAGTGCTACCACAAATTTAATATCAACATAAATATTTTTTTTTTTCAGAATCACTTGGCAGATGCAATCTACTTATGCATATAAATATTTGGTTTAGGATTCTGTAAGAATTGAGTTTTTATCAATGTCACAAATCAAGAACGTATTGAATTTTAGCATATAGCACACATTTTCCTCAGACTCTAATGCGAGCTATCTAAAGCAAATGCCACATTTTGCATAATAGATGAATGCAAGAATAACATCATGTTCTACAACTTTTTTTAAGTTGGATGGAAACACACTCAGACAGTGCATAAATACATGCAGATAGCACATGATATTGCAATTTACAGGCGGGAACATAATTACCAGTAGTATTAAATCAACGTTAACTTGGCCTTGGCTCACAAAAAAAGATCATTTTACCTACTGGTATTTACTGTACATGTATCTTTAGAGAAAGAAAGGGTACTATTTAGACATGGTATACATCACGCATGTACAAGTGTTTTGGAGTGTGACGACATAGAAATACATGTACATGTACTGTGTTGTGGTAGATGAAATGTCCTGGTGTTCAGGTGCCATGGTACAATTGTGGTGTAGTTTATTAAGGTCTTTGGTTTATGGTGTCATGGCATTACTGCATGGTGACAGATGTCTTTGTGTTGTGATGCCATGGTACAATTATGGTGTATATTGTATGCAGGTATGAGTGTTATGGTGTCATGGCATTACTGCATGGTGACAGATGTCTTGGTGTTGTGATGCCATGGTACAGTTATGGTGTATAGTGTATGCAGGTATGAGTGTTCTGGTGCCATGGCATTACTGCACGGTGACAGATGTCTTTGTGTCGTGATGCCATGGTACAATTATGGTGTATAGTGTATGTAGGTTCGAGTGTTCTGGTGCCATGGCATTACTGCATGGTGACAGATGTCTTTGTGTCGTGATGCCATGGTACGATTATGGTGTATAGTGTATGTAGGTTCGAGTGTTATGGTGCCATGGCACTACTGCATGGTGGCATATGAATGTCTAGGTGTTATGGTGCCATGTTACAGTTTTGGCGTACCCGGTAAAGTGTATGAAGATCTTTGTATTATGGTGCCATGGCATTACTGCATGGTGGTAGATAAATGTTGTGTTGTAATGGAGCCATCACTGCACTGTGTGATAAATGTACATGGATTTTTTGTGTTATAAATGGATAGCACTACGGTGCTGCAGAGTATAAGTCGTTCGTTGAGAGCCAGAAGGGCGTTAACTCTGTGAATATGAGTTAACGTCCTGGATCCAAACAGACAAAGTGTCTCTGGGTTATGATGTCACAAACATTAAGGTATTGAAATTCATAAATGTCTTGCCAATATGGTGCCAATATGGTGCCAAGGGGTATTACTACAGGGTGTGTCATAACCCCACATCTCCCCATTCAAAATTTATGTCCGTACTAAAAATTGTGACCTTTCCAAGCTTAATCAGAGCCTCTGTCGGCAAATTTGCATAAAATCGGAGAAGCTTCCCCTTTTTTTTTCTGCTTGTTGAAACTTTTTTCAGCATTCTAGTCTGATTTTTTTTCCAACATCCCCCATTCAAAATAGTCTAGTGATACCCCTCATGGTGCCATGGTACCATGATTTTGTACTTTATAAGTGTACTGGTGTCAGAATGACATGGTCTCAGGTGCGATGGTCCTTTGGTGTTATTGAAAAATTTTGTGATGTATGGTTTAATAGCATCATGCTATTGAGGTTTCATAATATCTTGCTGACGTTGTACAATGGCATCATAGAATTTCAATTCTTTTTTCACAAAATATTACCTCTTTTCTTAAGCTTTAACTTCCCAACACAGGTAACTTCTTTTCACTGATAGTGAAAGAAGAAGTATTTCTCATTGTTAAATCAATAATTACACAACCCTCTTCAATAAGTGATATAATTTCAGTCTTGATTAATCATACATGGTTATGGGAATTTCAATCTTTAAGTTCTGGTCCAACCTGAACGATAACGATTAACTACATGCATACATAATGTAATGATAACAGAAAATACAAGTAGTCCCTCTTAACACTTTCAGGACAGGAACTATTTAAGGGCTAAATTGATCACATCTTGTTCTTCAAATTGGCAACAATATTTTTCTTTTAGTGCTACATGGTTCGAATAAGATGTAATGTCTTTGAAAAAAATATACATAGTTACAAATTTTGATAAAAAAGAATGATTGTAACCTCTTAATGTGCTGCCAATTTATGGATTTCAAAGCTTATTCTTGTTTTAAAAAATCCTGGCACCAAATGCAATATGGTTATGCAACAAAAATGGACATAGTTTGTGCAGAAATTTTTGCAATAGCAAAAATCATTAATGCAGGACCTACGTGTACAACGATTTTCAATGCCTTTTCTATATGAGGAACAGAAGCAATTTGGGAAGAATTTAGTTTTATAGTTATCATTCAGGTGGGACCAGCCCTTAAGGGTAGAGTTAAACAGAACGATAGGAGGGAGTCCAGTTGTAGAGGTGTCCAGGTTATGGAGGGGGTAAATCTTCAATCTTCGTTGCAAACTGGAAGTCTTGGGGGAACAGATCGTGGGCCTTCGGGTAGATGAGTTTGTAAGATTGCCGAATCGTCACATCCGCCACACCCGCGATTTCTCCAATTTCTGAAAGACGAGACAAGAGTAAGGAATGCGAGTTAAACTCAAACCTGCTTTAGAAACCACCTGTTCAGAAAGACCACCTGTTCAATAGTGATCACAAATTTTGTTTCCTTTCAAACCGTTTTCTCATTTTAATATGTGTTTAAGAGAACCGGTATATAAAGGCCATCTGACTTAAAAACGACCAGTTTTCCATTGTGCAGTCTTTCTAGACTGGTTTGACTGTATAAAACATCTTGACTTCTGGTAAAAATGAGAACTGTATTTTCCATTGAAACATGTGTTAAAGAAAACCTGTATAAAAAGACCACCTGCCTGGACAGACCACTTCTTGTTTGTCTCCCCTGGGTAGTCTTCCCAGACAGGTTTGACCGTTTAAAATATCTTATAAGTTGTAGCAGAAGTGAGAAATGCAACTACATGCATCAGATTCTCACAAAAATGACACTAAATGCTCAAAGCACAAGGACTTTCAAGAAACCAACTGTACCTCACTGCACTGCCTATAGAAATCATGTTTGGATTGATTAACAAGGTTACAAGGTTACTGAAACGGGGCACTCCCGTGCAATGTGTTCCGTACGACATGCATCTTTTCTACATAATATTCATCAAAAACAAAGAATGTCTCGATATGACCATTGAATAATGGCACTTTCTGGTATCATTACATGTAGTCATTGTCATATCAAAAGAATGTTTGTTTATGGATGAAATATATGTAGAAGTGTCACATGGAATCGCACCTTGGATTGATATTTTTAAAGTAGATTTCGTGATCGTGATCGTTTTCTAGATAGAAACTCTGTAATATCTTGTGACTCATCTTGCTGGAAAGTTGGCCGATGAATTCTTCTTTTGAACTGCACAATCAACCTTACACGGTAAATTTCTTTTAATACAAAGCAATCACATTACCACATAACTCAACTTTGTCTTTAATTACAATTCATGATTACCCTTACAATGGCCGATCACCTGAAATCTACTCACAAGTTGCTTATAAATACCTTCATTTAGAGATTATTTATACTTGCAATTTCTTTTGACAGAAGCAATATTGGAAGCTGATATTATGAATAGAGTATACCGGAATGGAACTCAAAACATTCAGAGCAAAAATATTCTTTGGTGATTGGTCCCCTTTATTAAAGATCATTACACTATACTCAATTTTTGGGGGACAAATTTCTAAGTTATACCATTAAACTTAAAGAGAAGGTTGAGTTCTGGGAAATGTTAGTTTGGAAGATTATCATAGTAGAAATGTCCCCTAAAAAGGATTGCTCTTTAAATGCCTTCACATTCAAAATATGACAGGAAACAGCTGAAATGCTTGCGCTGAACATTTGAGTGTAGTCCCATATATACACATTTCTGAGCATTACTGCATGTGACTCTCAGCAGGACAGAGCCAATTTCTTATCATTTTGGTGATTCAAAAAACCTCACTGCATACACCAATTCTTATGTGATATTTAATCAACCTTTCCCAATTACTTTGAGACATATTCTTTCACAATTCAATCTCATAACCAGAACTCAACTTTATCTTTAAGTTACATCATGGGTACATGAATATCATATAGTAATCAACCATGACAAAATTCATAAACAGGCAAAACTTTTGTACAGGCAATATTTGCACATATCTGACACGATACCTTTCTGAGAACGCTTTTCATCTGACGCTTGTGAAGCCATATAAATCGCTGCAGCCGTCACAGAAATTGGGCTTCGTCTGCAAAATATGGACAAAAATAATAAGTGAAAAATAAAAAACGTTGATGAGAAAAATTGACTCCTGAAATGGGAGGAATCTCTGCAAAATAGCTTGAACAGAGAGTGAAGCCGTAGTATAATCTCCCTTCATAATCCGCAATTAACATTTGTAAAAATGAAGCGAAATCAATTGCCATCATCATACACGTCATGATTAGACAAGGACAACAGCAATCAAAATAAGTCGGTAACTAGAGCACTTTGTACAAAATTATGTTTTCAACGCAAATGATAAAGATAATAAAAATATTAATGATAACAATAATAAATAGAAATGTCCATTGCCGCGCAATGTGAATGTATCCCCCGGCACTGGCAGCGATTCGTAGGAGGGACAAAGAACCTCCCCCCTCCCCTCCCTCAAACAAATGGATGGCGTAGAGATTGCTGCCAGTGGCGCGGCCTATTTTCAACACTAGGAGTTGCATCACCAAAACAATGTGTGTAGATTAGAGTATAATGCATCTCTATAGAAAATTCAAAAGAAATCTGTCAAGAAATGTGACCTCAGAGCACACACAAGATAGCCACTAAAATAGGACCTTTGACCCTATGAAAGACGAAACACTGGGGGCAGCATCACCAAAAACTGTAGAGGTCTAGAGTAATCCCTGATGGACCTCCATACAAAATCTGAAAGAAATCAGTCAACAAATGTGTCCTACAAAATATAACATTTGACCCTATAAAAAGCAGAACACTGGGGGCAGCATCAGCAAACACTATAGATGTGTAGATTTCACTAAGACACACCTCCATATAAAATTTCAAAGAAATCCGTCAAGAAATGTGGAAGTTAGAGCACACAAAAAACATATGATCTTTGACCCTATAAAGGACAGAAAAATGAGGGCAGCATTATCAAAAAGTATAAAGTTGTAGATTGTACCAAGATACATCTCCATACAAAATTTGAAAGAAGTCCATTAGAAAATATGGCCTGCAAAGTGCACTCATGCTGAGGTAACCTCGCTAATCATAAGGACCGCTATTCATAAGGACCACTTATTCATAAGGACCGTTATCCATAATGCGTGACTAAATGAACAGTGATTTTGTATGAATAGCGGTTGTTATGAATAGCGAGCAAACCAAAGACAAACTAGAAATATCACTGAAGATGATGATTAATACCCCCGCCCCGTGACAACAGCCTTTCTTGACTTTTGGTCGAAAACTGAGGAAGTAGTTTGATCCGCAAGATTTTTCCCTGATTTACTGCCATAGATATGCCGTTTCCATGGCAACGCAGCTTCCGACACATCAAAAAAATATGCTGTACACATCTTCCCAGTAAGACCAATGTGTGTACCAAATTTCAAGACTTTCGGTCAAAACTAAGTAGTTCTATCCGCAAGGTGTTTCCTTGATTTTCTGCCATAAATATGCCGTTACCATGGCAACGCAGATTCCGACTCATCCGAAAAATATGTCTTGCACATTTTCCCATCAAGACCAATGTGTGTACCAAATTTCATGACTTTCGGTCAAAAACTGAGGACGTAGTTCGATCCGCAAGGTGTTTCCTTGATTTTCTGCCATAAATATGCCGTTACCATGGCAACGCAGATTCCGACTCATCCAAAAAATATGTCTTGCACATCTTCCCATCAAGACCAATGTGTGTACCAAATTTCATGACTTTCGGTCAAAAACTGAGGACGTAGTTCGATCCGCAAGGTGTTTCCTTGATTTTCTGCCATAAATATGCCGTTACCATGGCAACGCAGATTCCGACTCATCCAAAAAATATGTCTTGCACATCTTCCCACCAAGACCAATGTGTGTACTAAATTTCATGACTTTCGGTCAAAAACTGAGGAAGTAGTTCGATCCGCAAGATTTGCAATGGACCGACCGACCGTCCGCCCGACCGGCCGCCCAACCGTTGACTGGTTCCTATATACCCCCTTCAAACTTCGTTTGGCGGGGGTATAAATTACCTCGCTATTCATAAGGACCTCCGTTCATAAGGACCACGATTCATAACAGTTCATAAGGACCGTGTGTTAAATGAATAGCGGTTTTGTATGAATACAGATCCTTATGAATAGCGAGCAGACCCGCTCATGCTATCCTCCAAAGTATGACCTTTGACCCTATAAAAGACGGGACACTGGTGACAGCATCACCAAAAACTATAGGTGGTTAAGATTACACCAAGAGACACCTTCATGCAAAATTTGAACGAAATCCGTCAAGAAATGCAGAAGAGTGCACAAAATGGACAAATGACCTTTGACCCTATAAAGGGCAGAAAATGAGGGCAGCATCACCAAAAAGTAAAGATGTGTAGATTATACCAAGATACATCTCCAAACAAATTTTGAAAAAAATCCATCCAGAAATGTGGCCTGCAGAGTGCATTCATGCCATCCCCCGAAGTATGACCTTTGACCCTATAAAAGACGGGACACTGGTGGCAGTATCACCAAAAACTAGAGGTCTTTAGATTACACCAAGAGACACCTTCATGCAAAATTTGAACGAAATCCGATGAGAAATGTGACCGCACACAAGAGTGCACACAAGGCATCTATCAACTATGGCCTATTACCCTATAAAAGACTGAACACCAGGGGCAGCATCACCAGATATTATAGGTGTCTAGATTTTACCAAGATACACCTCCATACAAAGTTTGAAAGCAATCCGTTGAGAAGCTAGAGTGCACACAAGAATGTGATGCGGCGGCATTTTGCCGGGAGATACAATAATAATACTAATAACTATAATAATAATACTAATAATTATGATAACAATTATGTTTCTACCACACCTTTCATTGCAAAAGCAAAGGGTATTGTCAAGGCGGTACTATTATAGGCTTGCCTAGTACGTACTTGGTATTATTACCCCACTCATTTGATTTTTGACTCACAGCCTGGTGGCCTTTTTACATATGCACACATGAAATTCAGACCCTTCTGGGTACCCATTCCATATCCTTGATGGATAGAAGCAATGTAGAAAAAATTGCCTTGCCTAAGGACATTAGCACCATGTCAGGGCTCAAACAAACAACTTCTTCATCCTTAGTCGACTACAACACCTCTAACAAGACAAGCACTGAGCTCCAAAATGATTTAGAGTTTCAGGAATAACACTAGAATTTAATTCGTCATGAGGACGAATTAGGTGGTCTGTCTTTCAATTTGTATGATCATCATTGTAATCAGGATGATCATAATAACGGGGAAATGCTAAACTGAAGATAGGAAGTCAAAATGCCATGAATGGAGATGCTTCCTGAGGACAGGAATGTAGAAAAATGTGTGAAACGGTCATTGTAAGATGTGATAATATTTGTGCAAGATGCTCATATAACAATGACGATAATGATGATCATGACAACATTTAGAACTGCAATCGTTCGTATCAGAACGATGTGCATGCAGTGTCGTCCGTCTATTTTGTTGAGAAGTTGACAGGTGAAATATAAAGATACGCATGGTAAACCATGATATAAGATAAGATGGGGGAAAATAATGCATACTGTGAAATTAGGAGATGATAGAATCATGAAAATAATTACGAAATAAAAAACAAAAGACAAAGAATGATCATGATAATGGTGATGACAGTGATGATGATGATGAGGAGGATGATGATGGTGATAGTTGTGATGACCATGACTGGAATGACATTGACCTTAACCATGCCAAATATGAAACAGAAATGACATTTCGTTATGAAGATATGACCATAAGTTCATTTGTAGAAAATGGCGCCTAGATAACGACACAGTAATCTGATGACCTTGAAAAAGATGCGGGAACTTGACCTTATTAGGACTGATGACTAACAATAATTGACTAAGTCAATTTTGAGAAATTGTGATATCAAATAGGACTAATGATATTGCAGGATAGCTTTGATACACATCAGGGAATCAGATTTTCCATAGGGTTATACATAAAACACTGCACACTACTTTCCAATAGACATAACACGTAAAATAAGGCAGTTTATTACGTGGTTTGTGATTGCTTATGTTATAATAGTCAAACAAGATGGTAAAATGAAAGGCAAAAAGAAGCAAGTAAAAAAAAAAATTTAATGGACCCACCGGGGATCGAACCTGGGTCACCGGAGTGAGAGGCAAGTGCTTTGACCAATATACCAAAACATTTCCCATAGAGATAACACGTAAACGAAAAACGGGATTCTCAAATCACATTTTGTAGTGAAAAATTGGGGATGATCCCGACATCTGATCAAAAATTGGAGACCACACTTATAAAAAGCTTATAGTCTCAGCTATAACATACCAAAATCTGGAAGAAAATGGACAAAAAACAACTGAGATACAGCTCAGAGAACAATGTCATGTAGATTCATGATTCGAAAAAAAATCATCTTCCATAGACATAACACGCAAATAGGGAAAATTCTGACATGGCATCTTTAATTGAAAATTTCACTGTGATGACATCATCAAGATGAAAAATGGTGGAAACTGATTTTGTAGGAAATTGCCTCATCTACAACATATCAAAATGTGGACGAAAAACGACTAATAATTACGAATCTAGAGCCAAATTTGCTTAAATGTGATGACGTGAAAACATGAAAAATGGAAATTTTGAATTCTGGCACCATTTTGATGACGTCATAATGTTTATAAGGGTCAAATGATATATGAAATCATATCTATGATTCATACCCTACCTGATGAAATTGGGGGATTTATGGACTATTTAAAGAGCTAGAGTTAATTTTGTAGAGGCATGTTTTTGCACGTTTTTACGTTATTTTCGCCATAGATGCGCGCACGGATTTTGAAGTTTGACGCGCCCGTACGACCTTATTATTGACTGAAAGTTGATGGAAATGATGAAGAAAAGTGTCAGGATTGCAAATCAATCGAAAAAACAGCGTTTTAACGTTATTTACAACTTGCGCGCGCGTAAAATGCGTACGCGCACGTCCTGACCTCTAGATCACCTGTGAGGACATGACTTGATGATTCGTCATCTGAAGTTTATGTGATGTGAATATAGTTGATTTTTGATGATCGATTATGAAGATATAATCGATCTTGTAAATTTACAAAATGGCGTCTTGATGACGTCACGATGACCAGATGACCTCCAAAAGCTTAATGGACCATGTCCATGATCGACCTCATACATGACATGAAACTCGATGATATTGACCTGGCCGATTTTGAGATTTGGAGGGTACAAAAATTTGTAGGAAAAAGAAGAAATAATAAAGAAGAAAATTCTGACAAAATTAAAAGGTGATCTGTCGATACCGACAGACCACCTAATAAGAGAAATTCTCACCAAATGAAACGAAATTCAAACTCAGTGTTCCAAGCCTTTACACAGATAAATTGTCACAGAATCGAATGAACTTTAAAGAGATTATTCAAGACGATAATCAAATATCAACATCAACAAAAAGAATTGGGCGGGATAATGAAGCTGGCAAGTGTAAATAACTACAAAATCAATCTTCACATACACGAGCATGCTCACACATGCACACAACAAAGAAGTCCTGTACCTTTAACTGAAAATCTCGTTATTACATATATCATCCGTGAGGTCTGACTGGCCCTTAATTCTGTGCACAAAAGACAGGTACCGGTAGGTCTACCAGCTGCCAATATACTAAAGAAATCTTAAGCCTTCAAATATGTTTATGTCAATTATGATTGACAAACATTGTGTATAAACAGACTTGAGCATGATTCAGCTACATAGGGGAAGACTTTCAAGTTTCAAATATACTGAGCTCAGGGCTCGACACTTACTAGCAGAGGACCAGCACATTCAGATCATGCTACATGATCACAGGGATTTTGTGATATTGGGTCTATGAGGCAGGAGGGGCAGAGAGAAAGAGAGACAGAGAGAAAGAGAGGGAGAGGAGAGAGGGAGAGGGGAGGGGGAGAGGGAGAGGGGAGGGAGAGGAGGGAGAGGGAGAGGGAGAGGGGAGGGAGAGGGGAGGGAGAGGGGAGGGAGAGGGGAGGGAGAGGGGAGGGAGAGGGAGAGGGGAGGGAGAGGGAGAGGGGAGGGGCCGGGAGAGGGGAGGGGCAGGGATAGGGAGAGGGGAGGGGCAGGGATAGGGGGAGGGGCAGGGATAGGGGGAGGGGCTGGGGGAGGGGCAGGGATAGGGGGAGGGGCAGGGATAGGGGGATGGAGAGGGGCGGGGGAGGGAGAGGGGCAGGGGAGGGGGAGGAAGAGGGGCAGGGGAGGGGGAGGAAGAGGGGCAGGGGAGGTGGAGGAAGAGGGGCAGGGAGAGGGAGAGGGGCAGGGATAGGGAGAGGGGCAGGGGAGGGATAGGGAGATGGGCAGGGGAAGGGGAGGGGGAGGGAGAGGGGCGGGGGAGGGAGAGGGGCGGGGGAGGGAGAGGGGCAGGGGAGGGGGAGGAAGATGGGAAGGGGAGGGGGAGGAAGAGGGGCAGGGGAGGGGGAGGAAGAGGGGCAGGGGAGGGGGAGGAAGAGGGGCAGGGAGGAAGAGGGGCAGGGAGGGGGAGGGAGAGGGGAGAGGGAAGGAGCCGCTTTTCCTTGGTTTGGCTCCTTTCAAACCAGTTTCCCCGCTTAACTTCCCCTTTGAAAAATTTTATGAGCCCGAATTCCTGAAGTTACGAGGGGAAATACAGGAGGGGAAATTCAGACCGACCTCACTTCCCCGGGAAAGTTGCCACTGGTTACGAATTCCACGTTCAATCGGCCGGAAGTCAGGTCAGATTCAGGGCGCGAGTGTTTGTCTTTTTGCGCGGGGTTAATGAAAGTCGATGCGACGACATGGGATCATAATCTGACTGGCCGGAAGTGATAATTGATTGCTGACGTATTTCACCAGGGAAGTTCTCTGTCGACCCTTTCAAACCAACCACTCACCCGCTTAAACTCTCTTCCCCGCGTAAGTTCTCCACCTCGGTAGGTGGAGAAGTTACGCAGTTAAGCGGGTGACTTTTCCCTTGTCCTTTTCAGACCAAACCTTTCCCCGCGTAAATCTAAACTTATGCAGGGAAGTTAAGCGATTAAGTGCTTGGTTTGAAAGGGGTATCACATGTCTTTGACTGTATTCTATGGTTTCATGGCATCCATTGAAGACCTAGTAGATCCCCATTACCAGTAATTTGATAGGTCACAGCTTGTGTCGGCCATAGCATGCTGTCATTAGAAGACCTAGAACATGCAAATACTTTCAAAAATGGAATCGTATGGAGTTTTGCGAACACATAGCACAACCATCATACAACATTCAGAAAACTGGACAGATAATATCTGCTTTAGTAATTAAACACCTTAATACGATGACAGAAGTAAATACAAAGTGCAAATGCTGTTCTAAGAGGGCAATCCAACCTTGGTAATAGGTTGATTTGTGTGAAAGCAGAAAAATAAGAAAAACAGGATAGTGAAAGTTTGAAAGAAATCGGACAAGGAATAAGAAAGTTATGGATGTTTGAAAAATGAGATCACTACATCTATGCGAATCTCAAATTGGCAGTTTGGTGAGTCGATTGTGACATACTTTTGGACAACTCTCCCATTTGTCGTACACAAATTTATCATTAATTTGCGGTTTTCTCTGAAGCGCCTTTACCCTCGGGGCAGTATTCAAAATATATTGGAGATATCATATTGTTATAGGTCTTCATGAAGAAAGAGCCTACTGAGTGATACATTTTGAAAAAAAATGACATTTTAATCATTTTGTGTGTTGGAGCAAATGGGAGAGTTGTCCACAACTACATCACAGGGATATTTACCTATTCGGCCAATTTGAAATTCCCAAATGGATAGTGATTACAACTTTCAAAAAATCATAACTTTCTTATTGGTTGTCCGATTTTGTTCAAACTTTCACCAATCTGCTTCTCTGATTTTTCCTCTTTCTTTCAGAGCAACTTGCCATTAATGTTGGATTTCTCTTTAATAATTTGCATAATAATTATTCAGGGATGTAACAGATATCTGAAATACTGTTTCAGAGGCGAGAAAAATGCCTGTCTGATAATAAACAAATTCACAACAAGCAAATTCCAGAGAATCACCTAACTGACTCATCAACTTTTGGATGCATAACTGATCTCCAGATGTTTTTCCTTCATCTTCATTTCAATTCCTCTTATATTTCTTTCTGGTATTTTTTCATATTTTTATATATACTAGGTGTTATAAAAAACAGGACACTTTTGATTGTTAATAACTCAAAAATTATACTGAGGTTTTCACATTGTAATGTCGATAGATGTAAAATTTATTGGGATCAAGTTTTATTACATTTTCTGAATATTTTTTTTTAATGTAGCTCTGAATATTTAACTATATTTTTCACTTTTTGAAAAATCAAGGCCACAAAATCTGTGTGTATCGGACTACCAGTAATTAAGTCAGATCACAACAATTGCCATTGTGTGTTGCACCAATCATATCTGCCCAACTTTTGCTGTCCAGTGTCATTAATGATTCATGACTCTGGGTCAAAAAGCTGTTCTGGAATTTCAGCTGCAATGCACAATGGCATTTGGTGTATTCTGCATTAATAACTAATTGTGTGGCCTTGATTTTTCTAACAGTGAATAATCCAATTAAATATCCAGAGCAGTATTTTAAAAGAAATGTCATGAAACTTGCTCCAAAAATTTGTTACATCCTTCAACTTTACAATGTAAAAATGTCAGTCTGATATGATATACATTTTTTTAGTTATTAATGATCAAAATCAAAGTGTCCACTGTTTTTTTTAACATGTAGTACATACATGTATTCATTCTATTTTATCTAACACCATTTTGGTTCTCAGAAGGTGATTTCTGGTCTTCCTCACCAAATTATACTCCGTTACTCTATCAAAAATAAAGGAAAATTGTGGTATGTTTCTAAAACTGACAAGGGAATGAAATTTGAATATCACAATGCACGGGCGTAGACATGCATAATTATCCACTGTTGGTGGGGGGGGGGGGGGGGGGATGATCTATTCATCAATCCCCTCCCCCCTCCCACTAACAATAGAAAGTGTGTTCCAGAAAATCACCATCAAATGATCAGTGTACCTGGTGATCTGGGGAGCGTTTCATCAAGTGTTTTGTCAGTGACTTTTTACTGACAAATTTGCTCTCAGCCAATCAGATGCAAGGATTTCAGTAGCTTTTAACAGTTGTCGGTAAAAAACACAGACAAAACGCTTGATGAAACGCTCCCAAGGCACATGCTTGACTGATTGTCATTTTCTCCAGGCTTTATTTTTTCAAAGAAACAGACACATGTTGTGTAAAGCCAACTGCACGCTACTATGCAGAAATATTCGCGGTACATTGATTTTTCATGAATTTCACGCTATTTTCGGCCGGCGTGAATTCTAGAACGATCAGTCTACGATCCGATTTCGAAAAGAAATCTAATAGCATTTGGTATAAATATTTAAACACCTAAAATATTTTTGATTGAGGGTTTGAATAGACATGTTGATAGTAAAATCGCACCTACAGCCAATTGAGTATGGGGACCCGAGTGTTCGCTTGTAAAGTCCGTCCATGTTTACCCCAATTTCGTACGAAATCCACTTTGTTTTGTACAAAATGCAATTCCGTTCACGAAATTTGTTTCAACCTAAACGAAATGGATTTCGTAGTGACGAAATACACTTTCTGTGGTACGAAATGAATTTCGTACCATACGAAATGGATTCCGTTGCGACGAAATCCATTTCGTGGTCACGAAATGGATTTCGCACCATACGGAATCCGCTGTCTGTGGGACGTAATTCATTTCGTACCGCACGAAATAAATTTTGTGTGCTACTCAACGCAATTCCGTACACGAAAAAGATTTTGTACCACACGAAATGGCTTTCGTTAAACGAAATCCATTTTGTGTGGTACCTAACGCAATTCCGTGCACACGAAATACATTTCGTTGCAACAAAATTTATTTTGTACGCTACTTAGCGCAATTCTGTACACGAAATGTATTTCGTGGTCACCCAAATCCATTTTGTCTGTGTCTGTCAAGTAAGGGATATAAGAAGGTCGCTGATTGGCTGCCGTGTTTATCGCGCTTTGCTATGACCACGTGCCACTGATCTGTACGGAAAGAATTCTCTCCGTCTATCGTGCCACGTGTATCTTGCGTTAGGTACCACACAAAATGAATTTCGTTCAACGAAAGCCATTTCGTATGGTACAAAATCTTTTTCGTGTACGGAATTGCGTTGAGTAGCACACAAAATTTATTTTGTCACAACGAAATCCATTTCGTGCGGTACGAAATGAATTACGTACGACAGACAGTGGATTTCGTATGGTGCGAAATCCATTTCGTACCACAGAAAGTGTATCCATTTTGTTTAGGTCGAAACAAATTTCGTGAACGGAATTGCATTTTGTACAAAACAAAGTGGATTTCGTACGAAAATGGTGTAAACATGGACGGACTTTACAAGCGAACACTCGGCGCCCCATAATTGAGAGCCTTCTAGTCAGATAAAAGGCCAAATCGGTTCCGAGTTGTAGTGATGTCGGAGCAGTTCTATGATTGTCTACAATCTACGATCTACGATTCCCATATCTTCAATAGACCTGGATGGCACAATCGTTCAAGCAACTGAAACTTGTAGAAATTTAGGTGTAATTTTTGATAATAAGTTTAAACTAGACAATTTTGTTACAAAGAAATGCCGATCTGCATCATTTGCTCTTCATAGAATTGGAAGAATCCGCTCTTTCATAGACAAAAACACAGCAGAACGTTTAGTTCATGCTTTTGTAATGTGTCATATAGATTACTGCAATAGTTTACTGCAAGGGTTACCAGTTCGGCAAATACAAAGATTACAAATTATCCAAAACTCGGCTGCTCGGTTAGTGTCCTGCTCCAAAAAACACCAATCAATATCTTCTATCCGACAGAATTTACACTGGCTGCCAGTCCATACCCGTATAACATTCAAGATATTGTTACTTGCTTATCAATGCTTTCATAACCTAGCCCCATCATATCTAACTGAATTACTTAACTTGTACAAACCTGAAAGAAATTTACGTTCTAGTAAGCAACACTTTTTTGTTGTGCCAAGAGCCCAAACAAAAACTTACGGTGAGCGTAGTTTTGCCTATGCTGCCCCATTTCTATGGAATGCTCTTCCAGCTTCCCTTAGGTCTATTAATTCATTAGAACACTTTAAATCTGCCCTGAAGACCTATCTTTTTAAAGCTTCTTGTTAATCCCTGAACCCTGTACAGTGACTCTCTATCTATCATTTCTTACTCTCTAAGCGCATAGAGACATGCTCCGCAAAGTGTTATGCGCTATATAAGAATTGTTAATTAGATTTAGATTGACGTCAGTCAATCTTCTATTCTCGTTCATGTTCTGCATTCTTATTCTTCTTTTTCTTCTTCTTCTTCTTTTTCTTCTTCTTCCTCAGACCCCATTCGTTTTGCACAGGGTGTTTGTGAGCTCTGTCTAGGTCCTTTCTCCTTGTCCATTTCATTTCAAATTTCGTATGCATGTTCCTTGGCATCCCTTCTAGGTCACTGAGGTCTTCGTTTTTCGAACTCACTCATGCATGACCGTCCAGGCGCCATTTTGTCCGTTTTGGGGCCATTTTCATGCCTTTTGTTCTCCTTGCCTATCTCAGCTATCCTACATCCTACAGACTTCTAACAAATTCCTGTAGATAGTCCAAGAGTTGCTCTGTACATTCTAATTAAAAAATTAACACGAAAAATGCCATCTTCACACTGTAAATTTAAGTCCGAAATCGGCCATATTGAAAAACGCCCAATTTCTTGAAATTTTCACTCCCGAATATTAAAAATTCCTATAACTTTGTCATATCAATTGATTTCTGTCTCAAACTTTTACCATGTCTTGGTCTTGGCGTTGCACACATCTCTGCCAGATTTCATGCATTTCTGATAACGCATTATATAAACAGCGCCCTCTAAAGTTTTCAAAACGGCTCTCTTTGTGTGGCCGTATCTCTGTCATGCGTGGGTAAACCCGTACCCTCTTTTGGATTTAGATACTTCAAGTTATACCCTTTTCAGCCAAATAAAAAAATATATACCCCATCACTGACCGACTTTGAGAAAATTGCACTTGAAAATCACAATATTTGCATAAATGCCGAAATAAAGACAACTTGCTCTACTTTTGTGAACATTTATCGTACGTCTTTGAAATTTGGTGGGTATGTGTATTTGTGTATTTGACAACTGTAAACCGAATTTGGTTGAAATCGATGACGTCATCGCGAAGATATTACGCAAACACTTTAATTTACTATGCATTACATAATATTGCATAATATGCTTATTTTAAATGGCGCGCTAGTCGCAGTAGGCTCACAATGGCCGCAATAAAATTCCCTCATCAGGGATGCAAAAAAAATATATGGTCTCACAGAATATTTTGAGTAAATCGCGATTGAAGTCGGGTCATTATACGGATCCTGCACATGTATTACATGTATTGTCTATGGAGCAAATCGGTTTCCCGCATTTGGCCCCCTGAACGATTTTTATTTTTCTTGAAATTTTGCAGGTACATGCTTCGACGCAAAATGAAGAGACTCTCGAAGCCAGATTTTTAATATCTATCAAGCGCTTTGTTTTAATCGAAATTTTATATCCTGCATAGATGCCACTACCTACGGAACTATGGCATGCCATCCGGGCAAGATTTCCATTGTGGCCAATTTGTTTTGCATGCAGTGCTTGTGATCACTGTCTAGGTCCTTTCCCCTTGTCCATTTCGATTCAAATTTTGTATGCATGTTCCTTGGCATGCCATGTAATGCACTGAACTCTTCATTTTCCGAAATCACTCATGCATGACCGTCCAGGCGCCATTTTGTCCGTGTTTCGTACCTTTTGTTTGATTTTGCCTATCTCCACTATTCCAGATGCTACAGACTTCAAACAAATTGCTATAGATAGTTTAAGAGATGCTTTTTATTTTACTGTTCAATGACATGCAAAATACAGACGTCAATCCATGCACATCGTTCTGAAACGATTGCAGTTCTAGTTATTATTATTACAATTTTAAACTGATTGGGCCCTCCTTTTAGGTAGAGGCTGACAATGCACAGTATTCATATTGTTGTTCAGATCCTAAATCAGGGAGCCTTTATTTGTTAAAATGCCCATATTTAATGCTATTGCGATTTATTTCCCAAATCGGATCACAGTCGATCATATATTGTGCGGTGGGCTTAAGGGTTATGTTTGTGATTTGGTTTTATCTTCGGTTTAGGTTTAGGCTTGGCCATTAGGGTAAGGTATAAACCCAGGGTGGAAGTTAGGAGTTTGGTTAACGTCAAATATTAAGCACATGCAATTGTTGCCGCTGCATGTGCCGAAGAGCCTTTTTAACGCTCACGTAACACAAGTATCAGATAAGTACAAAATACTTTTATATTTTGTCCATGTTTTCCATGGAAAAAAATACTGTCACAAACAGCAATGAAACCCTAAAATATTTACCAAATGGAACTTGAAATAACAAAAGTAGGGTTTTGTTTTTCTACACATGTATTAAAAATAGAAAAAATATGTCCAACACAACATGATAATCTGTTTTCTTGAACCATTCCAAAACTGTTGTTTTATATGTAGTGAAATTTAATAATTTATACACAAATCAAGCACAGAAGATTTTTAAAATGCCATCTTGTATACATATTGATTAACTGCCCTCTAAAGGAGGATTCGCATGCAGGATAGATAGAGGCAGGGTGGACTCCATTTTGGAAACTACTTCCAATTTCCCCACTGACCTTGATTAGCTATTGACAATATGAAGACTTCACTCGCAGACAAACAATTCAATTAAATCCTGTTTCTATTACTGGACGGTGAAAAAAAACTAAAATCACCCTCAAGGACTCCAAATTCATTGATGAATCACTGGGGATGTAAATGGAAACTCCAGGAAGGGAAAAAAGTGAGGTGTTGTTTATCTTCTTATTTTTTTTTTACAACAGTGACATGCTGGCTTGATTA